>CAUYUJ010017134.1:127841-212841 GCA_963575745.1 Prorocentrum cordatum | reverse complement strand
GAAGCTTCTCGACAAGCACTAGGAGAAACTCCAGGGAGACCACGAGGCGCCCGTAGAGCTCGCACCCACGACTAGCGGCACCTGCGCCCACTACAAGGGCCCGCACCGACCACCCCTGGCAATCGCGATCAACCGCAGCACCAAGAACCTTCAGTACTTGGCCACGCAAGATTTCACCGGCACGAACGAGAACGCGCACTTCGTCGCTTTCCCAGCCGACCTTGCGAGGCGCCGCCCCAGACCATGCGGCCACTGGAATCGCGCGCGCGTTCTTAGTTCATGCAGCAAATTTGTTTGTTTATGAGATGGTCTCCTCTCTTTGTTTTGCTTAGTCGCGTCCTGCCCGCGAAGAGGCAGTGCACGAGCGCCGCTAGCTCTGCCTGGCCGGCGCGCGCGCGGGCCCCCCACGCCACTCCGGCGCCCCATTTTCTTCCCCTGTATTCCGGCCGCCCGCGAGAGGAAGTGGCGCGAGCGCCGCCGACTCCATCGGCCGCTGGCACCGCGGACTCTTCGGCCCCCTGCGCGATGAAAACTCGGTGGCACCTGCGTTGCCGAGTCGCTCACGCCACCCTCGCGCGCCTCGCGCGGTTCGCGCCGCGCGTGCCGACCTCTTTCGCGGCATCCACATCCATCGGCCGCTGGCATTGCCATCACTGCAGACTCACAGCCCCCTGCGCTATGAGACTTGGACGGCGCCCGCGCTACGGCGTCGCGCGCGCGGTGCGCGCCCCGCGCCATGGACGTTGCGCTTCGCGCGCGGTGCGTGCCGCGCGCGCTGCGCTCGCCGCGCGCGCTGCGCCGCGGGCGGGCGCCGGCGCCGCGGGCGCCGCGTCGCGCCGCGCCGTGCCACGCCACGCGCGTGGCCATCTTCGCTATCGTCGCCCCGTCAGCGCGGTCACATTACCCTCGGCAGCCGCGCGGCGTCGGCGCCGCGCGCGCGCGGCGTCAGCGCCTGCGCCGCCGCGTCGCGCGCGCGCCGCGCGCGCCCCGTGCCATGGACATCGCGCGTCGCGCGCAGCGCGCGCCGCGCGTGCCAGCCTCTTTGACGGCATGCACGTCCTTCGCCCGCTTGCACCGCCACCACCGCGGACTTTCGCCCCGTCAGCGCGGCCCCGCGACCACCCGAGCGGGGGGGGGCAAGGGGGGCGGGGGGAGGGCGGGGAGCCCTGGGAGGAAGTGGGAGGGGCACGCCAGGACCAGGAGGAGGACGGGGAGGAGCAGGAGGGGGGGACGGGACGAGGAAGGGGAAGGGAGCCGCGGAGGACGACGAGGACGGCGAAGGGAGGAGAGCACGAGGAGCCCAAAGTAGCAGGGGGCAGCGCCGAGAAGTGCGACGGAGTGGAGAGGAGGCTGGAGAAATGGAACGGGGTGCCCGGGAACGCGATGGAGTGGGAAGGGGCCTGGGGGGGCGGGGAGGACAGCCGAGGAGCGCGATGATGTCGGGGGGGGCGCGGAGGGGCGAGCGTTCCACATGCGTTCGCACGGGAGCGAATGGTTTCGGAGGAATGGGAGGGTCCCCGAGGATTTCGACCAAATGCGAAGGGGCGAGGGATCGGAGGGCTCCGGAAGTGCTGGGATGAGCGCGGAAGGCTTCGGGCGAACGGGACGGTTCCGGAGGTCGTGGGAGAAAGGCGGAGGCGCAAGAAGGAGGCGGGGGATTCTGGAGGTCTCGGGAGGAGCGCAGAGGAGCGAGGAGGACCGGGGGGGCTTCCAAAGATTTTGGGAGGAGTGCGGAAGGGGGGTCAGGAATAGGAAGGTTGCGGGGGATTTGGGGGGAGCGCAGAAGGGGCCAGGAGGGATCGGAGGGCCCCGGAAGTGCCGGGGCGAGCACGGAAGGCTTCGGAGAGATGGGAGGGTTCCGGAGGTCTCGAGAGGAGCGCGGAGGAGCGAGACGGAATGGAGGGGTCTGGAGGTCTCTGGAGGAGCAAAGAGGAGCGAGGAGGAATGGGGGGCTTTCAAAGATTTTGAGGGGGGGTCAAGAATGGGATGGTCGCGGAGGTCTCTTCTCGCGCCCATTCGCACATGCCCGACAAAGCCTTTCCCCCCCCGACATATCTGCCTGCTCTCCGATAAGCGACAGGCAGGCCCCGCTCGAACACGGCACTTTTCCGACGCTCTCATTCCACGCTGCGTTCCCTAGGCGCGACCTCTGTTTCGCTGTTACCTGTTCGCACGTCGCGCAACGCACGGTCCGAATATCATTCGGACCCTGCCCCTCGTCCGCCCCCCCCCCCTTTCGCGGCCCACGTCTTGCGCGCGCTGCGCCATGCGTCGTCCGCGCTCTTCATCTCCGCCGTGCATCCTTTGCAGAAGGCCAGCCTATCCTTCCTCTGGAACTCGCGCTTCGTGAACGCCGCTACCAGCAGCCGCCGCCGGCGCCGCTCGCACTCGTCTCGCGGCAGAAGACGGGCTCCCCATTTTTCCCAATCCACGTTCTCCCCGCGGAGAACTTGCAACAGCTTTTTCGCGCCCGCCATTCTGCCTTCGTCGCATGGTCCCCTGTCGAACGGCCGGAAAATCAACAAGTCCTCTCGGCGTCGCCCGCGCGCGATGGCCACGTAGCTCGACATCCAACTGACGCCGCGCCCTCCCTGTGCCAGGGGACGCACCATGGGGGCGCACCGCGGGACGCGCCAAGGGGACGCGCCACGGAACGCGCCAATGGACGCGCCACGGGACGTGCCAGGGGACGCGCCGCACGACGTGCCAAGGGGACTCGCCACGGGACGCCCCACGGAACGTGCCAAGGAACGTGCCAGGTTGCAATGCTGAGTGTATCGATCTTGATGTACCGTGCCAAGGGCTGTGCTGTGCTGCGCCGGGCTGAACTGCGATGTGCCATGCCGCGATTGTGCTCTATGGCGTTGTGGATCGAGTCCTCCTTTGCATGCGAGTCCTGACCGAACTGATCTGAATCTTAAGCTCGAGCTGCCTGAGCCCATAGTAGCTCTTGACCACCATGTTAGATACCCCCCTGGGTGGGCTGGACACGTGAAAACACGTGACTCCAGCTCGGGACCACCACGTTAGATACCCCCCTGATGGCCTGCACACGTACAATCTCACGGTTCCAGCCCACCCAGGGGGGATATCCAACATGCAGTCGTCTGGGGCGCCAGCGACGGACAACCACGTTGAATACCCCCCTGGCCGACCTGGACACGAGAAATCAAGCATTTCGCCTGAGACATCCTCTGAATTCTGGCCTCCCACAAGGCCCCCGCTCGAGACATCCCCCAACTCTGCAAAACCAGCGTTTCGCTCGAGACATCCTCAACAAAGTATGAAAACAAGCGTTTCGCTCGAGACATCCTCAAACATAAGTTCGCCGGCCCTACGCGACCTCGTTACTTATCGCACATAATTTCGACTACCCTACAGCCGTTGATTACGGGGGTACACAGCTAAAAGAGAACCTTGGGTTCAGGCCCTGTCCGAGAAAGAAAGCAACCATTCCCGTAGGAAAACTTATATGTTTCGCAGATCTTCCCGTTGCATCCGAGACGGCCAGAAAAGCAACAGAAAATCACCCCAAGACAGCCCATGAGGCTCCCGAGATGGCCCAGAGAGACCCCAAGAGGCGCCTAAGATGCACCAAGAGGAGCCAAGAGACCCTCAAGGAGCCCCCAAGACGCCCCTCGAAACCCCCAAGACGCTCCAAAGAAGTCCCGAATAGGCCCCAAAGAGGCCCCCACGCGGCCCCCAAGAGGCCCCAAGGCTTCCAGGAGGCCCCGATGAGGCCACAGGAGGCTTCAAAGCAGTTTCAAAAGGCCCAAAGAGGCCCCAGGAGGCTTCAAAAATGCCTCCCAGGCGCCACGGAGAGGCCTCTCAAGAGACCCCAAGAGGCCTCCCGAAGAAGCTCGCTGACGACGACCCTGTTTGGCCCCAGGAGCGCCGCCAGATGCCATCGAGGAGGCTTCCTCCTCCGCCTCCTCCAGCTCCTCCTCCTCCTCGTACTTTTCTTCAATTCCTCCTCCCCTTCTCCTTATCATCCTCTCCTCCTCCTCCTCCTCCTCCTTCTCCCTCTCTCCTCCCCCGTCCTCCTCCCCTTCCTCCTTCCCCCCCTCGTCTGCGCCGCATTGGCCGCGAGCCCGCGGCGAACCCCCAGTGATCATGCAATATATAGGCCGGCGGAATGCGCGAAACGATTGGATAAAGTTTGCCAATTTAGCCTTCCAGCCCGGTTGCAACGTCGCGTCGTCTTCAAGAACCATAACGAGTTTCGAGTATGTGTCGCCCTTGCACTTACTGCGGAAAGCCTTCAATACCTGCACGCGCGAGCTGTATATGGCCAGAACTCGGTGACGCGCATCAGGCGGGTGCTGCGCAACATACTGGATCGCGCTGCTCTGGCGGAGCACCTTCGTCGCTTCCTCTGGCAAGACAGCACTGAACCTCACGAAAGGGATTCTATCAAGGTGCTCGCGGGCCACGGTTTCGAAGGACGCGCGGCGCTCTGTCTCAGCGTCCTTGTTGATGTAGAAAACATGGTCAACAGTTCCATGAGCCGCAACGGCAAAATGAGAGCCGCCATCCCAATGTACATGACGATCGCTATGTGTGCGGTAACAGCACGCCTGAGTCTTGAGCCACGCCTGCCGCAGCCAGGATAGCGCATAACAATATTTTATTCGGGGCGCCGGGTGCGCCGGGATTGCCGCGCGCGCCGCGCGAGCCGGGTGCGCATGCTTGGATGCTCGCCCCGATTGAAAGGGTACTTGCGAGTGGAAGCATGTGTCTTACAACGTCCTTGTATCATACTTACACATTGTTTGTACTGCCCATATCCATCCTTATCTGTCCCTCATACCATACATGTGAATCGGCGAGTTCGCTATCACGTCTAGGCGGAAGGGGAGGTTATCCAGCACGTGAGCTTTACATGGCTATATTGCTTCGCATCGTTACACATCTTGTTCAGGACCAAGCAATCATCAAAATGTAAGGTGCTTGTAAGCACCCGGAGAACCTCCCTAAGCTGCGCAAGCTAAGCAGAATAGCTATCTTCGGTAAACTGGTTGGCTAGTGTGGTCTTCAAGCTGGGAGGGCCAGATTTTGCGAAGATACAATATATTTTTGGAGCGGCCCCTTGGAGCCCGACGGAAGATCAGCGAAGCCATGCAGGAAAAAAATGGGACGGCCACCCTGGATGCGCAGCCATCTACCACCCGGGCGCAGGAGGCAGCCCCCCAACTTTTGCGGTGAACGGCCCTTCAGATGTCCACAGCTGCGAGCACTTTGAACCCGCAGTTGGCCGCGGACCTCGGCCGCCTCTGTCCAGAGATCTGCCGTCCCATCGCCGAACATACTTATGTGACAGCCAACATCAAGCAGAAAAAAACAGCCGGTGACGAGATCCTCTTTTATACATATATGTATATGTAACACAAAAAAGACGTGCGGCTTGGCGTACGAAAAGTGGGTCCTCTGCGAAAAAGTGGGGGCACGTAGCGACAACCGCTTCGGTCAGGGCGTGGAGGGCCAAGACGTTCACTCCCTATTGTCCCTAATTCTAACGAAGGGATTCTCTCACGGGGAGCGCATGCCAGGGCCATCGAGATGCCGCTGGACCCGAAGGAGGCAGACTACCAGTTCGAATTCCAGAGACTGTTGTACCAAACCTCGGACGGCATGTTGGCACCAATGAAAAGGCACGACCTTCGCATCCTGCCATTCGCGCCCAGCCACCCTAGTCAATGCATCTGAGCTGTCGATCACGGATGATCGGCAACAGAGGACACGGCCTCCGTCGCCGACGATGGTGGCAACCTGTCGAAAGCGGCCGCCGTGGACTTGCGCAAGTCACTTGCCGAGCCGCTGCAGGAGCGCTTGCTGTGGACCATCGTGGGCCGCGAGGTCGAGGCCAGATGTCCAGGCTTCGCGTGGTTCATGCAAGATGCCAGCCAGAGCCATAGGATAGAGCAGGCGCAAACGCAGATGCAGACGCTGCAGAAAGCACACCGCATGGCGGAGTCCAACAAGAATAAATTCAACGGCGACCACAAGGTGGAGCTGACCAACAAGGACCTTCAGCGCACGCCCGAGACGGTCGACTGCGCGGATGGCATTGACGACTACGTCTCGAACTGATCGGGCGGGTCCGACGCAAAGTTCCTGAAGGACCTCGCGGAACTCGCGTCCACGATTCGTTTCCGGCGCACGGCACCAGGTAGCGCTTGGAAAATCCTCGCCGCCGTCGAGTGCACGCAGGGGGCAGAGCTCATCACGGCCATCGCTAAAGCCACGATGACGGCTTCTCAGATCTACTGCAGGGGCAACGAGTCGAAGCCCAAGACGTCGGCGGACCTGGGCATGATCACGAAGAGTCGCAAGAGAGATTGTGAGGTGGCTGTCAACATGGCGCGCGATGCCTTGACCTTCGTGGACGAGGTCTGCGAAAAGGTCGGCGGCCTCAGGCACAACGACGCCATCGAGCTCAAGAACAACGACACCGTCGAGATCAGGGCCGTCATGAAGCTGTTCAACAATCAGGCATCCCAAGGACTTCAAGGACCTGAAGGAGATCCAGTATCAGTTCATGCTGGACGTGATCCAGATCCACGGCGACCTCACGCTTCCAGGCTTGGGATTGAACGCGAACTTGAAGGCGCCGTTCGATTTCATCCAGCCGTCCGCGTCCTCGGGTTATGTGGCGCCCGCTGCAGCGATGCGCAACTACGGCACGGGCGTCCTCGCCGGCGCCAGCGCGAAGTCCTTGGGCTACCGCGTCGGCCAGTTGCTGCAGAGCAAGACCACTCCAAAGGAGCGCTAAATCGCGACCAAGTTCGAGGACGGCCAGGCGTCGCTCAAGAGGAAGTTGAACGACGAGCTCAAGGAGCCCCCCATCGAAGCCGCCGGGGCTTGCGGTGTAAGGTACCGCTTCCTTTGGTCAGTTCTGTGGTCATCACCATGTAGATGTGGGGCAGGGAAAATACGTTATGAATGTGAGTTCTTCGCTTGCTCACACCTTCTTGCCCTGCGTGAGCTGCACCACCGCTGCAGCCGAGAAGCCTGAAATACACCCAAGCAAGCTGGCGGAGCCCTGGCGGGGAGAGACCGCATGTGCATCTAATATACATAGAGACCGTCTACGCTCCTTGGCGCGGCGCCCCAAGTAGTCGCCTTGCTGGAGGGCCCTATGCTGGCCGCGCGGCCTGGCGGGCTCCGCACCCAAAGGCGACGGTTGCCGTCGGGCTTCTTCGCCTGAGGCAGAGGCCGCCATCGCCCTGTTGCGGGGCTGGCCGACGGGCGGCGACGGTGCCAAGCCCCGGGAGGAGGAGGAGGAGGAGGAGGAGGAGGAGGAGGAGGAGGAAGACGAGGGGCAAGAGGAAAAACACACCGAACAGACGCTGACCAGAAGGAGGGAGGGAAGCAGCAGAGGCAGTGCAGAGCAAGCAGGGGGCGGACGGAGGTGGTCGTCGTCGTGGCCAAGGCCAGGGGGGGTCGTCGGGGCAGGGCGTCGGGGGCGGCGGTCGTGGTCAGTGGAGGGAGTGGTCGCGGTCAGGGGAGGGCGGCGGTTCAGGCGGCGTCGGCCGCGCTAGCCGCCGTGGCCGCCGCCAGCCTGGCCGCGGGCGCCCCGACCGGCGCCTGCAGCCTGCGGAGCACGGCCCGCGCATTCTCCTTCTGGAGGAGATGCGAGAGTCGCTGGGCGTGCTCCGCCGCCACCTGCGAGGGGTCGTCCCCCGTGGCGCCCGCCGCGCGCTTGGCCAGGACGGCCAGGGCGCGTCGCGCCTCCCTGCCCCAGCCGCCGCCGTGCGCCTCGACCACCATGGGAATGAAGGTGATCCCGGCGGCGGCGCAGCTGCGCTCGGTGTCGAGGAAGAGGCGTTTTTGCTCCTCGTACCGCTCGGCCGCGGCGCCGGGCGCGGCAGCCGAGGCGGCGAGCAAGTCGCCCCGCAGCCCCGAAGTGACCGCGAAGTCAAGGGCGGCCGGGGCGCCGTTACGCCAACGGGGAATATACACATCCGCCGGGCGCCGGCCGCCGTCGTCGAGCTCGCCGCCGTTCTCCTCCGTCCCCGGCGGGCCCTCGCCCCTCGCGCGAGGCTGCAGCAGGCCGGGCCGCTCGAGCTCGGAGCCCGGGAACCCCGCGGCCTGCGCGGCGAAGAAAGCCTGGTCTCGTAGGGCGTTGTGCCGCTTGACCCGGTCCCCTCGGCAAGGGCAGACCAGCGCGTGGTCGCCGTAGACGTCGAGGATGCCGTCGCAGGCCGGGCAGAAGGTCTCGGCGTCCGCCAGCTGCACCCGCAGGCGCCTCTGCAGAGCGATCTGCATCAAGCTGCGCGGGAACTCCGTGCCGACCACAGCGCAGGGCCGCGCCTGCAGCCAGCCGCTGGCGCCGGGAGCGCTAACCAGCGAGAGGTGGGCCCTGGTGGCGGGGCAAGCGCGCTCCCAGAGTTCGGCCTTGGCGGCCTTGTCCAGCCTGTCAGAGAGCCCCCGCTGGTCACCGTGCTGGCTGGCGTCGAAGGCAATCCTGTCTGCCTGTGGCAGCCGGGCGTTGTAGGCCGCCGCGGCAGCGCCCAGGGCGTCGTCGGCGCCAGTGTCGTCGTTGGAGTAGCCCGCCCAGAGCTGCTGGCAGAGCGCAGAGCAGGCCGCGCGGGAGGCCAGGTAGGCGGCGGGCGCGTGGCGCTCCGCTGAGCGCAGCCCCAGGCCGCCTGCCTTGAGGGCGAGCTGCGCCTGCGCCCAGGAGTCGTCCGTGGGGGAGCTGCTGCTCAGCTGCTCGAGGCTGGCGCGCACTGCGTTGTCAAGCGCGACGAGCGCTTCCGTGTGCACGTTGGGCGGGACAACCCGCGCCGAGTAGCTGAGTCTGCAGAAGCCGGCGCATTGCCGCAGAAGGTGGAGCGCAACCTGGGCGTGCTCGAGGGCGCCGAGTGCCTCGAGGAGCTCGGTGGCCTTGCCGACTCGCTGCCGCGTGTGATCGAGGCAGAAGGCGTCGCTGCCGACTGGCGCGCCCAGGAGTTCGAAGCAGCCGTCCGTGCGCAGGCGGAAGCCCGGGGGGAAATCCTGCAGATTCACTTCGCTGTCGTCGCCGCCAGTGGGGACCACCTCGCATTTCCCGGGCCCCGTGCTTAAGCGGAGCCCCACGGCCGCCAACTCTCCCACCAGCAGGTGGAGCAGGCGCGCCACCGCCTGCCAGTCGCCCGCCAGGGCGCCGTCGTCGAGAAAAAAGAAAGTCAGGTCCAGGGCGCCCGCGGCCGCGGGGGCGGGCTGGCGGAGGGCCCTCTCAGCAGCGCGCTGCAGCGCCAAGGAGAAGAGCAGCGGCCCCAATGGGTCCCCCTGCTGCACGCCGCATCCCGAGCAGATCGAGTGTCGGCCGAGCCAGAGCAGGGAGGGGGCCCGGTAGCACCAGGAAGCCCAGGGCGCTAGCGCGGGCAGCTCCTCGTGCACTGCTTGCAGGAGGGCTTGGCGGTCGAGGGCGTTGAAAGCGTTGCTCAGGTCTAGCTTAACGAACACCTTCTGCCTGCTGCCAGCGTGGCGTGCGAACCACTGTCGGGACACGTGAACCGCGGCCTCGCAGCCGCCCGGGAGGGCGACGCCAACCTGCAGGGGGGCGAGGCGGTCGCGGGCGGCGTCAGACACCTGGCTGCAGAGGCACTTCGCCACCAGGCGCCACACGGTTTCCCCCACCGCCACTGGTCGAAGGCCGCCGTCCTTCTTGGGCAGGGCCACCAGCGAGGCGCCAGCCAGGTACTCCGCCACGCCGGGGGGGGCTAGACCCTTCGCGAGGAGGTTGGCGAGGCCGAGCAGCTGCTGCAGCACCTCGTCGCGGTGGGCCGCCGTCTGCAGCGCGTCCTTGAGGTGTTGTGGCCGCAGGCCAGAGGGGCCTGGAGCGGAGCCCCGAGGGAAGGCCCGCACCTCGCGCTCGAGCGTGGCGGCGTCAAGCTGCCGAGCCGCCGCTGCGCTGACAGCGGGGAGGCTGGCGGCGTCCACTGGTCGCTGGCTGCGCGGGTGCTTCAGACGCATCTGCTCCAGCACTGCTGCGGTGACCTCCGCTGGAGGCTCGCTGATGAGCGCCGAGCAGCTCTTGGAGTACTGCGCGTCCGCCGAGAGTTCCAGGCAGCGCCGCGCTCTCTGGGCTGCGCGGGAGGGTTTTGCAGTGGCTCGTCGGTCCGCGGTCTCTTCCCAAAGCGAAGCGCGCTCTCCCTCCAGCCAGCGCTGGCAGAGGTTCTTGGTCAGAGCTTCCGCCGCGCCCCTGCTGCCGCGGCCTCCTCGCGTGCGCGGGCGGAGGACGCACTTGGGCAGCATGGCAAACTGCAGCCACGCCTCCTCGGTGTTCTGGTGCACGGCGAGCGCCGCCGCCTGCGCCAAGCAGCGGGCCCAGAGGACCCGCGCCCCCTTGGGCACGTAGTGTTTGGTGCTCGCTCGTCGGGAAAATACCTCTTGCCAGGTGGGCAAACCGCGCGGTCGGGGGGCGCCGTCGGCAGCTGCCGGCGCTGCCTCTGCAGCGGCTGCTCGCGCAGCGGGGCGGCACCTCGGACACACGCGCCCGTAGCGGGAGTGGAGGTACCGTTGGCAGACCGAGCATTGCGACAGACTGTGTTCGTCCAGGTAGGCTTGTGGGACCGGTGGGAGGCCCGGAAATCTGCCAGCCGCGCGTTCGTTGAGGCGCGGGCGCATGGCCCCGTGGTCTGCCCAGCCAGCGCTGGAGGCAAGGTCAGCGCGGGGGCAACCTGGGACAGGGCAGCCGACGCGGGCCCGCCGGCCGCGCCTCTGTGGAGGAGCCAGAACGTCGTCGGCAGGGGCCGGCGGCGGCGGCGGGGCCTGTGCCCCCGGCCCCGCGGCAGCCACTGGTGGGGCCATCGCCGGCTGTGCTGCGGGAGCCGCAGCAGCGGCGCCTGGTGGGGCCTCCGCGGGCGGCGGGTCTGGTGCCGCGGCCGCCGCGGCAGCAGCAGGGTGCTCGGCTGCTGGCGGCGCCCCCCGTGGCGGTGCCGCGCCTCCCCCACCAGCTGCCAGATGCTCTTGCCGTCGCCGCTGCTCCGCCAACGGGACGCCAGCATCAACGTGCATCTCCCGCTCCACGTCGAGTTGCAGCTCCCCCATGCGGATCTCCAGACGTGCATCTGGCTCGTCACCCTCAGTGCGGCTTCGTCGAAGCACTCGGCCTGGTGAGCCTTGGACCCGGCCGGTCTCCACAAAGGTGTTGTGCACAGAGACGTCCTGCCGGGGAAGGTTGCTTCCCCTCGGAGCCGGAGCGGCGGACGATGAGGAGCCCCCAGAGGCTGCTGCAGGGGGTCCCCGGGGAGGCCCCGGGCTCCTCGACCGCGCCGCGCCGCGGCGGCAGGTGCACCACTGGCGTTCGAAGGGGCACACGTTGCAGACGTCCGCGTCGTTGGAGCCTCCTGCTGGGAAGGCTGGAGCGGTGATGGCCCTAACCATCAGGATGGCGTGGGCTCCCACAACACATGTAGAGCACGATTGGGCGTACGTCATGGGGCTCAGCGCCCAGGTCGCAGCCAACGTCACCACGATGCACACGGGCCGGGCGAAGTGCAGCTCCGAGATCAAAGCTGAAGCGCACGCGCCAGCCAGCGCCCGCTGTGCAGGCGAGCCGTGCACCGCCGCTCCCAAGGCCACGAACTTCATGGGCGAAGCCGCAAGGCACGCGGCCAAGAGGACCGTCTGTAGAACCACGGTGCCCGTCAGGAGGGGCCCGACCAGCAAGTGCAAGCACTGGGATCCCATGACCCCGCCCAGCCACATAGGGGCCAGGCTTGGGAGGGCTGCGATCGCCGGGGGGGGCGCGTAAGATCGCGCATGCGATTGCACGCGCCATTCAAAATCTCCGCTAGACTGCTCTTCTCGTCCATCTCCTCGACGTCAACCAGGGCGCCTTGAACGCGCTGCTTCTCAGTGACCAGGGGTGACTCTGAGCGCGCCCTCGCTGGCTCTAGTCCGGCCCGCTTCGGGCTCCTCGACCTGTCGCTGTCAGACAAGCCGTCTGGCGACCTGCGGCCCCGCCCACGCGGCGAAGGACTGCGAGCGGGTGCTGCCGCTGGCGGCGGCGGCGGCGGCGAGGGCGCCCTCGCCCAGGGCTCTTTGACCTCGGTCCAAGGGCGCCTGTCCGTCGAATAATACACAACGGACTGCGCGTCAGCCAACTCTTGGGCTGCGCTGTTGTCCATCTCGTGGCTCTTGGAGTTCCTCAGATGCTGCTTCAATCGGTATACGAGCGCTTTGCTCGTCTGCTCCTCTGCCTTCGTCTCTGCGGCCTCATCTCAAAGCACTGCGGCCTCCACGCCGGGCAGTCCGGACAACGGGCGCAAGGCGACCCTGACTCGTGCAGAAAGGCTCATGGTCTCTGACTAAAACCAGGCCGTGCTCGAGCCGAAGTGTCTACTGAAGACGCACACATGATTCTACACTGCCGCTTTCAACGAGACTTTCGATTGGCCAGACAGCCTGACCTGTCCAATCTTTCTTAAACATTTCCACGTGGAACTTTGATCCAAATGCTTCGCTCCTAAAACGACTGCGTTCTCTTTCCCGGGCACCTTGTGAACTACTATTTCCCCCTGGGCAACCGTCCGGAACCCGCAAATATTGGATGTGCAGGCGGCAAATTTTACCTACGCCCCTCCTGGTCGCGATAGCTTTCGCTGAGGAGCTGTCGGCGTGCAGTCGGCATTTCAAGGTAGTGCCAAAATATTTCACCATTCCTTTGAAACCTAAACATGCGCTAATACCTTACAGTAAACTGCAAAACTCAGACTTCCCAGAACTCAACGCCAAAACTGTTCGAGTAGATGAAAAAAACTACGAAAACAATGTTTACCATGGAACTGAGCCTCCATTCGTGCTCATCCTGGTCCCGAGACAGCCAGCATGGTCGCTGTCAACGCGAACGTCGCAACATGATTGCGGCGGCTGCATGTGAAATTGCTGACACGTGCGAAGACAGCGCTTTAGTTACCGACCCGCTATACTTTCTCTAAATCCGCAACAATGGGATTGGCCACCCCACGGGCCGCTTCCCCCCCTGCAACTTATAGCCCCGCGCGGTCCATCGCAAGAAAATCGATACGCATACAAACACTACGAAACAAAGAAGTCATCTGCGGATCTAGCTTTTCAGACACATTAGAAGAACTTTGTTTGACACCTGGCGCTGTTATTTCCTTAGCACCTCCGTGCGCGCGGTGTAAACCTACCTACTTGGGAAACAACAATATATGCGCGCCTGTTGTCTGGTTCGCAATCTAAGCACATCTGTCCAGAAGTACTGCCCAGGCACCAACGAATGATCCGGTTCAAACAACGTATTTCTTGAGTGTGGTTTTGGAGACCAACCATATATATATATATATATATATATACATATGTATGTTTATGTGTGTATTTACCACGGTCCTTGATTTCGAACTCTGATTGCATGTATTTTGTGAACCAACGCAAATCGGAATGCAAACCTACTGAAATAAAATCGCCTGCATGCACATAGCATTGGAGATCCCCCGTTTTGCGCTTGAGAATACGTGGATTCCAAGCTCCTTGTTCGACACCACCCTTTCGCACTACAGATGTATATTCTGCTTCCCAAATCATGGCTGCATCCCGAGAACCGCACATAGACACGTTGAGACGACCAAACATGCCCGGGGAAGCATCTTCAGGTGGAAGCTGCACGTACACCTCGCGAGAAGCAGGCGCATGAAAATGCGCACGTCGAACGCCCAAGACATTCAAAAACCTACGGGATGATCGATCCGCGCCTTCCGTCATGCACAGGTTGAAAAGCAATTTCAAGGATTCGAGTGGCGGTGTTGCCACAAACGTGCCATCCTTATCTTCTAACCGTTTCAGTTCTTGCGCGACACTGGAGAACGATATTCTGGGTTGGTTTCGCTGCCCTCGTTTACATCTACCCAACGCGTGCCTATGGGAAGACGTCCGGTACGTTCCAGACACTCTGAAAGAGGCACCTTCGTATAGACGTTGTGCTCGTGCACTTATTTCATGTCAGTCTGTCGCGCTTCACGCACCATTGAGGCTTCCGAAGGGGCCCCGAAATATTGCCCCAATACGGATGCTCTTCGGCACAAAACAAAACCAACCGCATTCAATGATAACGCGCGCGAACACTGCATCTCAATTACAACAACTTCAACAGCGACTGAATAGAAACGTGACAATTTCATGCTGTCACATGAGTCACGGTGCGCACAGCATTTCTTAAGCGACAACACGCCATGAATTATTACCCGACGTGTGCTGCCTACCCTCGGCGTTTCGAAATGCGTGAATGCACAACCTACCATTCGTTTTCTGTTCGCTGTACATGTGACGCAATAACTTCGCACGCACCATTCGTTTCTGACTGTCTGGGCGCAAACCAGACCCTATCACAAGCAACGGATTATTTACATTCCCAGCAATTTTAGCGGCATATATGGGATCTTTTTGTAAAATCCCACAACCGTCATGGAGGCTCTCGCGGGAAAAATCAAGAATCAAAGACGGGTCCGAACCATGACACATCCCAAACTCGGCACAGCCCCTTTCCATGAACTCTAAAATCGATGTATCAAACTAATCTCAGACGAGAAAGAAAACTCGCGTTAGGAGTAAACGAAGAATTCTAACTTCTGAGCGACGCAATGGTGCAGCGCGCTAAAAACCCGTCGCACATGGGCACATCCTCGTGGGAACCATACAACCGGCGGACCCAGAAACAAGGGTCACTGGACCGGATTGCGTTGGATTTCACGCGCAACAAGTGGCAAACTTGGAACGCTCGCGGAGGGGGAGAGAAAAGGACGATTATAATTAAAATAAAGAAGATGAGGACAAAGAGGGGAACGACAAAAAAAGGAAACGAAAACGACGAAAAATGAAAGAGGAATACGAAAAGAAGAAGGAGAAGAAGGAAGAGCACGAAGAACAGGAGTACGAATATATGTTGTTGATACTATTTGTCTGTTTTTTATTCGTTCTTCTTTATTTTTTTACAGCCTCGGGGCAATAAGGTTCCCTCGCATAAACTCAAGCCTCAACATCAGTTAAAAAACTGCGCGGCGAAGAGCAGAACACGCACGAGACGGACTGGGAAAACCGAAAATGGATTGTCACCCATAACTTCTGGAAAGCATCAAAAACGACTCCGGCCGAGCGCGCGGCAGATACATGCTTCAAATCGCTGCCAAACTCACAGCCAGACGCGAAGAGAGGAACGAAAGAGAGAGGGAGGGAAGGAAGGAGAAACAACGGAGGGGGGCGACGAGAACGAGAAGGAGCGGGAATCGCCGACAGCGCGTGACCTGAAAAAAACATCCCCACTGCGCACCGCGCAGCGCACAAGACCGGGGGGGGAGAAGGCGAGAAAAAGCGGGAACGAGGGGGGGGGAGAGGAAGAACAAAGAGAGCGAGACCGTTATCGACGAAAACCATTAGCCTCTCCAGTTCTGGCAATCACGTAACGGGCGAAACGCGAAAGGGGCCCTGCAAGAGAAGGTGCGCTCCCACTCCACACCGGCCACGGCTCCCGCACGGACCAAACCTCGAAGGCGAGATTGAAAAAAATGCACGGAACGAGCTTTGACAACAAATTGTGGGAGCGGGTTATAAACTTTAACCATCCCCAAAGCAGACTGAAGGACGCGGTCAGGCGCAGTGACGGAGGGCCCCACTTAATGTCTAGAATGGGCGCGGAAACGACGAGAAGGACGGGGGGCAGAAGCAAGACGAAAGAAGCGAGAGAAGCAAGAAGGCCCAAGACCGAGGACGCTCCGGCGGATAGCACCAAGCATGCCAATGCCCCTGCGAGTACGATGCGGGGCTAGATTAAAATATAGAAGAGCCTCGACAGACCTGACGTGCAATGAAATCAAAAAGCGAGTGAGAACGGCATCCACCGGGGCAAGTGCAGACGAAGACGCGTGACTGATGGCGCAACTCCTGTATTCGATGCACGATAAAACGTGTGATTTTAATAAATTAATTAATTCAGCGTCAGAGTGAAAGCGCCTGGTGCGGATGAGACTGTACACTCTCCACGTTGCAGAGGAAACGCATTGCTCAATTGCATCACGCATTAAAAGCTCAGTGTCGAATGAAACGCCCAACAACTTAGAACTGTCGCCGGCGGGGCGTGAGCGCGATAGGATGCGATGGCCCTCCTTGCTCGGATCGAAGCGCGCCCCGTTGGCCCAGCCCCACTCATGCAAGGACCGCCGGCAGCTAGCTGACTGACGAAGAGCTTCTTCGTCAGACACCTGGGCTGGGAGAGCTTTCCACTCTGCGAGGTCGTCAGCGAAGATAATTTCTTCGAAACCCTCAACGCGCACAGCCATGCAGGAGTCAGAATAAAAAGAAATTCACAGCACGGGACCAAGCACTGCACCTTGGTACACCATGTCGCGCATGTGAATCGGCGCAGACTGCTGGCCGCCAACGACAACACGGGCCGTGCGCGGACGAAGCCAGCTTGCCAAAAGATCGACCAACGGCTCCGGTACACTGAAAAACCGCAACTTAGCGCATAGCCTGCTAGCGTCCACGCGATCGAAAGCACCCGATACATCAGAGCAGTAGACTACAACCCGAGGACCAGAAGAAAACGACAGGAGGCAAGAGAGGGCAAAATGGAGGAGGGCGTCGCGTGCTCCACGGCGCTTGCGGCATGCGAATTGGCGCATGCCAAAGGCGCCAATCCTTTCAAGGCGCGGCACGAACAAACTTGCAACAAATCGCTCAACTACTTTGGACACTTGGGGGGTCAACTATAAGCCCCGGTAATTGTCAGGATCGGACATAGCGTTTTTCTTGTATAACACAAATATCCAATGCTCGCACCAAAATGCTGGCCACCGGGCGCGCGCCACAATCGACCGAGCAAGGAGACACACTGGCAGCGACAAAGCGCGAGAGCACACGTTCAACACGCGCGCTGGTAGCAAATCCGGCCCCGTGCCACTGTCGGCCCGGAGGGGCGCCAGAGCACGCCGAGCGCTCCGCGTACGAATTCGAAGAGAACCGGCTCCATCGGGAGACACAATCGCGCCAGACACATCAGAAAACATATTTTGTTCGACATCAGGCAATGTCCACTTGCTGGAAAAACTGGAAGCTAAAAGTTGAGCTTTCGATGCGCTAGAGACTGCCCAAGAACCGCCCGACCTTTTTAAAGGAGAAAAGCTTGGCTTGGCCACACGTTTGAGGACATTCGATAGCTGCCACCATCGTTTACCGCCGCGGCGAGTCGAACGAAGCTTCAAAAGTGCACGCTCGATAAACTCAGCGCGGGCTCGCAGAAGCCCAGCGCTGCACAGCTGACACGCCTCCGGAAAACAAATCCGCACCAGCAGCGCTGTTTTTCAACTCAACTAATCGCACGCACTGCTCAGCGAGCCAGGGGTGAGAAGGGCGGAACGAAAGATCAGACGGAGGGGTAAAATCTTCCATGCACCTAAAATTATGTCTGTGAGGAGCCCGGCAGAGACGTCAGGACTGACTGAGGAGATCCAACCCCAATTCTCCTGCAACAAACGCCGTTGCAGACCCGTCCAGTCTGCGCGATTAAAATGCCACACCCTCCGGATAAGACGTTCTGCGGAGATGGGAGGGGCAGAATAACGGAGAGACAGACCACGATGGTAAACTTTTTGTTTTATAATTAAAACTATGTTTAATGATCATTTTACAACCCCGCGAATCAACAATCTCACCACTTCCAAATAGAACGCGCGCGCCAGACGCAAAGCAGCTACCTTCGGCAGCCGCTCTTCTAAGGAAAAAATGCTTACGGTCGCAGACCAAAAGGGGGGAAGAAAGGAAGGGCGGGCAAGGGAGGAGGAGGCAGCAAGCGACGCAGACGACCAGAGAGAAGGAGGAGGAGGAGGAGGGAGGAGAAGGGGAGGGCCGAGCCCAACGGAGGCACCGCGCGAAGCGCGCGCCCTGCGCTCCACGCAAGGCGGCCGGGGGAAGGAGGAAAGGGGAACGCCGGGAGGAGACGACGCAGAGCAACGACAACAAACGAGCAAACGAAAACGAACGACAACGACGACGAGACGCGACCAGAACAGCAAGCACGAACAAAGCAAAAGGAGAACAGGAGAGGGGGGGGAAAGAGAGAGAAGGAGAGAGAGGCAGAAAAGAAAAAGAAAGAAAACAAGAACAGCGGTAAAATTTTTGAGCCCACACCACAGCAAGAAATCTCATGACCAGAAACTTGCCCGGATCGGCTGGGAGGGCTCGGCCGGTCGCGCGCCGGCCGAAAGGCTCATGAAATGCTGCGAAAAGACAGCTGCTGGGCCATGCCGCGCTGAAACACGAGAAGAGGGACACCACGCTCGATAAAAAATAGAAGCGAACACACATCAAAATTTTAACATCAAATTTCCAGACAGGTCAGGCCGGGTGAACAGAGGGCGACACATGTCAGAAAATGCCCAACAAAGCATCACGCCGCGGGCCTCCAGCCCCGGCAGCACCGCAGGGGATGGTTTGCGAGAGCTCCGCGCGGGCTGAGGAGGGAACGCCAATCGGTTCCCCGAGCGGACTCAGCGAGGGCGCAGCACCAGAGGCTTTGGAGGAGGGGAACAAGAAAAAATACAAGAGCGCATCAAGATCATATATATATTAATAGATCTGAACAGACGGCCCTGCACGGCATCGAGGGGGGAAAGAGCAGAAGACGAGGCGAAATGAAACGCTGATGCTCTACATTCAATGTACGATTAAACATGAGATTTGTACAGTACTATAACTTCACTGTCTGAATGAAACCGGCGGTTGCGAAGAATACTGCGTATGCGCCAGCCACACTCGCGAACGCAATCCGAAATTCCATCGCGCATGAGCAGTCGAGTGTCAAAACTAATGCCCAAAATCTTAAACGAAGAACAAGCCGGGCGAGAACGGGAAACGATATGGTAGCTTTCTTTCACTGGTTCGAACAACACTCTGTTCGCGGCCCCCCACCTGCGTAGGCTGGTCTGACACCCGCGAAAACAAACGAACGCTTGAGGGTCAGCGACACCCGCGTCAAGAATTTTGAAAGCGTTCAGGTCATCAGCATCAATTACCTCCTCAACATCACACGAACGAGTGGCCATGCAAGCATCGCTAAAATACACGTTCCGCAAAATAGGACCTAACACGGTACCCTGGTAGACCACGTTTCCCATGCGCGCTGGGCCCGACAAAGATCCCTGGACGACGACGCGGGCGCTCCGTGGCAACAGCCAACTGCCCAGGACAGTAGCAATGTCCGGTTGGACAGACAACGAACGGATCTTGTGCATCAGCCTGCCCTTGTCGACTCTATTGAACGCAGCAAAGACATCGGAGCAATAAACAACCACGCGGCGGCCACCTGCGAAAGCGACAAGCCAACACAAAATGAAATAAAGCACGGCATCTCTCGCCCCGCGCCCACGGCAGCATGCGAATTGATTCGATCCGTAGGCGCCCAAGCGCTCGAGCCGAAGGACAACACGTTGGGCCAGAACACGCTCCACAACTTTGGGCAATTGCGCGGTCAACTGGATGCCTCTGTAATTGACCGAGTCACACACGGCAGAACGTTGGCGCAGAGGATACACCCAACGCTCGCACCAAGCACGAGGCCAGCATCCTGTCCGAATGATGAGCCGAGCCGGCTCGGCGATAGGAGTGGCATGTGAACTGGCGCATTATTTAAAGAACCTCGCTGGGATGAGGTCCAGGCCGGCCCCTGAAGCAGGGCGGAGGGCACGGGGGAAGGCCCGACAAACGAGAGTGCGAAAGACGCAAGAAGAATTGTCTCGACCAAGTAAAAGGGACCAGCAATCCGAGAATTCATTAGACTGCGCGGCAGGCAGACGCCGTCTAGCTTGAAAAGAGCGCGAGAACACATCGGCCTTGTCAGCCGCCCTGGTGGCCCAACTGCCGCTTGCCCGGCGCAGCGGAGACGAGGAAGGCCTGTGCGCGTGAGACAAGAGGTTCTTCGAAATCTTCCACCATTTCCTAGTCCCTTTGCGCAGGCGGCGGAGCTTATCACGAGCATGGGCAGTGTAAGACCGAAACGCACACAAAAAAGAAGCGCTGTAGTCAGCAACGGCTTGTAAGAATCCATCAGTGCCGGCCGCGTCCCTTTTCTTCCGCACCTGTACTACACAGTGTTCATTGACCCACGGGCGCGCCACTTGATGACCTGCAGGGGGCCGAGGCAAGTGCAACAGCACAAAGCCTTTGAAAACCTGCGTGAGACACGGCACGACAATGTCAGGATGAGATATGTCAATCCAACCCCAACTGTACTCAAAATGACTCCCGTCAGACGTCTCCAATTGGCACTTCCGAATTGCCAAAGCGCACGGGTGACAGCCTCAAACTGCAAGGGTGGGAGAGAAACGCCGGCAAGCACAGCTCTGTGGTCGGCAACTTCTGCGAGAACAGCGACGCGCATTAAAGTAAGAATACCACTCAAAACTAATTCTTTTTAAAAAAAATATATATAAAAAAAATGCCTCGGCTGGGTTTCTTCGCGCACTCGCCACTGGAAAAGAGCAGTGCCCTCCGGAGAAATACTCCGGCTATGGCGCAACCACCGGGCGCGATGAACATTCATATCTCCGACAATGATAGCGCCTATGCTTTGGGAACACAACCCCAGCCATTCATCGGACAGCGAATTGATAGAATGAATTTCATTAAAACAAGCCAGCCTATACCAGTACCAAATCAAAATTGGGACAGAATCGGAGTGAACCAACAGCCACGCTCTTTCCGCGACGGCGGACGTCAGCAGAAGACAGCAAGCAAGGGCGATCGACACATGGGCGAAGATGACAACACCTCCACCAAGGCCGTCGCGACACCCCCGCGCAACCAACTCACAATTGGGCACGCTAAAAAACTCACGAGAAGCATCAAGCCACGTTTCCGTGAAACACAGAAGGGGGGAGGGGAAGACAGAATGCCGAGGCAAGCTACGACTTCTGCCTGACGCGCAAGAAAACTCTGAACATTAAAATTGAGAAGAAAGGGAGCGGATGCAAACTTGAGGACAGTTACGGCCAGGCTTCTCCTCGACCACCGCCCTAGAGATACTGAAAGCCAGCGGGCTCAGAGACGACAGAAAAATCAGATAGAGTTCTTTGTCGACTGGAATAATAGCTACAGGGCGAACAGGAACAGGAAGTGAAGGAGCCGAGGCAAAAGGGAGAAGAAGAAAACTAAACCGTCAACAAGGCTTCAGCAGAACGACGTCCTTGGCAACGGATTCTTCGTGAACACGGGGGCCGCGCGCTAACTCTTTCGGAGCGGGCGCGCGGTCGGAAAGCAGGAAAAGGATCAGCAATAGAATCACCCGGAACGACCCCCCCAAACCTCCACTCGAACTTCAGATCGGAAGACGGCCACGACACGTGCCTGCAACATCAGACTCCCCTTTGTTTATTTCTATGTTTTCTTATTTTTTAAATTGCATATGTTTTACTGCCCCGCAATAGAATTACCACACAGGGTGAAACACGGAAGACACGCCGTTGAGTTGGCAGCGAAGTTAACACACCTGGGAGGGAGCAAGCTCGCCTCACGCTTGAAATAACAATAAAACTTAGAGTGCTCAAATTCCAGCCGGCCCCAAAAAATGGACCAGATGGAGCGGAGAACCAAACCGAGTTCAAATAAACAGTAATAACGCGATGCGAAAGAGAAAAGAAAGGGAAGAGAAAAGGGGGGAGGGGGAAGAGGGGGGGAGGGGAGGAGGGAAAAGCAAGCAGACGACGACAAGAACAAGGAAGGAGAGGAAGAAAAGAATGAGCGGGAAGCGCCGGACGCGCAAGGCTACAAAAATACCCGGTTGTAGCCAATACAACGCGAAGTGCAAAGGGGGGAGAAGGCGAGAAGGAGCCGGAGACAGACAGACGAACAGACGGGAGACGACGACGAACGAAAAACAACGGCAGGACACGACAGCAGCAAACCGAAGGGAGAGAGAAAGGATGGAGAAGGGGAGAGGGGGAGGGAGAGGAGGACAGAGCGAGGAGGAAGGGGGCGGAGAAAAGAGAACAAAAACGACTATGGCAGGTTCGTGTCGCGTCGACCCCAGCGTTGGTTTTTGACACCGCAGGGATCGTTCAACCTTGAACGATCGGCCGTTTCCGCAACGTCCGATCGTTCAACATCGACCGATTCTGGGTCGCTTGCGGCGTTCAAGGTTGAACGCTGGCGGCGGGGTCGCCGCTGGTCGACACGACGCGAACCTATTTTTTTCTATCGGACCTCTGCAGTACACCACGGCACCATTCGGCAATTCAAACATTAAAATTCAGGGACAAGACAAGATACATGGCGGGACGGCGGCCGCCGGAGCCAGCTAAGCAGGCCGGCGGGCGGCGAACTGCCGGAGGGAGGACGGGGAAAACGAAAGAAGAAGACGAGAGGACGAGAAGGGGAAGAGACAGAGGCGAAAGAAGAAAAAGGAGAGGGACCAACTCATTCATCGGGCTGCCAAGAAAAATAATTACGAAGGCTGTGCGAAGCCATCGGCACACGCCAACTGAAAAGCTGTGGCCAAGACGACCTTACGGCGGAATCGGCACGAAGCAATTTGCAGAGAAGGCGCTGAAACAATTTGACATTGTCAGCGGAGATGATTGAGTCAGGAAGAAGGTTGTACACTCTCGTGCCACCCAATGCGGAACGCACAAGGTAGTCAGGGGCACGGAGAGAACACGGGCCTCGCAAGTGACGGAAGTGGCGACGAGGGGAGCGGGGAGAAGGACGGGAGGAGTCAACGGAGAAAAAAGCACCGAAGCACGGAGGGCTGAAACCGAGTACAGCGCGGTGAATAAGGCCCAAGTTGGCTATATCTCTGCGGGCAGAAAGTGGGGCAAGATTAAAGTTGCGCAAAGCTTCGTACTCAGTTATGCCCAGGGTTCGTAAAAAACCAGTCTGGACACGGTCAAGCGGCAACAATACAGAATTCGAAGCGTGTGAGAAGGCTGGCGTGCGGCATTCAATGAACGAAAGAATGCGCGCTGTATATAAGACAACAAGCTCGGCGACAGCGCGGTGGCGCCGCGAGCGAAGCAAGGCCTGAAGTCGCCAACCACATTCGTGCACACACTCAGATACCGCATCTGACATGACAAGCTTGCAATCAAAAGATACACCGAGAATTTTAAAGTTGCCACCAGAAGGGCGGCTACGTGAAATAATGCGCCGGCTCTCCTTCGAAGCTTCAAACACAACAGCGCTGGCACGGCCCCATTCGCGCAGACACGACTGGCACTGCCCAATAGTGGCAAAAATCTCGTCGTCAGAAGAGGAGGGGAGGAAAGGGCGGAAGGCATTGAGATCGTCGGCATAAACAACTTCTTGAAAGTGTAATCTGGCAATTGCTTCGCTGGCATCACCGAAAAAGATGTTCCAAAAAGGCGGGCCCAAAACGGCCCCTTGAAACACCATGTTGGCCATGCAAATGAGACGCGAGAAGGCACCGCCAACTGTAATGCGGGCCTGCCGGGCCTCCAGCCAGCTAGAAAAGACTGCGCACAAAGCCAGGGGGATACCCCAAGCGCGTAGCTTCGCGAGCAGGCGGTCCGAATTCACACGGTCAAAGGCGCCGGACACGTCGGAACAGTACAAACCGATCCGCGCTCCCTCTGCGAGAAGGCCAAGCCATGTTAGCAAGAAATATGAAATCGCGTCTCTGGCGCCGCGCCCAGGGCAATACGCAAATTGAAAAGAACCAAAACACAAGGAGCGGGACACACGAGGAGACAAGAAAGAAAGAAGAATACGTTCGGCGCACTTGGACAGCTGAGAAGTAAGATGAATTCCACGATAGTTCACAGGATCGTGCAAAGACCTCCGCTTGTGGAGGGGACAGATATGATGCAAACGCCAAGGCTCCGGCCATCTGCCTGTGCGAATGATAGACCTAATCAAAATAGCAAGCGGCAAAGCGAGAGAGGCAGAACAGGCGACAAGAATGCGAACAGGAATCTCGTCAGGCCCTGTAGCGGAATCGCGTTTGAGCTGTGTAAGCACGTTAAAGACTTGTCTCACCCGGACGGGGAAAAAGTCAGTCTGCTCCACTGGAAGGCGCTGAGGAATGTCAGAAAAACAATTCCTCTCCACAGCTGGGATGGTCCAGCGATCAGAAAACGAATTCGCGAAAAAATCTGCCTTCTCGTCAGCTCTGACGACCCACGCGCCATTGGCACGGCGAAGAGCAGGCGAAGATGACTTGACGGTCTTGCCGAACAGCTGGTTTGAAAGCCTCCACCAAGCTTTCGAACCACGCTGCAAAGAGCGAAGCTTCAAACGAATTCTGTTACAATACGAATTAAAAGAATCTAAAAGAATTCTGCTGCAATCCTGCACTGCAAGCGGAAACTCTGGAGAATCTGCAGCCGCGGCTTTACGAGCGACAGCGTCGAAACATTCCTGCGTCAGCCAAGGATGGCTCCACCGGACCGGCACAGAGACTTTGCGAACGTGACGCTCCGCAGCATTCAAAATATTCTCCGTCAGAAACTGCGCTCCAAAATCCGGGCCCCCGTTAAGGCAACTCCAATCTTTACAATTGAGCTCACGAGAGACGCACTTCAAATTCGAAGCATTAAACTGCCAACACATTCTCGTGCATAAGGAGACGGACAAAGGGGGAAAGAGGAGAGACAAAGAGACGACCCGATGATCTGCAATTCTCGGTAGAACTGACACTTCGGCAAACTCGTGCAAATCTGTTAAAATTAAATCAATTAAATATTGCTCTCTGGTAGGTTCGCGAACGATTTGTTCAAGACCATGATAAGCACACAATCGTGCAGCTTCGATTCCCTCTGGAGTCTGTCTGTTAGAATGTCGAAGCCAAATGGGATTGTGGACGTTAAAATCGCCAATTAAAAATACGCCTATGGCTGAAGATAGGTGCGTTTCCATCTCTGCAAACACACTTTGCATGGAAACTACTTCGGCGTAGAGGGGAGGGCGGTAAAAATTGCCAAACAAAACAGGCCCGCAATCGAAATGGAATACAAACCAACAACACTCGGCAGAAACAGAATTAGCGAGGGGGGAAACGAGCGAACAATACTGGTCAAGCGCGAAAACGGCAACTCCACCACCGCTGCTGTTCCGATCTCGTCGACAGACGCACGTATATCCGCGCAAACTCGGGACTGAAGCCCGGTCGAACCGGGCTCCGTTCAAACAAACTAGAGCAGGAGGCGCAGGAAGGAGAGAGATACGAGCTTCCAGCTCAGACTGGGACGAGAAAAAACCCTGAATATTGATATGCCAAATGGTGAAATCCGCACTGAATTGAGGAGGGTAAGACCTGGATTCGCCAAGGTCCCCTCCCCGAGGTGAAGGTGATGATGATGATGATGATGATGAAGCGCCTTGAAAGGTCGGTTCTCCCAAAACACAAACCTGAGAAGCCACCAATACGCCAAATGCGTACGGTAGAGAAAGAGGGAGGCGAGAGGAGAGGCGGAAGGAAGATGAAGCAGAAGAAAGGTGAAGCCCAGCCCAGGATTGAAACCCATGATACTGAAAGAAATCATGAATGATAGATTGTCCGATGTCCCAAATGAATCCCACCACAAGGTCTCTCTTGCTTTGAATGAAGAAGAGAAAAATGAGAAACGTAATGCAAGATAAAGGAGTATGCTCAAATTGATCAACAATCTTGAGTGGCTTGAGTAGCTCTTGAAGCCAATCTTGGGGGCATGTGGTCCCAAGGTCTGAAGTAAGCAAGAAGTAAAGAAATCTTTCATTGAGTCCCATGAAACCCATTGAACATAAGTAGCAACCAAGACGGATATATGTACTGAACGAAAGTCTAAAATAGAAACTGAATGTCCCAGGCACGCAATGAACCCAGAAGATACGGAGGCATACAAGATGGAATGTCAAAGCCGAGTGAGAACTCAACCGTGACAACCCACCCCAGGCATATCAAGACCAATGGAGTAAGGTTGAATTCAAACAAGTATGGAGGGCGCAAGATGGATCTGTTTATAACCTTTTGTATTTTGCCAACCAACAACGTTGAAGAACATGCATAGGAGTTTGAGGGATACTGGGAGTCCTCCAAAAGCCGCAGGCCCATGCACCGCAGACGCCAGGGGATTCAGTCTGTCGGAGTCCCAAGAATTGCATTCACGGGTACTTCCAGCGCCACTTTTCCACAAAGAAGTCTCCGTCCCACCAGTAGTCAGATAGGTACCATACCACTGGGTGAGGCCAGCCCGATTCGGGGTCGAACCACGTGTCATAGTACTCCGTATACCAGACTTTGGTGTAGACTTTTTCCTCTTCACAGTAGTTCCACATTCCTCCTGAGCCGTGTGTCCACTTGAGACGCTTCTTGGCGGCTAGCTTGACTGGAAGGCTGCGTTTGGCCATCCCCTGGAATTGGATATGGATGTGGATGTTTCCCAGCCGTCTCGGACGAGAGTTCCCGTCAGCATTTGAGGCGAAACGGCTACTGACCAGCAGCCAGTTCTTTCCAAGGAACTCTCCGAACCCTTTCGTCGGGACCCCGAACGTTGACATACAGTCCCTTAAAGCCGCTGTCCCGACAAGCTTTGAAAAGCGGGATTTTGCACCAGTCATAAGTGAAATGAGGACCACCAAGGTCCGATGGTACAAGAAACCGAGCTGGCAACTTGACCACCCTTTGGAATAGCAGCGTAGAGCAGTATGAGAGTGCCTCAAGATCTTGTTTAGACAGGAAGCAGACTTTGCGTTTAGACCTGCAAAGCTTCCCCTGAAAGATAACGTGAGGGTCCGATGCCTTGGGAAGTAGCATACTGAAAGCTTGAGCCCGAGGCTGCAGGAGCCGACAGGAGGCAAGGGAAGGGGAGGGGGCCGCCCCCCCAGACCCCCAGAGAGGAGAACAGACTCGAGTCCCAGAACACGGAGGCATCCTGAGGAAGGATGGATTGTTGCGAAGCCACGGTGTCCCTAAGATCGCATGGACCAGGCGGGTCCCAGATAGAATCGCACAAGTGACATCTCCTGGTGTCAGCCAATCCCCTAGGTGGGAGGCAAAGAGAGGAGAGGAGGACACAAATAGGTCTCGATACAGACCCAAATGCAAATTCCGTGGGGCGTCAAATACCCCGCTCCATTAGTATTGGAGCCTGTTCTCTGAGGCCGCAATTAGGTAAGATACCCAGACCTCTGAAGATTCCGTGACATTAAATTTGTGCACTTGCATTCCGTGAAACATTGCCACGGCAAACTTCCGAGTGTGAGGTGCACATGGGCCGCGAAAAAGGCGACGGTCTTTCCCGGTCCTAGCAAAAGACCCATGTTGATCAGCAAACGTCAAAATAGACCGAATGGAGCAGATGATAGGAGAAATCCCCTGAATAATGTTCCAGAACTGATCTGGTTCAACATACCCCGCTCCCAGCCCTAACTCCATCAAATCTCCAATAAGCTCTAGCCATCGAGAAGTGTCGGGTTCCCTGTTCCACCGCTCTCGGACCATCCTCTGTACATCGGTGACACGACCAGCAACTGAGCGAAGCTCCTCCATGGACTTGGACGAGGCACTGGTAGGTTGTCGTATTTGAAGATACCTGGCCATTTGACCCCAAATATTCCACCAGACAGTGTAGATGAAATTCCCAGGGTCTGACCAGCGGTTGTCGTAGAACACTGCGCCCTTGTATGACATTGTCTTAATCTGTACAAAAGACATAGAGCGTACTGCAATTCCCACGATCCCAATAAGGTCCTTGCATGCCTTGCTTGAGAAAAATTCCTCAAAGAGATTCCATAGCTGCCTGAGGGGTATCTCGAATTCGCGCCCCTTCTCATACATGTGGAGTGTGACGCATTTCCGTGGGTTGTATGATCCTGAATTTACAGGAACGATCTCGGAACTTTCGATTGCCAGTGCACGTGGGCAGACGGATGCCCACGCCTCGAAGATACAGCACTGGAGAGACTTTGAATTCCATGGCCTGACGACCCTCTGAGGGGCAAGCATGAGAGTGTGTTCCCAGATAACTTGAGAAGGGGTTGGAGCAGAACGGGCAAAGCGAATTGAACCAAAATGACTACAGGAAGCAACCAGGACACCAGGACAACCGAAAGATGTGGATTCAAAAGATGGAGAGATAGAGAAAAGAGATGCACTTTATCAGGGGTCGGACGGCAGTCATCGTCCTGGCCAGCGAAGTGGAATTAACAATCCCAGGCCAAACCCATTTGTACTGAAGTGAAGCAGCAAACTGATCGCCCAACTACCCCAAGAAGAAATTTGAAACTTGAAACTTGAAACTTGAAACTTCGGGGCCCTGGGCAAAAGAGTGAGAAGAAACCCCACTTAACCCCGTCAGCCGAATTGAGAAGAATATGATGCAGTCCCAGCTCATGATAAATGGCCTGGAGGCCTAATACCCTGAGACACTTGTAATCCCAGGCATTCCCACATTGAATCGAAAGTCATAATCCTGACAATGTGATGAAATTAGCAATCCCACCCAAGCCCGTTTGAACTGAAGTGACGGACCAAACTAAGAGCGAAGCAATCCCAAGTTAAGAAATGTTCCAACGAGGCTGTGGGTGAAGAGCAAGAATCGACCCCACTACTTTGGCCCTGACGGACGTGTTGAAGAAAGCAGAACTTAATCCCTGCCTCAGAGAAATGACCTGGGGTCTCACTGAAAGCCCTTGTAACCCCAGATTGATCCAGAGTTGAACCAAGAAGAGAGCTGAGGACCCAAGGGGAAGAGGCACTTTAGCTGTATCTTCTGAGCTGCCTCGGTCACATCAGGAAACGAGGTTTGCAAAGCAGATGGCACCTTACATTAGCACCGTTATTGCCAGACTCCACCGTGATAAGATCTCCAACATCTTCAAACATGTCCTTGACGTAGAGGAGTACAACAATGCAGCTGCCAGCGAAGATCTGAGATTTGTCATGTAACCTCTCCTTCTTGGGGCAGACCTCTGGGCCAATGAACGCTTCTTTGGTATAAAACCGCGCATTGAACAAATGAATATCCTTAGAACGAAACGTGTTGAGCCCAAAGTGCCAGAGAATCTTCGTGACGTCCCTGGTAGTGAGAAAGCCGTGCTCTCCCAAAACTGGGATACTGTCTGAAACCAGTGGCCCTTGATTGTCGATGATGAAAGGCGTAAGCTCACGAGCTGTGATGATTTGGAAGTGTTCCCCTACCTTTGCCTTGAAGGTGTTCAAACCTGTAAGCTGGGGAACGAAAGCCATAATGTAGCGCCTTGAGCTGGTGTGGTCTGTGCCGCCCTTTGGGGCGAAAATTGGGCATCCTGAGTGATCGTACTCCAACTGAGACTTCAACACTGGAGGGCCCAACTTACTGATCCAAGGCTTCTTATCCTGTTCCCAGCTCTTTGGGGCAGGCTGCGACCTTCGGTCAGGCGAGTCGACTTCCGCTTCAGAGCCAGAGGAGGAACTCCTGGAGTCTGGTGATCCCGAAGACGGTACTTCCCAGGTAGTGCCGCCCACAGGTTTGACAGGTGTTTCCCCACGGTAGTCCTGCGTCTCTGGTAAGGCATCATCCGACTCGGGCTTCGACCCCGACCCGCCACCCTGCAGCTGTTTCTTGAACCCAACTGAGTACTGCATCTTTCTGGCAATCGGTGAACGGCTCCGAGACGCCGAGTCTCCCCTGTGCACAGGTGCTGGGGGCGGCGTGGGGAGTATCCTGGCTTCGCGAGGGTCAGCACTGGAGGATGCTTTGGCCTTGAGACCCTGATTCTTGAACTCGACTGTCCTTGCTTGGTCCTCCTTTTTCTGTTCGAGCTTCTTCTGCAGCTTGACTTTCTTCTCATTCGAGGTAAGCACGGGCTTCGTTTCCATCTTAACCAGACGCTTCCGAGCCCAACGATCTAGTGCGTGGCGATCGAATCCAAAGAAAAGGGGGATAGTCGGCTGAATCTGATTCCCAATCAAATCCAGATCCTGAGAGTAACAGGTGTCCGTGGTGAAAGTAAAGGTAGCCCCACTGGGCGCAGTACGATAGCAAAAGTGTGTCTGGGTTGCGCCAGACAGAGCCGATGGCTACTGAAGGCGAAGGTGAAGCGGTTGCCGAACCCAATCAAGCATTTCTTGAGCAAGCCCCAAACGGAACTTTTTGTCCCGAGAGCCCTGAGGAGAAAATAAGGTGGTCCAGGCATCCTTGTCATACCTGAAAACGTACCCCCTATGCGAGCGTGAGTGGGTACGGCTGCCACCAAAGTTGTCAAAGGAGCGATTCTGAATAACCCAGTGCTTGCAATATTGAAACAGCCTCGACGAGAAATCTTCTGGATGTCTTTGCATGTGTGAAACCCAACTAATAGCTGAATCCAAATGGAAAATAGCCCATGAGACCTCTTTGAACCCCTTGGTTTTGCGATTTCTGCGTAAACTGAATTGTTCGGGAGATTCCCCCGGGAGCCTTCTGAGTTTCAACATGATCCTGATACATTGATTCTGAGCCTTGGTAATCAAATCCGCCGTCGTCTTACAAGGGACCCAGGCAGCACCTCTGGATCGGATAATCCCCCCCGCCATACAGTTAAGTTTAGAGAGACGTTTAGACATGGGGATTCGCTCGTTAATCAAGAACCTACTGTTAGCCCAAAAGGCATTGTTAATCTGTGAAATACCCTGCTTGACATCTTCGTGACAGGAACCAGTGGCGGAGAGAATTGGACCCAGCACCTTGGCCTCCGGTACTACAGACCAAGTTTTCCCAAAGGGATCAGACCACTTGTATCCTTGAAAGAAGTAGGGGTATGCCGGAAGGATTTCCCGATCGTCTTTGAGTTTGAGCCGATGTTCATTCCAGAGCTCCGACTCTACCAATGCGGTCAGAGTTGCAAGGTCTTGTTCTGAGGATGCCACAACGAAGATATTATCTGACCAGCTGAGAAGAGCAATCCTGAAATCGAAGCCCAACTGCTCGCAACGGATAGAGATTCCCAAAGAAGAATGGGTGATTTTCTCCAGGGTGGAGGCGAAACAATCTTCTACGGAAACGCGCGCCAGTATGCATGCCGTCCCAGCTCCTTGCATCAACCCACGGTCTCTTTGGATAATCCCAGTGTTTGAGTCCAAAAGTGAGATGGAAACTCGAGGGTTCCTGTGCAACCTGATGCAGCCCACTGCTAAGAAGAGAGGGACTCCTCGTCCCAATAGACTCCGCAGGACTAATCCATAACGAATCTGGTCGTGGTGAGCTTTGATATCAGTAATCCCAACCATTCCTTTGTTAAAGTGATCTCGGCCATATTCTAAAATGTGATAGACACTCGTGTGAAGTTCCTGTAATTGTCCACCTTTGCTGAGCCCAAAAATCAGACCCTTGAGGCCTTTAGAATCAGTGTATGAATCCAGAACTGGCAGAATGGCCCTTGCCACATATGCGTGCCCAATCTTGGCAATTGCAGGCTGAGGAATGACAACTCTAGTTTGAGAAGGGGTTCCAAAACCCTTGATCTTGTTACCCAGGTGGCCCCCGAATGTGACGTCGTTCCAAAATTCGGGGTCGCCTAAGCAGGCCTGTATACACCCCGTGAGCCTTTGGGACCAGCCCGAAGCTTTCACTACAGCCGTACAGGCGAACTCTGTGTCGATCTTTCGGGGGGCCTTGATGTCGTCCAGCGCGTCCTCCAGCAAGGAGGGAATGATGGGGTCGCCGTAGAAGTTGAAGAAACCCAAAGCGCGAAGCCAGGCGATGTCCTCCTGCCGCTCCGATTCTGAGAGTCCCCACCTCTCGCTGTATTCTTCAGCAACCAGTGTGGTACAGCGGTCCACTTCAAAAATCTTGACTTGATCTACACAGAAACCCAATATGGGCAGGAGAGACTTGCGGGAGGCCCAGACCCGTTTTCCTTGAGAGGCGTTGAGCGCAACCTGAGCCAAATCACGTTGAAGTTTAGTTATCTTAAGAGCTTTCAAGAGGAGCTGACCCAAGGCGATCCTCGTGGCTTCGTTAAGTTCGGAGTTGAACCGTGTCCTGAGACACTTGACCCAAAATGGCTCTTCAGCAAATCTCCTAAAACTCCTTGGGAGAGCCTGAGTCGCTTCATAAACCTGGCCCAACATGTTTTCCCAGAAATCGAAGGAGAGGGTGAGGTCTCCTGGATCATGATACCTGACCGCACAAGAATCGGGCTGTTCTTCGTCATTTAGACGAATAAGTTCCGCTGATTCGGGAAACAGACCCTGGGCGATCTTCCTAACCTCCAAAATGTTTGTAGGAGTCCACAGGAGAGGTCTTCTCTTACGAAACTGCTGGTGAAAGGCCAGGACATCACAGCCAATAAGGGCATGGTCCCCAGGGACGCCCGCCCAGAGGGCGAAACAGTCAAAAGAGAGATCACTCCTGGCGAGAGCAATGTGATCGATCGTGCTGTTGGCTTGAGAGAGCGCCTGCTCACCATCGGGCTTCCTAGTGAATTGCATGGAAGTCTCTTGGAACCTGAGAGGGCACCATTGGAGATCGAGATATGAACAGGCTTCGCAGAACGAACGGAATTTCTGGTCTCCGTTACCTTGATCGGCATTCATGTCCCCCAACCAGGAGAGAGTAGACCCCACAGGGCGGGATCGACCGAGTTGGATGGCACAGTTTAGAGAATCATGGAAAAAATCATGGGCAAGATGAGAGAAGAGAAAGGATCTGGCATGATGGTGGCATCCATCGAGACAGTCAGGACGAAGATCAACACGGATAGATCTCCAATCGCAGACAATGTCTTTCACACGTTTTCTCAGAGATTTGTGCACAAGCACGCCCATGGCCCTACACCCGGGGCCAGAGTGATGGCGGTAGTAAGCGTGGCCATTGAAAACGGGGCGTAGTAGCCCATCGTTTTGAAGGCAGCCCTTGAAATCCGCCTCTAAGATACAAATTAAGCCCCAGCACTTCAGCTCGAGCAAATCTAGGTTGGCTTGCATTTGAGTCTCGTCGGCCCACTTGCCCTGCACATTGAGTGCACAAACGAGACCCCTCACGTAGGCCTCTCAGAGAGAGAGTGCCTCGTCGATGGTGTCTTTCAGCGTCTTGCGGAGCGCTTCATCGGGGATCTCCTTGAAAGACTCGTGCCACTGAAATTCCCCATCCTTGATAACACCTATCTGATGGTCCAAAACGAAAAATTTTCGAGTCCGAGGACAAATCACGTAACTGTCTGTGCGATCTCCCATTGCCTTTTCCAGTGCACCTGAAACTGTCTTGAACAATTTTGCTGGGCCCCGCTCTTCCTTAGTACTGATCTGTCCACACCAGATCAAATTTTCCAAGTACCCAGGGATCTTGAGATCACGGATCGTAGCTGCCGCTTGAAGTCCCACCGCAATCGAACTCCATTTGATCTCAACGCAACTCCCATATCCAAATGGTGCAACAATATGCGTGGGCTGGGGAACGTCCGCTCGGCGGAGGATCGCCCGCGCCTTTTCCAGAGCCTCCTGCTTCTTGAGATTCCAGCCCAAGTTGGTGAGAATGAAGATGTCTCTATCTGCTCTCGGGGTGCTGGCCCAAGGCGGACCCTTTTTCCTGGAGGAACCCTGGCTTGACTGGCTTTCTAGTTGTTTGGCTGCCATTTCCGCGCGCAGGGACTTCTGCTCCAGTTCGACAGCCAGAATCCTTTCGTTGAAGGCTTTCTGCACCTCGGTCTCACCTGCCTCAAGGTTGGCAAGCTTTACTTCGTGGTCATTGATCAAAGTGACGGCTACTGAGAATTCCTGAGCCAACGCCTTTTGAGTTCCCAAAACGTCCAGTTGTAACGAATCGATACGGTCCTTGATGGGAGCGATCTTTTTATCTAGAAGCGACTCGAGTTGTACCAAAAATCCGTCAGCCCCTGTGGCTGTCGAGACGGCCCCTGAAGAAATTGAACCATTCTCTCCCAGGCCTGTACCCTTAGCAGAACCCTTGGCCGCCAGTGTTCTCATAGCCTTCGAGGCCTCTTGCTGATTTTCTTTGTCTTCGTCTACCATCCGAGCATCGTCTCTCAGTCTTTTCTGCTTGTCGATATCTAAAGACAAGAGCTTTTGCATGGTTTCTCCAATCTGCAAAGTCGGCATGGCCGAAAGTGTAAGTACGAGCCAGTTACCCAAAATTTGAGATGGAAATGAAGCGCCGAATTGGCAAAACCCAACAAATTCGCGAATTCGCCAAATGGAATCGATATCCCACCAATGAAAGTGATATCCCACTGATAAATCTCACTGATTAAACCCAAATTGAACCAATCTCGCTGGCCCAGAAGAAGACGAAGGCGGCGATGGCTGCCGCGCCCCCCGCGGCGGCGCACCCCCCCCCCGCCACGCCTTCAGCCTTGAGCCAAAATGGCTATGCATCAGAAGAAGGCTCCAGTAAACACTCTTGCAAGCTCAACTGGCGCTGAGAACGAGAGCTAAGGCTCGAAACTCCTCTTTAAGAGGACCGTGCAAAGTGTTCAAACGGCCGGGTAAGGCGGCTCGAAAAATCTGCTCCCGAAACCGGCCAGGCAAGGCGGCTCGAAAATTCTGCTCCGGAAGATGGCCGGGCAAGGCGGCTCGAGAAATCTGCACCCGAAACCGGCGGGGTAAGGCGGCTCGAAAATTCTGATCCGAAGGACGGCCGGGCAAGGCGGCTCGAAAATTCTGCTCCGGAGGACGGCCGGGTAAGGCGGCTCGAAATTTCGGCTCTGGAGGTTGGCGGGGTAGAGCGGCTCGAAAATTATCCTCCGGAGGTCGGCCGGGCAAGGCGGCTCGAAAATCCGGATTCTCCGGAAATCGGCTGAGCAAGGCAATGTGGAAACTCGGCTTCGCTCGAGTCCAACGCAAAGGCTGCATTAGGCTCCAAAGGCAATGAAATCGGAGACGCGAAAGATGGCCTCGACGATTCGCTTGCAGAACTAGGTTTGATTCTAGAAGAACGACGCTGCAAAGCATCAAATGAACGAGGACCGCGCCGTCTTAGACGGCGCGAACTGTGCATCGGAAAGAGAGAAGAGTCTGCAACATTGCCCGGGGACCGCACACTAGCAGCTGAGATGCGGGCGAGGACAGGAGAGTTTAAATATGCAAAATGAACAGTCCCCCCGCATCCCTAAGGGAGGCGAAGGTCGGCGAATCTGTCGCGGAACTCGCCCTCGAAATCGCCAAGATTCCGAATGAAAGCAACTGTTTCTGCCACGAAAACCTTCCGTGCTTTCATGTCGACGCGCACGGCACCTGGATCGGACACGCTGCTGTGAGACTTAATCAAATCCGCAGCTTTTCGGAGAGACCAATCCCGCTGAAAATTGATCTGGCTCTTTGCTGCTTTGATCTTTATAGAAACGCCCTTGCACTCGAATGTTTTGGTCTTGTGCAACTCTAAAAATGCAGAAGCCGAATCCGACGACCCAAACTCCAAGTAAGACACCTTGGAGACATGACGAGAATTACGCGGGCCGGTATAGAAATGCCCAATTGAATAGAACGGCACGTTCTGCAATGATCCCACAAAATACTCAATGGAAGCGATGCGATCCTGCAAAATGTCTGTCGCGAAACCCACGAGGGCGATCCTCTTGTTCGCGGGGTCGAAAGCGTTCAACATGGCAACCTGACGCTTGGACAAGGAAGTGCTCGAAGAACGCTGTTCGACGGTGCACATGCGCTCGTTCAGATCGACCACGTCACGCTTGATTGGACCCAACTCCTCGCACACGTGAATTTTCATGGCTTTCATCATGTTGATCTCAGTCTGAATCAAGTCCTTCTTCGTGACCGTTTCGTGCTTCATGGACATGTTGTTGATGATGAAATTAAGCTTCTCGCTGTCCGAAGCGTCTGGGGCAGGAAGTACGGGCGCGCCGCCGCTCGACGCCGCAGCCCAGCTCACCGGTGCAAAATCTGCGCTCGGGGCACCCAGCGGGGCCCCACCGCTACCACCGCCAATGGCGGGAGCGGGAGACGGGGGCGCAGGCGTGCCCAAAGGCGCAGCCGCGCCTGGAAAGGCTGGAACAGCTGGAAAAACATGATCGGCGCACATCACGCCACTGTCGGTCCGCGCAGACTTCTTTGGAGGCGATGCCTTCGGAGGCGACTTCACCAAAGCGGATTGAACAGCAGCACGTCGATCGGCAAGACGACCGAGAACATTCAAGGTCGGAATACCAGAAGCAGACGCACCTCCGGAAGCCATCGCGCGTGCAGGTGGATAGAGATGCTGGAACGAAATCTTGATCCTTGCTCCAACAGGAGCTCACAAAATGCGCTCGTGCAACTCACGGGTGAGCACGATGCGCGTGAGCCTGAACGCCTTGTGCCAATTCTTGAGCCTTGAGCCAAAAAGTGCCAATTCTTGAACCTTGAGTAAGAACAGCGGACCACCATGGCCGCCAATCGCGGAAGCCGGAAAGGGTGGTGAGCGAGACCGCCACGACGACTGTAAAGAGCCCGCCACTCGACCCCACCAGCGAGGCCGCACACGTGGACAGCATTCTTTGCAAGCGAGATTAAGACTCTTTCACTGAAAATTGTAAATGCTCACAGAGCCCTACACGAGCGAAATACACAATCGAGTCTTGAAAATTGCACAGGTCAAGAAGATGGCGACAATGGCGGGAGGCCGGCCAAGCGGGTAGGGGAAGAAAAGTCGAGACGGAAAAAAAATGGAACATAGGTGGTCCTTTTTTCAAGACGGCGCGATGGAAGACATGACCCGACGAGCGCCGAGCGGAGCTAAGAACAATGCGTCTTCATTTGCCAGAGCTCGCAAGAACCTAGAAAACACTGCGCCCAGTGAGGCCAGCTCTGTAGATGACGCAAAATGTACACCTCCCGCACGATATTCTATATAGGATAAGACATGCGCTTTACATGAAATGAATAGCTCGTCCGTGCCGCGGTAGCGGCGGCTGCGAAAGAAATTGTGGACCCGCCAACCGCACTCCCGCACGCAGTCGGCGATCGCATCGCGCATTAAGAGACGACTGTCAAAGCGCACCCCAAGTATTTTGAAAGACGCACCACCAGGGCGACTGCGTGAGATGATGTGGCAGCTTTCCTTACCAGGGTCGAAGACTGCACGGTTGGCAGCTCCCCAACGACGCGAAGAGGTCGGCATTCCCGATGTCCTTGCGGAGCCATTAGCGCCAAGCTCTGGTCTGGGAACAGACGCGTTGGCCAAAATGCGCTCCACAAATTTAGAAAATGAACAATGAATTGAATGCCTCTCTGATTGTCAGGGTCGCTGAGGCCACGGCGCTTGCGGAACCCAATGCTCCTTCCAAACAAACGGCCACGCGCCACTGCGAAAGATCAAACGAACTTGCTTTGAAACTTGGACGGCCAATGTCTCGCACTCCTTCAGCACATGCGCCGGCAGTAAATCCGGTCCAGTACGGAATCTGCACATAGCGATTTATCGCACTGAAAGCGGCGCCGGAGGATCACACAGGAACAGCCGTCGGGAAATACAGAATGAACGCAGAATCAGAGAATTCGTTGAACACTGGTGCTTGCAAAAACCACCGGGACCGCAACGATCTGGCAAAGACCGTCGCTTGCCCCCTGGCTCGCAAGGCCCATCCGACTGGTAAAATGCGGAAAATGACTGCTTGTAAACACGAGATAAAATATGCGACAACTTCCACCGCTTTTTTTTGCCTCGGCGCATCGCGAAACGACGCATACAACGCGACCTTCAACATCAATACGAAGGTTCGCCTCTGCAAGAACACAAGTTTTTATCAAATCGCTCCCCAATTCAATCCTGTTTTTGCGTGCATGCCATGGCTGGCTTGACGCGCAAGCCGTCTCCGCATGGAAAACGAAAGCATCACTGGCAAACGCAAAAAATGAAATCTCCTGCGCCCTTGGAAAACGAGAACTCGACGCATCCAGCCGAGAATAAAACCTGATTCTTCGGAGACTCTACAAAAATTGCCCATGCACAAAAAATCGCTCTTACATGTTACTTGACAAAATCTTCGATCTCTCACTGCTGCGCTTGTGCTCAGAAAGCGACAAGGGCAACGCAACTATTTCGATTGTCCGAATCAACAATATGACATCTGAGAACTCGCCCCCCATTTCATGGTTTTGCCATAATCAGATCGATATGGCCACACCACTTCTCAGAAGACACACCCGCAAGGCCAGTCCCAAGAGCCGCATACATTCCACCCGAATAAAGGAAAGAGAACTATGCACATGCACCGAATCTGGCAAGCCATCCTGAGCCCAGGATCGCTGCATACGCCCTCCTGCTTGGCCAAGAAGACATATGCACCGGTCAAGGATGGGCCTTGCCAGGATCGGTGCATGTGCATAATTATCTTCGCCCGACCGAAGTTTTTCTGAATGAAACTCGCAACGCAAATTGCGAGTTAACAAGTGCAAGATGCAAAGATTTTCCCTCCCTTGCTTCTGTTGATCAGGGTAATGGAATGGCGCATTCAACGCAGAACCAGAAATTCAAACGTCGTATATATATGTATATATATATATATATATATATATATATTTTTAAAAAAAAAAAAAAAAAAAAAAAAAAAAAAAAAAAAAAAAAAAAAAAAAAAAAAAAAAAAAAAAAAAAAAAAATCTGGCCTGTTTATCAAGTCTTGAAAACAACTGGATATTAGAAACGCATTGTTTACATAAAATAAACGAAACACATTTCTCGTGAGAAAACTAACACACAATAAAAACTATAATGAATGTACTGATATCCGACAGAACGAATCAAATAACCAAAACAAATAACACAAAATCGCCGACTGCTGTGGAGGGGGAGAAGGAAAAAAAAAAAAAAAAAAAAAAAAAAAAAAACGGTGGCACCTGGGATTTCCTTCTACACATTCGAATTGTCAACGAAAACAATCAAAATCTCCCTTTCGGGCGACCGCGGCGCCGTCATTAAAAAAATATTGCGCCACAAAAGCCGAACACAATGAAAAAACACCAAAAAAAAATGCAAGACGACGAAAAAACAAACACGAAAAACGAACGAGGGACAAACATGAAAAACAAACACGAAAAAACAAACACGAAAACAAACACAATAATAATATTACACACAGAAATTAAATATAACGAATCAATTCAAAACGCTGTGTTCAAATAACACCTGTATAGTCAATTTTCGTATATATAAAAACATTCTTTAAATAATAATACTAACATTACTACAACCTAGACACTGGTTCAAAAACATGTATTAGACCCGTTCTGATGTTCTGAGATTCAGAATACTCAAAATTAACTTGAGACGTTCGGATGTTCACAGACAAAAGAATAAACAAACGCACGCGATAGAATTAACAATCAATGCCATTGCACACCATGAAACACAGTATAATCTGAAACGGATTCCGATTGTAGAATAGATATACTTTATGTGTAATATTCATCTGATCTACTACAATGAAAATTGGGAACACAATAATCTAAAAAAACTAACTTCTATAATATGGACAACAAACTAATTATGTTGAATCACTTCAAAACATAACTCTTTACGATAGAACGACTTTACGAATATCTAATCTAAGATCGCATACTTATCTCCAGAATTATAATAGAATCTAAACGAAAACGAATTGCTAACGAATAAAACTATACGAATATATTTACATCCAATATATTAATACAAATTATATATATATATATATATATATGTATATTTATATATATCGACAACACTCGAATCACGAGTTACAAAAGAATTAACTCGTGAGTTAATACTTTTCATCTCGGGTATGCACATCCCCCTCCAGAAAGGTATTAACTCGCGAGTTAATACCTTCTCATGCTCCCACCGACACAAAAAAAATTAACTTGCGAGTTAATTCTTCTCATTTCCCACCGACAAGCACAAGTATTAACTTGCGAGTTAATTCTTTTGCTGTCCAACGAGACAGAAAGTATTAACTCGCAAGTTAATACTTTTCCTACCCTGGCCAGTGGTAACAAGACTAGTCTATGTAAGAATAACTTCGTGAGAACAAGTAGTAGTGGTAGTGGCCATAGTGCAGCACTAGTAGTAGTAGTAGTAGTAATAATAATAGTAGTAGTAGTAGTAGTACAAATAATAGTAGTAGTAGTAGTAGTAGCAATAGAAGTAGTAGTGGTAGTAGTAGTAATGGTAAAGGTGGGACTAGTCGTAGTAGTAGTAGTATTAGTAGTAGTAGTAGTAGGAGTAGCAGTAGTAGTAGTACTTGTAGTAGTAGTAGTAGTTCGTCGGGAGTAGCAGTAGTAGTAGTAGCAGTAGTAGTAGTAGTAGTACTTGTAGTAGTAGTAGTAGTTCGTCGCTGTCGTCTGCCGCCATCATAAACAGATTTTGAATTTGGCACTACTATACAGAAATACCTGCACAGCAATTTCAACACACTTACAAATTCAATGTTGTTGGTCGCGGCATTAACGAACACCGCGCGCGGCAAAAGCAATTGCCCGGCAGCGAACAAGGCTAGCTACACGACAGACCGCAGGCCAGCCGGCCCACTTACCAAGCAAAAACGCGGCTGTGCGCGAGCCTCACAACTGACCTGGGGCATCCAGAAAACCTCAAGCACATGCAATTAGACAAAATGCAAACCAATTCAACGCATGCCGTGAGGTACGCATCCACTGAAAAAAATGAAACTGTCATTTCTTCTCAAACTGGAATCTCTCTACATATATCTAGTCAAATTAAATTGCTGTCGGGGAAAATAGACTGAAACTTCGACTACTCGAACTAATGTAAAAACTAACTGAAAAATATTGGCTGCAAAATATTACTGGAAACACTAGAACTGTAAAAACTTGGAAATTATATAAAGAAGATAATCAAGAACTGCATTGTATGCGACAGAATTTCAAAAAACACACAAGAAAAAATCGCATTCAAACATTTCCTGTGCCTGAACATTCCACCAGAAGCCATCATTTTTTTGAAAACGGAAAAAAAGGCTAAAAATGTGCTGTAATGCTTCGGTGCTCAAACTTTTTTCTATCGGACCTCTGCAGCGCAGTTATCTTCACCAAGTCACATCGAAATAAAAAGTTGCATCCAGGGCGGGAAAAAGCCTGTCTCCTACGGGGCCACCGAAGCCTGCTCGGCAGGCCGGCGGGGAAGTCGCAGGAGGACAAGGAAGAGAAAAAAGAGAAGAGAAGAGCAAGAGAAAGACAGGAAAAAGAGAGAGAGAGAGAGAGAGAGAGAGAGAGAGAGAGAGAGAAAAACAAAAAAAAGAAAGAAAGAAAGAAAGAAAGATAGGAAGAAAGAAAGAAAGAAGAGAACAAGAGCAGAGAAAGCAGACAGCAACGAGAAGCAACGCGAAGAAAAAGAAAGGAAGGGAGAAGAGGGGAGAGGGGGGGAGAAGGGCACCAGCCCACGTGCACGGCGACCGCGCAGCGCGCGCGCCCTGCGCTCCACGCAGGCGGCCAGAGGAAGCGGAAAGAGGAAGGGGGGGAGGCAGAAGAACGACGACAGACGGCAGCAGCAGGCAACGAGCCAAGCAAGAAACGAAGACGAGAACAAGAAAAGGAGAACGAACGAAGACGAGAAGAAAAACAAAGGAAAAGACAAGGACGGGAACGAAGAAGAACAGAGACGAAAGGAAGGAAGAATAAGAGACGCAGAAAAAAATAAATGTTCGCGGCTATCTCAAGAAAAAACCGCCTGGGCACCCCGCAAGGGCCATCAGGCCGCCGGGCGCCAGTTCCGAAAGCGGCGCACTTCGTGGAAGGCGAGCGGCAGACGCCACGAAAACAGCTGTGGCCAGGTCACAACCTGACCTGAGGCATAACACAAAAGCTCAGACAGTAGACGTTGGAATTATTTCACGTCCTGGGCGCTGACAACGCTCTCAGGGAGAAGATTGTACATGCGAGCGCCGCCTAACGTGGAACGAATTACATTATCTGGAGCCCGAGCAGGGCAGGGATCGGCCACATGACGGAAATGCCTGGGAGGAGCGCGGAGGGGGACAGGAGACGAGTCAAGTTGGAAGAACTTTTTAAAACAAGCCGGGCCGGCCCCAAGAAGAGTCCTGTGAATGAAACCCAGGTTGGCTATGTCTCTTCGAGAACACAAAGGAGCTAACTTAAAGTGGTGGAGTGCATCTAAATCAGAAATTCCCACACTGCGGAGAAACGAGCTTTGAACTCGATCCAAAGAGACCAAGACGGAGTTAGAGGCATGTGTGAAAGCACAAGTTCTGTATTCGATGAATGATAAAACATGTGCTTTAATCAACAAGACAAGCTCGGCGTCTGTGTGAAAACGCGCGCATTAATGATTGCAGCCTCCAGCCACACTCGTGCACACAGCTCTGCACCGCATCTGTCATTATAAATTTACAATCGAAGTCGACACCTAAAATTTTGAAATTGCTTCCTGCCGGCCAGCTCCGCGAGACTATGTGCAAACTTTCTTTAGAAGGCTCAAAAACAACTGCGTTTGCACGGCCCCATTCATGCAAGCAGCTCCGACACTGCTGCACCGACGCATACACATCAGCATCGGAGGTGGCGAGAGGAAAAGGACGAAAAGCATTCAAATCATCAACATAAATAATTTCTTGGAACAACATTCTGATGATGGCCTCCCGAGCGTCACTGAAAAATAAATTCCAAAAAGGTGGGCCGAACACAGTGCCCTGAAAAACCATGTCGGCCATTTCAATGGCTCTAGAACAGGCACCTGCGACACGACGCAAGCGGAGCGAGCCTCCAGCCAGCTGGCAAATACACATTACATAAACGAATCGGAAGACCGAAAGCACGCAACTTCGACACAAGTCGTTCGGATTTCACTCTGTCGAAGGCGCCGGCCACATCTGAACAGTAGAAACCTATGCGGAGATGAGAAGGAGCCAAGTAAGAGAAAAATGATATCGCATTTCTGGCGCCATGGCCTGGATTGTACGCGAATTGAAATGGCCCGAACAGATGCGACCGAGAGACGCGAGGGAGGAGGAAAGAGAGGAGAATACGTTCAGCACACTTGGACAGTTGTGAAGTTAAATGAATTCCTCTGTAGTTTTTCGGATCATGCATCGCCTCCTCCTTGTAAAGATGACAAATGCGATGCAATCGCCAGCAAGAAAGCCAAACTCTGAATCTGAGAATAGAACGGACGAGTGGGGGCGAGAAAGCGAGCAAGACTTTAAAACACGAACAAGAATGCCGTCTGGACCGGTGGCAGAGTCACTGCTTAAATGATTAAAAACAAACCTTGCATGCCCCGTACGGGGAAGAAGAATGCTCCACTGGGGCTCGCTGCACCACCGTAGAAAAACTATTGTCCTGCAGCGTCGGGACATGCCAGCGATCCTCAAAACGACAGCGCAAAAAAAGGTCAGCCTTCTAGTCAGCACGAATCACCCAAGCGCCATTCACACGGCAAAGGCCGGGCGACGAAGACTTGACCAATTTACTAAATAATTTATTCGAACATTCTGCAGTAGGAAAAAAAAATGAGAGAAAAGAAATGCACTGATCTAAACAACAATTGCCACCACCACTGCTGTTTCTGTTTTTTTCCCAGAACTGTCGTGCAAACGGGGATTTCAAGCTCGATTGATCGAATTTTATTGACGAAAATAGAACCCGAAAACAAAAGGCAAATAGAAACGTCCAGCTCACAAGCACATTAGGAATAATCTGGGCAAAACGTTCAATGTTACGAATGCGTTGCTTGATGTCGTCTGTTCCGAATCCGATCAACGCAACGCGGCGGTGCGCAATGTCAAGGGCATTCAGAACTAAGAATCGCCGTTTTGAACTGTAACTGGCTGCGGACGGAATTCCCGCTTGTCCACTGCTGACAAACGAACTATAACGTTGTGCATGTCGTTCTGAATAGGATCGATTGATTCCGAAATGGCAGCTTTGCAACTTTTCATCATGGTGATCTCGACTTACTTCAAATCTCTCTTTATTGCCACATTTTCCATTTCTTTCTTCATGACCATATTTCATAAATGTGTCAAAATCAAACATCTGGGATGGCAACGCTGCCGCTTCACCGGGCAAGCAAAGGCAGCTCGACTCGGCTCCACCGAAAAGACGCCCGCCCGAGAAACGAGGTGGAATCTCGTCTTCTTAAACTCGTCATTATCCACATTCTTCTTCTGTGTTACTGGCAATTTCTGATCAAGCGACTTCAATAGAACGTCTTTCACTTCCTTAATTAAAATCTAACATTGACAAATATGTACACTCGACTTGCAAACGCCCTTTTCATGAACCGACTTTGCGACGAATCAATGGGGTCGCTGAGAAAAACCGCTGCAAAAACTGCGGAAATCGTGATCAAACCTACGGTGATATGCGTACAATTTTACTCAAACACGAACTGACATAAATAACAAGCTAAAACGCAAATAAACCAATGCTAGAACAACCGGGATTGCTCGTTAACTGGAATTGCTCTTGAACCAAATGTTCGTGCTGGACTGTGTTCTAATATTCATTGAACTTTAAACTGAAATCTGCAACAAATTTCAGCAGACTACAACCAGTAAAAATGTACAAACAAATGTATGGCGTGAGGTATGCATCTATTCAAAAACAACAAAACTCTTTATATTCTCAAATCTTCTCTAAAAAAATCCAACATAGAAACAACACGTGCCAAGACATCGAATGCACAAACTCAAAACTAAAACAATGCAAGACACTTTGAAAATTGTTTGTTTCTTTGTACACTATGACGTTCGATGGAATATTAAAAAAACACGAAATCATTTAATTGTATTGTTCCGATTTTGTGTTTATGTTTACATTTTTTGTACACAAACTTTTGGAATAGATTATGAATTTGATTTCGATTTTTTTTTTTTTTTTTTCAATTTCAACGTTTTCGAATGTATCTTGTGACACATATTTTCTACTTCAATATGAGATTGTGTAGTTCAAGCATTCGAAACTTCGATTCTTTACGAAAATTCAAATGATCTTACATGTATGCGTATCCTTAATCAAAATTGGCTTAATATTTTTGTTCAAAACTGGAAATCTGTTCTTTTGTTCTGCATTCGACGCAAAAAAACTGTTTTTTGCAACGTTTCGAAACCGACATTGAATCTAACCTAAATTCTGCTGCGACAATTTTGGTGCTGCAATTTAGGACTGCTCCGTGATTCCAATGACAAATGTGTCCTAACATATTATATGTCATCTGTACAACTGACAATTTGTGTGTTCTGTCTAATGCAAATCTGCCCTTGATCCCAAATATATGTAACGTACAACATTCTGAAAAGATGCTACTAACATTTCTGGCTTTTCTAAACTTAACATATTTCTGTTTCTCATCTGCTCGAACTGTTTGATATTCGCTATATTATGTTTCGTATCGAATGTGGTGTTGCCATGCTCAGACTCGTTCTGGTTCGAACCCTGCTTCATTTACTGTTTTGAAAATATTCCTGATTCAAAAGAAACACGCTCTAGATTAGCATTAACTGCGTTCTCTAACTCTGGTGGTCTGGGATGACTTCTAGTGGGTCGACACGGAACTCAATATAACCCTCGTTGTCTGATTAGCACAATACTCCAACGTGAAATTGAATATAAAAACAATTAAACTTAACTGTTCATCTGGCAAATCATAGTCACTCCTATTTTCGAATAATAAGTATCGACTCAAACTGCATTCGAAATTCGTAAATCAAATAAAATTTATTACCGTCATCTCGAATCTCTATCAATTCTGCTTTTGTAAACCTGCATTTGTAATGCGTAAAACGTGCACAAATTTTCTGTTTGATCTTATAATATTACATGAAATAAACCTCCTTTGTCCGATTCAAGTGATTATCAAAAATATAACATTTCGCATGTTATTTACAAAAATGTAAGCCCGCCTTACTGATTTGTCTGTAACAATCACTTCGCAAACAAACCATATTAAATTGTAAATGTCAACTATGATTCGAAACTTCCATCGCATCATCAAACGAAACTCAATCTGATGCAACAACAGGAACAAAGACATTCTTGATCAATTTTCTATCACTTGATTTCTTACACAATGATAAATATTATATATGGAGAGCGGACAGAACATTTTTTTTGACTTCATGAATGTCTTTGCCTTGGCTTTAGGTCTCTTTCTATTTCCAATCTCGAATCGGATAATTCTCTCACAGAATGCGGTCCACAAAATTCTTCGTCTGAACCACTTTGATCAATATCGAATGTCCACAATGATTCTTGGAGATAATGACGGTGAACATCTTTCCTTCTTTGTGACGAAAACATACTTGCAAGAATTCCGTAGGAACATGCGCAGAAACTATCAAACATATCCTCTTCCAAATCTGCGCATGCGTTTCGAACGTCTGATGCTGTTTCTTTGCGCCAATATCAATGTTGCTTTCATGTCACGGGGATTTTCAGAAACACGATTCGTATCTATATATATATATATATATATATATATATATATGTATATGTATCTATATATATTATATATATATTATATATATATATATATATATATATATATATATATATGTGTGTGTGTGTGTGTGTTGTGTGTGTGTGCGTGTGTATATCTGCACAGATACATGCAGATACACACATACTTCAAAAGTAGGACTGCTTCTTTAGAAGCCAATCCAATGTATTCGTATCTGTCACTCCCCTCCTAGCACTCCTATGCCCATTTCTGTGCCGGCTTGTTTCTTTGGTTCCATGCGTGCATACGTGGGTTTTTTTGTTAATTTGCTCATTGATTTCACGCATATATATATATATATACACACACACACGCACACACACACATATATACACACATGGAGATATCTATGTGGTGTGTGGGGGGGGGTACTATATGTTTCTATGTATGCTGCGGCTCTAATGTATACTGTGTATGTTTATGTGTATATGTATTCGAACACGTATGTGTTTGTATCTGTATCCCACCAGCCCTCTGGGCGTAGGTGGTCTAGAACAGATCCTCTTCCACCCCTCCCTCTTCCCCCTTGGGGAGGGGTTTACCCCTCCCCCTACCCCCTCCCCTGGACCTGGACGGGGGGGGCCGCGGGTAGTTAGAGCGTCCAAGATGGCCCAAGACGGCTCCAAGAGCGCCTCAGAGAACCCAAGATGAGCTCCAAGATGGCTCAAGATAGCGCAAGATCGCTCACGATGGCTCCTAAGATGGTTCCAAGAAGCCCAAAGACGGCCCCAAGATAACTCCAAGTGGCCAAACAGCTCCCCAAGGAGGCCCCGAAGAGGCCAAAATCGTCCCAAAACCTAAGGAAAATCAATGATTTTTGCTTTCTCGCCTTTTCGCTTCCGATGGCCATCCGAGGCCTGGAGATGGCTCCAAGATGGCCCAAGAGGGCCCCAAGAGAGCCCCAAAAGAGCCCCAAGACGGCCCCAAGAGCGCCCAAGAGCACTCCAAGAGCGTTCCAAGAGGGGTCCAAGAGGCGATTTTAGGGGCTTCCGAGGGGGGGCGCTAATTAAACCCCCCCTCTTGTTTGATCGACTCCCTCCAAGATGGCCCCAAAAGCGCCCCGAAGGCTCCCCAGAGCGCCTCAAGAGGGTCCCAAGAGGCGCCCAAGATGCCCCAAGGCGCCCAAAAAGCCCTCCAAGAGGCCCTCAAAAGACCCCAAAGAAGCTCCTTCCCCTCCTCCTCCTCCTCCTCCGATTCTTCCTCCTTCTCCGTCCTCCTCCTCCTCCTCCTCCTCCTCCTCTTCCCCCTCCTCCTCCTCCTCCTCCTCCGACGACGACGACGACGACGACTCCTCTTCCATCCTCCCCCTCTCGGGGTCTGTGACAGCTTCCCCCGCCCTTTGTTATTCTGCATGCTCCCCGACTTCCCTGATCACCTCAACTCCCCTGAGCATCGTTTCTGGATGGGCTGGTGGGGATACGCGAAGCGTCAAGCATATGTATCTATCTATCTAGTATGTATGCCATGCCTCTTCCTATATTTTTGCAAGCCAGGGCGGGGGGAAAACCCATCACCCCCCTCAAAACCGGACTCCCGGGATCTGGGGCTTGGGGAACCTTCGGACGGGCCTCGAAGCGGCCCGCCGCGCCTCGCAGGGCGTTTTGCCAAGCCTTCGCAGCACACCTAGGGCGATCAGAGGGGTCATCGGAGACGTCCTGGAGAACCCTACGACAGCACAACAGCGCTCCAAGAAGCCGTCATACCCCGAAATATTGCTCCAAAGCGTACCAAGAGGCCTCCAAGAGCACCCCCAAAAAGGCCCCAAGAGGCAAACATCACAGATTTAATGTAGGTTGTTGGTGAATTTGGGGTTCTCTTCTTTTCGGCTTCCCGACGCTCAAAGACAGCGGTCTTCTGGGCGTCCGAAGTCGCCTGGGAGGCTCCCAAATCGCCCCACAGCCATCCGAAAGGGCTTCCAGGCAGCCCAAAAGAGGCCCAAAACGGCACACCAGGGGTTCAAAATGGCCCTAAGAGAGCCCCGTGGCGGCCCAAGATGGCCCCAAGACGCCCTCCGAAGCATTCCAAATCGTAACTGGGGCGTTCAGGGAAACCGCGGTTAGAGGCAGGTTGGCCTTCGGAAGCCCCAGAAGCCCCCAGAACACGCCCAGGAGGCTTCCAGAAGGCTTTTAAGAAAACTTGAAAACTTTGGTGAGGTTCCCAGAGACTCTCCAAGGAGGAGCCTCCGCAAAAAGAACTGAGGAGGATGGGGAGAATGCCCAGGGTATTGCGAGAATGGGGACAAATAAGCATGGATAAAGGATAACGAAAAACATTATTAAAAAGGCGATGCCAGAAAAGGCAGCAAGGAGTTATCGTTAACGTGTCCGCTTGACCTTCCTGCCTTTTCCGCCTGCATAGCAATCTTCAAGGACCAAATGGCATGGCGCGAAGCGCCACTGCAGTCTTGTGTATATATATATATACACACAAACCCAGGCGGGGGGAAAACCCGTCACCCCTCCCTAAAACCGGACTCCCGGGATCTGGGGTTTTGGGACCCTTCGGAGGGGCCTCGAAGCGCCCCCCGGGCCTCGCAGGGCGTTTTGTCAAGCCTTCGCAGCACACCTACGGCGATCAAGGGGGTCATTGGAGACGTCCCAGAGAACCGCAAGACAGCACAAGAGCGCTCCAAGAAGCCGTCATACCCCGAAAGATCGCTCCAAAACGTACCAGGAGGCCTCCAAGAGCACCCCCAAGAAGGCCCCAATATTGATTTAATGTTGGTTGTTGGTGAATTTCGGGTTCTCCTCTTTTCGGCTTCCCGACGCTCCAAAACAGCGGTCTTCTGGGCGTCCGAAGTCGCCTGGGAGGCTCCAAAATCGCAGCGAAACCATCCGAAAGGGCTTCCAGGCAGTCCAAGAGAGCCCCAGAACGGCACAGCGGGGGTCCAAAATGGCCCTAAGCGAACCCCATGGCGGCCCAAAATGGCCCCAAGACACACTCCGAAGCATTCCAAATCGTGACGGGGGCGTTCAGGGAGACTGCGGTTGGAGGCAGGTTGGCCTTAGGAAGCCCCAGAGGCCTCCAGAACACGCCTAGGAGGCCTCCAGAAGGCTTGAAGAAAGTCTGAGAACTTTGGTGATGCCGCCAGAGGCTCTCCAAGGAGGAGCCTCCGCAAAAAGAGCTGAGGAGGATGGGGAGAATGCTCAGGGTATGGCGATAATGAGGAAAAATAAACATGGAGGGGGGATAACGAACAACATTATGATAACGGCGATGTCAGAAAAAAACAGCAAGGAATTATCGCAAAATTGTCCGCTTGACCTTCCTGCTATTTCCGCCTGCATCCTAATCTTCAAGGACCACGGTGCATGGCGCGAAACGCCACTGCAGTCTTGTACCTATCTATCTATCTATCTATCTGTATCTGTATCTGTATCTGTATCTGTATCTGTATGTATCTATCTATCTATCAATCAATCAATCAATCTATCTATCTATCTCTCTCTCTTTATATATACACATGTATCTGTATGTAGGTATATGCATGTATGTGTGTGTATATATATATATATATATATATATATATATATCTCGCGACTCGCGCTGCTCGCATTCGCATGTTCTTTGCCGTCCGATCCCGCTCTCGCGCCACAGAAGGAACGCCTCTGGGAGGCCACACCTGGGTGGATTCCTTCGTTGCGAGGCGCCGTGGACGTTGTAGCCCACGACAGGTCTCCTATTGGTGTCGAGAAAATGCAACGCCCGCTATGCCCTGGACGACCGTCGTGCATAGCGGCCGCAGTGAGGGACCACCCGGTTCAGGGTTCAGAATCCCAGGAATCCCAATGAATCCCACCAGCCCTCTGGGCGTCGGTGGTTTAGAGCGTTTCCTCTTCCACCCCTCCTTCTTCCCCTTCGGGGAGGGGTTTACCCCTCCCCCTACCCCCCTCCCCTGGACCTGGACGGGGGGTCCGCGGGTCGTTGGGGCGTCCAAGATGGCCTCGGCGAGGAAGCCAACATCATTGATTTTACCAAGGGTTTGGCCTTATTTTGGCCTCCTGGGGGGGGCAACGCTAATTCCCAACCCAAGAAGCGCACAGGAGGCCCCAAGAGGTCCCAAGATGGCCCCAAGATGGCCCCAAGAGGCCCCCCAGGAGGCCCCCAAGAGACCCCCAAGAGGCCCCAAGAGACCCCCAAGAGGCCCCAAGAGGCTCCCCGAGATACGCAAGATGCCCCCAGGACCGCCAAGAGGCCCCCAAGCTCGCCATTGTCCTCCTCCTCCTCCTCTTTTTCTTCCTTTTCCCTCCTCCCCCTCCCTCTCTTCCTCCTCCTCCTCCTCCTCGTCCTCCTTCCCCTTCTCCTCCTTCTCGTCCTCCACGTCCTCGCCCTCCTCCATATCCTCCTCCTCATCTTCCTCCTCCTCCTCCTCTTCCCCCTCCTCCTCCTGATCTTCCTCCTGCTCCTCCTCTTCCTCCTCCTACATCCTCCCCCTCTTGGGGCATATGGCGGCTTACCCCGCCCTTTGTTCTTCTGCATGCTCCCCCGCTTCCCTCATCACCTCCACTCCCCTGGGGCTCATTTCTGGACGGGCTGATGGGGATACGCGAAGCGTTTAGAATTGGATTCCTGGGATTTCTGGGATGCAAATCAATGAAACCTTGTGGGTTCATGGGGGTTCCTGGGGTTCATGTGATTTCCAGCCCCAGAGCAAACACAACATATGAACCCTGGGGTCACAGAAGGTCAGAGCTGTTCAGAAATCCAAGAACCGAAATGACATCGCCAGGGTTTGTGGAATTGTATTCCAGAAATCCCAGGAAGCCAAATGAAACCATAGGGTTTGCGCGTCACAAGCGTCGCGGACCCTGTGATTTCAAAGGGATTCCGAGATTCCTGGGATTCTAAGCTGGGCGTTCTGGGGATCCCAAGGTTGGTCTTGCCCTAAGGCTTGAAATCAAAGGAATCCCAGGAAACCCAACGCAAGCGCAAGGTTTCGTCGATTCGCATCCCAGAAATGGTAGGAACTCCAATGGAACCACATGGTTTGTGCATCATTGACGTCGTGGACTCTGTGATTTTATTTGGGTTCCTGGGATTCTGAGACTTGACGCTCCTGGGGGTCCCAAGGTTGGTTTTGCTCCAGGGTATGAAATCCCAGGAATTCCAAGAATCCCCATGAAATCACAAGTATTCGTTGACTTGCATCCCAGAGATCCCAGGAATCCCAATGAATTCGAAAGGGTTTGCTGGTTTCTCGTCTACAGGATGGCTCACGCGCTTGTTGTCCTCTATGTAGAGAAAGCAGACGCTTGCATATGTCACGTTGACGCTTGTTGAAGATGCGCTGCTGGCGGATGCGGGTGAACAGCGAACAAGAAGCGGAGCGAAGAGGGAAGGGAGAAAGGAAGGGAGCGGCACGACTCCAGCCTCGTGGAAAGGAGGAATGCGTAGAATTGGTGCTGGGGGAGGGGGCTATATATATATATATACACACAAATATATACACATACGTATACTTATATATATATATATATATATATACACATATATACACGCAAATATTTATGTTATATATATATATATATATATATATATATATAGATACAAGACTGCAGTGGCGCTTCGCGCCATGCACCTTGGTCCTTGAAGATTGGTGTGCAGGCGGGAATGGCAGGAAGGTCAAGCCGACAATTTTGCGATAACTCAACGCTGTTTTTTCTGGCATCGCCGTTCTCCCTCCTCCATGCTTATTTTTCCTCATTCTCGCCATACCCTGGGTAATCTCCCCATCCTCCTCAGCTCTTTTTGCGGAGGCTCCTCCTTGGAGAGCCTCTGGGGGCCTCACCACAGTTCTCAGGCTTTCTTAAAGCCTTCTGGAGGCCTCCTGGGCGTGTTCTGGGGGCCTCTGGGGCTTCCTAAGGCCAACCTGCCTCTAATCGCAGTCTCCCTGAACGCCCCGGTCACGATTTGGAATGCTTCGGAGGGTGTCTTGGGGCCATCTTGGGCCGCCATGGGGCTCTCTGAGGGCCATTTTGGACTCCTGTTGTGCCGTTCTGGGGCTCTCTTGGACTGCCTGGAAGCCCTTTCGGATGGTTGCGGGGCGATTTTGGAGCCTCCCAGGCGACTTCGGACGCCCAGAAGACCGCTGTCTTGGAGCGTCGGGAAGCCGAAAAGAGGAGATCCCCAAATTCACCAACAACCTACATTAAATCGATGAATATTCCCTCTTGGGGCCTTCTTGGGGGTGCTCTTGGAGGCCTCTTGGTACGTTTTGGAGCGATCTTCCGGGGTATGACGGCTTCTTGGAGCGCTCTTGTGCTGTCTTGCGGTTCTCTGGGACGTCTCCGATGACCCCCCTGATCGCCCTAGGTGTGCTGCGAAGGCTTGGCAAAACGCCCTGCGAGGCCCGGGGGGCCGCTTCGAGGCCCGTTCGAAGGGTCCCAAAGCCCCAGATCCCGGGAGTTCGTTTTTTTTTTGGGGGGTGGGGGGGGACGGTTTTCCCCCCGCCCAGGCTTGTAAAAATATAGGAAGAGGAAAATCTCTCTCTCTCTCTCTCTCTCTCTCTCTCTCTCTCTCTCTCTCTATATATATATAAATAGATAGATAGATATGTATAGACAAGTGGCACGTGTGTGCCCAGGCTCATACAACAAAAAACTGTAAGGGCGTTTGAAGCAGGAAGACACCTTGACGGCGGGGTCGGAGATGGAGAAGGGGAAGCTGGGGCGGCGCCGCCTGGGCGTGGCTAAGAGAAGGGAAGGGGCAGGAGGGGAACGCATAATAATCTAAGATCGACTAAGAGCCCCCCCCGAAGGATTGGAGACTATTGGAGATCCAGCAGGAGGATCGACGAGGGCAATGCCTCTCCGAGGTCAGCGTTGCGAGGATGTCTGAGGCGAAAATGGCCTGACCACCTCAGCTCAGGGCATCTCGGAACCCAGAGTTGCGAGGATGTCTCAAGCGAAAGTGGCCTGAACACCTGAGTTCAGAGCATCTTGGAACCCAAAGGTGCGAGGATGTCGCAAGCGAAAATGGCCAGACCACCACGGGACAGGGCATCTGGGAATCCAGAGTTGCGGGGATGTCTCAGGCGGAAGTGGCTGAACCACCTTAGTTCAGGGCATCTCGGAACCCTGAGTTGCGTGGATGGCGAAAGTGGCCGGACCTCTATGGGGCAGGACACCTCCGAGGTTTAGAGTTGCGAGGATGTCGCAACTCGAGCGCAAGTGGGTTTGCCACACCTTGCGATGTGTGTACCAGGGCCCCCCCGGAAGCCTCAAAAGGCCCGACTTGGATACCGGAAGAGGCTCCAGGAGGCCCCAGGATTGTGAGTGTTGTGTGTGTGTGTGTGTGTGTGTGTGTGTGTGTGTGTGTGTGTGTGATGTGCTCTGTGTTGTGCGTGTTTTCTGTGCGTTGTAGGTGTTGTGTGTGTGTGTGTGTGTGTGTGTGTGTGTGTGTGTGTGTGTTCTGTTAGTCTAGCGTGTGATGTGTTGGGTGTGCCTTGTGTCTCTGTGTGTGCATGTAGTTCTGAGGCCCCAGGAGACCCCAGGAGGCTCCAGGAGGCCCCAAGAGGCTCCAGGAGGCCGCAGGAGGCCGCAGGAGGCCCCAGGAGGTTCCAGGACCCCCCTAGGAGGCTCCGAGGCGGGGTCTGGGGTACCAGAAGGTACAGAAAGCGCCAGGAGGCCCCAGGAGGTTCCAGGAGGCCCCCAGGAGGCTCCGAGGCGGGGTCTGGGGTACCAGAAAATACGTCGGGGTTCGATTTTGGGAGGATGTCTCAGGCGAAACCGCCATTCTCTGAGATTCGGGGTCAAAATCATTGAAATCCCACCAGCCCTCTGGGCGTCGGTGGTTTAGGGCGTTTCCTCTTCCACCCCTCCCTCTTCCCCTTCGTGGAGGGGTTCATCACTGTTCCCTATTAATAAACACCCCTTCCCCCAGGCGACTGGGGGCCAACCCGAGTCCATGCCGACACCCCGCCCACCATCCCTTGCAAAAAACAATACAAAACACACTCTGCCTCCAAATTCGGAACATGCGCATCCAGCACGATGCGGCCCCCCCCCACCATCCCTGTCCCCTAACAGTGCAGAGTGCACTTGGCGGCGGCGGCGGCTGCGGCGGCTGCGGCGGGGGGGGCGGCTGCGGCGGCGGCGGCTGCGGCGGCTGCGGCGGCGGCGGCGGCGGGGGCGGCGGCGGGCGGGCGGGGCGGCTGCTGCGGCTGCGGCGGCGGTGGCGGCAGCGGCTGCGCGGCGGCGGGCGCGGGGCGCGGCGGCGGGCGGCGGCGGGCGGCGGGCCGGCGGCGGCAGGCGGCGGTGGCGGCGGCGGCGGCGCGGCGCGGCGGCGGCGGCGGCGGGCAGCGGCGGCGGCGGCGGCGGCGGCGGCGGCGGCGGCGGAGGCGGCGGCGGCGGCGGCGGCGTCGGATTGGCCCCCAGCAGCTGCCCATCCAAAGACGGCTGCTGAATATGCTGAGGCTCGGGCCAGACTCGGGTGCTACGTACGTGCTGGGAGGGCGGGTGGGGGTGAACGAAACGGCTTGCGGGCGGGGAGGGGGTCTTGACCCCTCCCCCATACCCCCCCCCCCGTGGACCTGGACGGGAGGGGCGGGGAGATGTCAGGGCGTCCAAAACGGCCTCGGCGAGGAAGCCAAAATCATTTATTTTACTATGGTTTTGGCCCCATTTTGGCCTCCTGGGGGGGGGCGCCAATTAGTGCCCCCCCCCTCCTGTGATCGATCTCCGGACGGCCCTCTACTCGCCTGGGCGTCGTTTCTGGACGGGCTGGTGGGGATACTTTTAGTCAGCGGCCGCAGGCGAGCGCGCCAGCGGCTCTGGTGGGGATATTTTTTTCGGTCGCGGCAGCGAGACGACGGTCAGGCGGCAAGAGCAAAGTCCGGGACGCGAGCTCGGCGAATTAGCTAAGACAGGCGCAAGCCGGCCGGCCCACTCAGACAGCAGCTGCGGAACTGAGGGGGGTGGAGCTGTCGGCGGACACCGCCCTGCAAGCTCGAGCGCGTGCACCGGACAACGTGTCTCGGAATTCAAGGCTTGCCATGGCGCAACCCACTCAGGAGAGACGAGAACCACCATGGTCAAGTCCGTCGTGGTGGGGGATGGCAAGTGGGGGGCCACTGGAGTGAGTCGCTGATGGGGCGCCCGGCTCCGAACGCCCTGACGACCTGAGCCAGCCAGACAGGCTGAGCAGTCGTGAGCCGTGGTGCAACGCAACTGGGGAAGCTGAGGGTGGGCCCGTAGGGCTGGCTGTACCTGCTGCGGAAGGCTGTACCGCTCTGCACCAAGGCCAGCCCCTGTCAGACCACCCCACAGTGCACGGGGGTAACCGAGCGACTGTGTGCCACGCAGCGCGTGCCGGCGAGGCCTGGCCACTGAGTGGGAAAGAAACCGGCTGGCGTGGTCAGCATCGCCAGCGAGGAAAGGGAGGGGGAGCTGCACTGGAGGTGGTGGTGTCGTGACGGCGAAACAGGACCAGAGCAGGTGGGTCCCCAAGCGACTGGTCGAGCTGTACCTCACGGGGCACGTGGTGCCAGTGCGAGCGGGGTGTGCCGTTGTCGTAGGGCGATGCGCCTGTGGGGAATTGCACAGTGGTAGACACAGGGCCATCGGACGCAAAATCAGACCCAACCCGCCGCTGGCACTTCCGCCAAGCTCCCGGAACGTCAACAAACACCACGTGGCCTTCCAGGGTCGCAGCTGACCACCGCTGAAGCGTGATGAGACAAAACACGAACAGCGAGGGACACAGGCGGCCCAGGGAGGGGGGGCAACAGCACCAACGCCGGTCAGAACGTCCGGCAGGCCCCAGGGCCAAGAGCGGGGGACACCCGCCTGGCCCTAGAGGAGAGAGGCGGGGGGAAAGCCGCCCCTCCCCTCGATCTGGCCCCGCACCCGTGGGACAGGGGAAGTGGTTCTTGGTTCCTCCAGGGTCGCAACTGATCGCCGCTCAACACAATAAAATGGTGGGTGGGCCTCGGAAGGTTTTGAAGCCGAGGGAAGTGGGGTCCCGCGTGGACCTCAGGCTGCGCTGGGTGTTGGTCCGTTCCCGCGGAGAGTGATGCCTCAGCGGAGATGGTGGGTGTTGGTCCTCCAGGGTCGCAGCTGACCGCCGCCGAAGTCAGTACTTGCCAAAACTGTGACCTGGCTAGGTCGAGCCTGCCGCCGCGCAGGGGGGGGGGGGGATCCAGTGGCCGACCCCCCGCCTCAGGCGGGCGGGTTGGCTGTCGTCGTCGGACAGCAAAGAGCATGAGCCAGGGGCCTGTCTGCCTGGGCCGGGTCGGCCCCGCCGTGCCCGAAAGAAGGGTAGGTCCACTTGTCCAGTGTGGGCTGTCTAGCTATGCCGCGCCGTGGGTGAGATGTGGGGCTAGCCTACGCCCCAGCGGAGGTTGGGTTGCCCCCAGGTATTACGGCCTGAGCCGCGCGCGGCGAGGTGAAACTGGCCCCTTCGGGGCAAAGAGAAGCCGTTGAGGGGGGGGACAGGTTTCCTTGGGCAGGAAACCCTGGGATGCTGAGGTGGGCCGTGCCCGGCACAATCAGCCTTGGGTGTAGGAGTCGTCTTTTCCACCAGCGGGCGCGCTTGTCCGAGTATCGGTGTCCCCCCTAGGGGAGTACCGCTTGCCCCTTCCTTTCCAATCTGAGTCCATCCATGGGGCTTCACGCCGATCCCACGCGGAGCGTCTAGAATTACAATGTGTGTTTTGAAGGTTTCATGCTAGAATGTTGAAATTCCCATGTGTTTTTGGACCCTGACGTCACGATCTGTGTAAAGGGTGCCACCGATTTTCATAATTTCGCGGATGTCCCTAGCGAAACGGCCAAACAGTTCGCGAACGAGGCGCGTACGCATCAATCGTCTCTGAGATCTACTCCCTCGGAGAGGTGCGTATCATACATTTATATACGTAGATACATGTACCTGTGTGTGTATATATATATATATATCGATATGGATTAAAAATCGTATATATGCATTCCGTGTGTAGGTGTGGCATGTACTTGTGTATGTAAACGTATGACTGTACGATTACATGTGTAGGCCCATGCGAGTATATGCGCATGCTTGTGTGATAGATGCATGACATAGTTATGTGTATGTGTGTGCGTATGTACACATCACCTGCGTGTGTTCGCGGCTCTTGTGTGACATGTTTGTGTATGTGCGATTATACGTACATGCCAATCGTCAAAGAGCTTATCGCGGCGACGAACCTTGCTAATAATCCGAAGCTGTAACGAACACTCCAAATCACATCCGGTGGCGACCGGGTTCCCGGGGTTCCGTGTCTGGGTCCGTGGGTGGGCCTAGAAACACCTTGTGCAACCGAAGACCCACTCGCGGACATCTTTTCTGTCATCCTTCGGTTTCGCCTTACCTTTTTTTGGTCAGTGTAACCTCATTAACTCTGGAAACATATCGTGAAGCTACTCTGGCGAAGCCAGATGTCGCCGCGCATGCGAACCCGTACGCCTGCCGAACCTTCAACGTGTCCTACGGTAGACGCGATCCAAACGTTCAACACGAAATCTGGGCAACGACGATCAAATACCGTTGGTATATGCCCACTTGCATCATGAACATGCCAGGCGTCGCGGAAGGAACGGAAACCTCCAATCTCATTCGCGAGCGTTTATTCACTATCCGCGGACCGTGGCATTATTTCTTCACCAAGTCGCCATACCATACACGATTCATTTGTCGTGCTCTGCGCGCTGCGATGGGAACCGTTGTCGTTTGCTATGCCATGCGTCGTGAGATGTGCGGTTGTTTGTTGTTGTTGCTGTCGTCGTCGTTGTCGTCGTCGTTTTTGTCGTCATTGTTGTTGTTGTTGTTGCTGTTGTTGTTGTTGTTGTTGTTGTTGTTGTTGTTGTTGTTGTTACGTGCGATCTGGACACATGAAGCAATGCAGAAACGTAGAAAACGGCGGCGCACCAATGCTGGCGGTCTATATGCTATTTCTCTCAGGGCGCCATGCCACGTTCTTCAAATTCTCTCTGCGTGCCAGCACGACGGTAAACGCCAACAGCGTTTATGCTGTAGTTCCAAACCCTCCTTGGTTGGGTATTCGTTTTGAATAGAGGGGTGTGGTCGCGTCCTTCTCCCGCCCCCCCCTGTGGTTGCCGTCCCTGGGGGGCTGCGACCTGCGAAACGGTCGCCACTTTCGAGGGCTGCTGGTGGGTCCTGCGGAATGAGGCACCGCGCGGATCTGAGCGGGACCTCGCCGTCCCTGGTTGGTGGGTCCTGCGGAGTGAGGCACCGCGCAGATCTGAGCGGGACCTCGCCGTGGGGGGCTGCGATCTGCGAAACTGTCGCCACTTTCGAAGGCTGCTGGTGGTCCAGCGGAGTGAGGCACCGCGCAGATCTGAGCGGGACTTTGCCGTCCCTGAGGAGCTGCGATCTGCGAAATTGTTCCAACTTTCGAGGGCACCGCGCAGATCTGAGCGGGGCCTCGCCGTCCTTTGGGGGCTGCGATCTGCGAAGCCGTCGCAACTTTCGGAGGCTGATGGCGGGTGCAGCGGAGCGAGGCACCAGGCATATTTGAGCGAGACATTGCAATCCTTGGGGGGCTGCGAGCCTCACGAATGCCGCTCGCAGAAGTATATGCGCCCATGTCACGTCATCACCTCCGTATTACGTCTCCCAAGCTACTCACGCCCCGCATTGCGCAGGGGTTGGGTACGTCGCCAGGGTAATTGTTTTTTTTTGGTGCTGCGTGCCGCGAAATCCCCCACCGTGCACTCGACACGGCGCGACGTGTTTGAAAGCGCTCTGAATGTCACTACTTTTCCGTCGCAGCGCGTCAGAGGCGATCTCCGCGCGCGTGGGGCGAGACCGGGACACGGCATCGCGAATTAGGGCCGGCCGCAGAGAAGGGAACAGGGCGCGGGTGCACTCTCACGCAGCGACGCAACGGCGGGTGCGCGGGCGCGGCTGGGCTGAAGGGTGGCCCCTGGCAGCGACTGCGGGACGGCGTCGCAGTGCACCCAGAGGACGGGCCAGCAGCCACTGTGCGGGCAGGGCTCAGCAAGTCGAGGAGCGGTAGCAGCCAGCGGCTGGGGGACCAGGGCGCTAGCGGGGAGGAGGCAGCGGCGCGGGAGCCGGCGGCGGCCAGGGTAAGTGCGCCAGCGCTGGCTGCAGCAGCTTCGAGGGTCGCAAACGGCGGGTGGCGGAGCAGGCTGGCGGCGAGGCAACAGTGCGGCTGGCTGACCCGCCGGAGACTCCGTTGACAGTGCACGGCAACGCGGCAAGGAGCTAGGCGTCGCCCAGTGCAAGTGGCACACGGGCGGGGCCCCGCGAGGGGCAAGGGCGAACCCAGCAGGTCGTCACAGTGAGGGCTGAGAGGCAAAAAGGGAGGCGAGCCGCATCGGCGGCGGCCCCCAAGCGAGGCAGCGGGACTGCGGCCAGGAACACGACCACCTGTGCGGCGCAGGGGCGGCAGAGCGAGCGCAGGCGTGAGTTGGCCTGGTGCGCTGCCCGCGAGGCGAAAGCGGTGCGTTGCAAGGGAGCGCCAACCCAAGGCCGGTGCACGGCATCACGGCCTGGGACCAGCTGGGAGGGTCAAGCCGCTACGCGGAGCTGACCGGGGGGGGGGCGCCAAGGTTGCGTTCTCCCATCCAGTGCAGCATTTCGTGGTCGCAAAGTGAGCTCCACCGAAGGCCTCAGTGGCGGTGTCCGCATGCCTTTCCCCTACACAGTACAGCGTTCGTTTCGTGGCTCCATTAGGGGGCTCCACCGAAGGCCCCAGTGGCAGTCTTCGCATGCGTCTCCCCCACGCTTTACAACGTTTCGTTGCCCCAAAGGGAGCTCCACCGAAGGGCTCAGGGGCGGTGTTCGCATGCGCCCCCCCCGCCCAGTACGGCGCTTCGTGGCCCCATAGGGAGCTCCACCGAAGGCCCCAGTGGCAGTGTTCGCATGCGTTCCTCATTCAGTGCAGCGCTTCGTGGCCCGATAGGGCATGGTTCGCATGGCTGCTCCGTTACATGTCGTCACGCCCCCATACGTTTCGTGGCCCCGTATGGAGCGCCACCGAAGGCCCCAACGGCTGCGCCCGCATGCGTTCCCGTCCCATTTCGTTACATCCTTGACACGCTTCGTGGCCCCACAAAGACATCCACCGAGGGCGATACCCACAACGTGAGCCTTTCGCCAGGATGATTTGTTTTCTTTTGGGGCGATCCCCGAAAGGGCCCTAAGATGCAAGAATCGTCCAACTTCGAACGAGATTTTGTTCGATACCATTTTTTATAGCACATTCGCACTTTTGTCTTCGCACCGTCCACGACGGCTCACGAGGCCCCCCAAATCACCCTAAGACGGTCCAATAAACCCCCAAGGGGCCCGAAAACGGTCGAAGGGAGTCCCAAGACGGCCCAAGAGGCGCCAAAGATGGCCCAAGAGAGCCCCATCAGGGCCAAAAGAGAGGTAGCTCGAACTGATATTCTGAATCCTCTGGCCCAAAGTGACCTCGGAGACGGCCAGCGGTACCCAAGATACCTCGAAAGACCGCACCCGTGGACTTCATTACTCTTCTGGGGGTCGGTGGAATGGCGTAAGCCTTTGAAACTATACATGTGTGTGTGTATATATATATATATATATATATTCTCCTCTTCCTCTATTTTTATAAGCCCGGGCGGGGGGAAAACCCGTCCCCCCCCCACCCCCAAAACCGGACTCCCGGGATCTGGGGCTTTGGGGCCCTTCGGACGGGCCTCGAAGCGGCCCCCCGGGCCTCGCAGGGCGTTTTGCCAAGCCTTCGCAGCACTCCTAGGGCGATCAGGGGGGTCATCGGAGACGTCCTGGAGAACCCGAGGACAGCACAAGAGCGCTCCAAGAAGCCGTCATACCCCGAAAGATCGCTCCAAAACGTACCAAGAGGCCTCCAAGAGCACCCCCAAGAAGGCCCCAAGAGGGACAAATGATTGATTTAATGTAGATTTTTGGTGAATTTGGGGTTCTCATCTTTTCGGCTTCCCGACGCTCCAAGACAGCGGTCTTCTGGGCGTCCGAAGTCGCCTGGAAGGTTCCAAAACCGCCCCACAGCCATCCGAAAGGGCTTCAAGGCAGTCCAAGAGAGCCCCAAAACGGCGCACCAGGGGTCCAAAATGGCCCCAAGAGAGCCCCATGGCGGCCCAAAATGGCCCCAAGACACCCTCCGAAGCATTCCAAATCGTGACCGGGGCGTTCAGGGAGACCGCGGTTAAATGCATGTTGCCCTTAGGAAGCCCCAGAGGCCCCCAGAACACGCCCAGGAGGCCTCCAGAAGGCTTAGGAAAGCTTGAGAACTTTGGTGAGGCCCCCAAAGGCTCTCCAAGGAGGACCCTCCGGAAAAAGAGCTGAGGAGGATGGGGAGAATGCCCAGGGTATGGCGAGAATGAGAAAAAATAAGCATGGAGCCAGGATAACGAACAACATGATCATAATGGCGATGCCGGAAAAGGCAGCAAGGAGTTATCGATAAAGTGTCCGCTTGACCTTCCTGCCTTTTCCACCTGCGTAGCAGTCTTCAAGGACCAAGGTGCAGTGGCGCGAAGCGCCACTGCAATCTTGTATATATATATATATAGATACATGTATATCTATATACACATGTATCTATGTACATTCAGGGGTAGAGCTCCGGGGGTGCCCCGGAATGCTTGAAGATGAAGACGCTATTTGAAGAGTCTATTCGTCAAAAGAGCCGTGGCGACACAGCTACTGGCCTGGCGCCCAGTGACGCTCCTGACGCCTCTATTTGGCCTGGCGCCTCTGTTGGCCTGACGCCCAGTGACGCTCCTGACGCCTCTGTTCGGCCTGGCGCCTCTCTTGGCCTGACGCCCGGCGACGCTCCTGACGCCGCTTTTCGGCCCGCGCCGCATCGATTGGACTTTCGCCGTCTCTGTCAGGGGCGGCCCTCGACGCCTCTACTCCACCTGACGCCTCCATTGGCCTGACTAAAGCGGCCCCAGGACACGCAAATAAATACACACACATAAAAATATGCCCCATATTTTCCCATATTTTCTGGGTTTTTGTCTTCCCCCCCACTTCCCATATTTTCCCATATTTTCCTCCTGGGAATCGACGATTAATTGTGTCTGTGTGTTTTTTCCCCTCCTGACTGACGCCCGGTGTCGCCCCTGACGCCTATATTCGGCCTGGCGCCTCTATTGGCCTGATGCCCGGCGACGCTCCTGACGCCTCTTTTCGGCCTGACGCCTCTATTGGCCTGACGGCCAGTGACGCTCCTGACGCCTCTTTTCGGCCTGACGCCTCTATTGGCCTAACGCCCGGCGACGCTCCTGACGCCTCCATTCGGCCTGGCACCTCTATTGGCCTGACGCCCGGCGACGCTCCTGACGCCTCTTTTCGGCCGGACGCCTCTATTGGCCTGTCGCACAGTGATGCTCCTGACGCCTCTATTTGGCCTGACGCCTCTATTAGCCTGACATCCAGTGACGCTCCTGACGCTTCTATTCGGCCTGACGCCTCTATTGGCCTGACGCCCAATGACGCTCCTGACGCCTCTATTCGGCCTGACGCCTCTATTGGCCTGACGCCAGGTGACGCTCCTGACGCCTCTGTTCGGCCCGGCGCCGCTTTTTGTTCGACGACAACGTCGAAATTGTGGCAATCTTAAAGGAGTAACAACAGGAGCAGAAGGCCCGCGCCTCCCCCCGCTTACCCCTTTGTAGCTTTTTCGCGCGCGCGGGCGCCCCGGCAGCCCGAGCGCCCGCGCCCGGATCTCGCACGCTTGACGCCAGCAGGGCGCCGTCGCCGCCGTGGTCGCTGTCACATAGGCCGAGGATCAAATGCGTGACGAGGACGGAAAGGATCAGGAGGATGAGGAGGATGATGAGAGGGGGAGAGGAGGGGGAAAGGGCTCAGTGGGAGTGGGGAAGAGGAGAGGGGAAGAGAGGGGGCGAGGGAAGGTTGAAACCTCGAGCCTGAGGCCCCCCTCCGTCCTTGGCCACCACCTGTCTCAAAATAAGTCTCCGGACTTCTGCCGGGGCCCACCGGGTGCGTGCATCGACTTTTGAAGATCGTGGAGCCCGAAGACGACATCCACGATCGATCGGGGGGGCGGGTCATACAAATATAAGAACAGGAGTAGGTCTCAACACGCACCACGACCCCCATTCTCCTCCAGGAAGATAGCACGACGAAGTTGGCGTTCAAGGTGCGTGCGTCGGTCCTGGAAGCGGGGGCCTCGGAGTGGCTGTGTTCGCGCATTGGAGACGAGCGCTGGTATGGGGTGTGGTGTTGGAGACAGAGGGAGTTGAGCAGAAGGAAAAACCCAAGTTCATTTTGGAGAGGGAACCTGTTGACTGTTGGGCGTGGCGTTGGAGACGAAGGCTCGTGAGTCCTGGATTTGGTGCTGATAGCGGAGGTAGTTAAGTAAGATGATATTTTCAAGTTCGTACTGAATATTGGGTCTGGCGTTGGAGACGAAGGCTGTTGAATACTGGGTGTGGCTGTGGAAACGGAGGGCGTTGAGTAAAATTTGATTCTCAAGTTCATCTTGGGGAGGGAGCCTGTTGAATAATGGTTGTAATTTTGGAAACGAATGCTGGTGACTTCTGGTTTGGTGTTAGAAACGGAGGAACTGGATCATAATAACTTCAAACTTATATTGAGGAGGGTGCCTACTGAGTATTGGGTGTGGCGTTGTAGGCACATGCTGGTGAGTACTGGGTTTGGTGTTGGAAACGGGGGAAGTTGGGTTTCAGGGCAATTTCAAAATCATCTAGGGGTGGGAGCCTATTGAGTATCAGGTGTGGTATTGGGGACGAAGGCGAGCGAGTACTTGGTGTGGTGTTGGAGACGGAAAGAGTTGAGCAGAAGGGTAGATTCAATCTCAGACTTGGGAGAGAGCCTGTTGAGTACTGGGCGTGGTGTTGGAGACGGAGTGAGTTTAGTAAAATTGCAGTTTCAAGTTGGTATTGGGAAAGGAGCTCGTTGAGTATTGGATGTGGTGTTGGGGAAGAATACTGGGGAATACTGGGCGTGGTGTTGGAAACGGAGACCGTTGAGTGACATTTTATTTTAAGTTCGTGTTGGGGAGGGAGCTCGTTGAGTATGGGATGTGGTGTTAGAAATGAAGGCGGGTGAGTACTGGGTGTGGTTTTGGAGACGGAGGGATTCGATCATAATGACATGTTTTAGTTCATCTTGGGAAGGGACCTCGTTGAACATTGCGTAGGGTATGGGAGAATAGTGCTGGTGAGTGTGAGTACTAGGTGTGGCGTTGGAAACGAAAGGCATTGAGTAGAAGGATATTTTCAAATCCGTCTTGGGGAGGGAGCCTGTTGAGTAGTGGGTGTGGCCTTGGAAACGGAGGCTGTTGAGTACTGGGTGCGGTGTTGGAATCGGAGGAAATTGAGTAACATTGCATTTTCAAGTTCATCTTGGGGAGGGCGCTCGTTGAGTATTGGACATGGTGTTGGAGAAGAAGGCGGGTGAGTACAGGGTGTCATGTTGGAAACAGAGGAGGTTGAATAGTAAGGCATTCTCGAAGTCATCTTGGGAAGGGAGCTCGTTGAATATTGGGTGTGGCGTTGGAGAAGAAGGCTGGTGAATACTGGGTGTTGCGTTGGGAACGCAGGGACTTGAATATCATGATCGTTTCAACTTCATCTTGGGGAGGGGGCCGGTTAAGTATTGGGTGCGGCGTTGGGGAAGAAAGTTGCTAAGTAGTGCGTGTTGTGTTGGGGACGGAGGGAATTCAATATAATGATAGTTTCAAGTTCATCTTGGGAAAGGAACCGTTTGAGTATTGGGTGTGGCGTTGGGGAGGATGGAGGCCGTTGAATACTGGGTGTAATGTTGTGGGTGGGTGTGGGTGTAGACTTGAAGGGAACTTTGAAGCTTACATTGGGGAGGGAACCTGTTTCTGCAGCTGGTGGAAGCGGCTGCAATTGCAAGGGGTGAACAAGGCTCCGAAATAGAACAAAAAATCCTTCCAACAAAGGAGCTTCAAAATTGAGTGTGGAAATCGGAAGAGCACGATCTAGTTATAACTATACATCTATATAAGATGCACACAACAATAACCCCATTGTGTGTGCTGAAGGCTAGATTTAGAATGCGTGTTGGAAGCGGACGGGTCCGACATACATCAATTTGAATTTATACATGTATACACATGATGCGCACAAAAGGGGGCCATGGTCGTGCTGGGGCTATATATATATATATATATAGATATACTGCACAGTATAACTAAGCTGTATAACGCATGCAAAGAGCCCGAACGCGTTTCGCGCATGCTTAACGTCTAGCAAGCTCCAGCCCCTGACAAGCAATAGCGTCTTCGGGAGGAGTAGCGTCTTCGGAAGAAATCGCGTTTTTTTTTGGGGGGGGGGGGGAACGTCTTCGTGGGGAATAGCATCTGCGGGGGGGATAGCGTCTTCACCGGGAATAGCGTTTTCATCAGGAAAAAAGAGTCTTCAACGGGAATAGCGCCTTCGCAGGGGATAGCGTCTTCGCGGGGAAGAACATCTTCGGGGGAGATAGCGTCTTCAAGCGCATCTGCTTCTTTACCGGGCATAGCGTCTTCACCGGGAATGGCGTCTTCGCAAAGGATATCGTTTTCGCGGGAAATAACACCTTCGGGGGAGATAGCGTCTTCACGGGGAATGGCGTCTTCACCAGGCATAGCGTCTTCATCGGGAATAGCGTCTTCGCAGGGGATAGCGTTTTCGCGGGGAATAACACCTTCGGGGGGATAGCGTCTTCACGGGGAATAGCGTCTTCAAGCGCCTTTGCATCTTTGGGCGCATTTGCGCCTTCCACCAGGATAGCGTCTTCAAGCGCATCTGCTTCTGCACCGTCTGGTTGGGCAATTGTGTCTTCAATTGGGGTAGCGTCTTCGCCCGTCCTTTCGCCCGCGGCCAATTGCGTCTTCGAATGGCGTCGTCGTCTTCGGCCAAACCGGGGAACCCCGTTTGCCCTACCAATGTATACATTATAGCTAGCACCCCGCAGTCGCGGATAAGAGTGAAGGGGCGGCGGGGACGCCTGCAGTCTGTGAGGCTCTAGAGAAGCCCGCCGCAGACGCTTAATTTTTACAAGTTATACAACGAACCCGCTGCAAACGTCGATTTTTCGTTACAGCAATGTGGGTGGGGCGAGGGGTTGGTCGCGGGTGGGTCGCGGGTGGGTCGCGGGCTGGATCGCGGATGGGTCGCGGGTGGGTCGCGGGTGGGTCGCGGGTGGGTCCCGGGTGGGTCGCGGGCGGGTCGCGGGGTGGGTCGCGGGTGGTTCGCGGATGGGTCGAGGGTGGGTCGCGGGCAGGGTCGCGGGTGGGTCGCGGGTGGGTCGTGGGTGGGTCGCGGGTAGGTCGCGGGCCAGGTCGCGGGTGCGTCGCGGGTGGGTCGCGGGTGGGTCGTGGGTGGGTCGCGGGTGGGTCGAGGGCGGGTCGCGGGGTGGGTCGCGGGTGGGTCGCGGGTGGGTCGCGGGGAGGGTCGCGGGTGGGGTCTCGGGTGGGTCGTGGGTGGGTGGCGGGTGGGTCGCGAGCCGGGTCGCGAGGGGGACGACGCCAAACAACAACAAAAACAAACAACAAACAACAAACAACCAACAACCAACAACCAACAACCAACAACCATCAACCAACAACCAACAATCAACAACCAACAACAACAGCCACAACAACAACCCAACCACAACAACAACAATAATCCGCATCGCGGAATCCCACTTCAGCCACGCATCCAAGGACATGGAATGACCGTTCGGCCCCCTTCACTCTGATCTATACATATATATACATCAAACAATTGTCCGCCACCGTGCCTCTGGGCACGGAGTGGGCGTGTCCTCAGGTCCTTTGCCTCATCTTTTGAGCCTCAGTCCTCAATCCTGAAGAGCAGGACCTGGACCCGAAATTGACAAATTTGGCGGGGCTTGTCGCGTGCCCTCTGGGCTCCCCCGCGGCTTCCCGCATGACTTCTGCGGGCTCAAGAAGTTCCCAAGACGGGCAAAGAGGCCCCACGAGGCCCCCAAGACAGTCCAACAGGGCACCACGTCCCCGAAATATCGTTCCAAGACGTCCAAAATGGCCTCAAGATGAACCGTTGATGTTCTGAAGGTTTTTGATACATTTTGGCGTCTTCCCGACGCTCCAGAACGTCTGGGGCACCCGCCCGTTTCAAGTTCCAGGATCACCTTGGAACCGTTCCAGCCAGGGTGATAATTGGAACCTGAAGCAAGTGATTTTCCACCTGGACCGCTTTCAGGAGCCTCGTGGGCAGCCGTTCCTGAATGATTTTCCATCTGGCCCTTTGGGATCCAGCTGGAAGGCTCAACCAGAAGGCACCCGAGTGAGAGATTTCATTCGGAGAATTACCATCCGTGGGGCTCACGTACACCCCCCACTTATCCCCGACAGCGCCTGCTGCTCTGGCGAGCGCCGGGATGGATTTTCACCAGGGAACCGTTCGTGGGTCATTTTCTATCCGGGACCGACCAGTGCAAAAAGGCGCTCTCGGTGAGAAGCGGGGTGTGTACCCCAGCCCCAAAAAATCATTTTCCAAATCGAATCTCTAATTGGGGAGCCTTTTCCCGCGGCTGAGCTCCGGGAGCGCCCGAGTGGATTTTCACCCTGGAGCCTTTCCATGGTGAACTTCCAACTGGGACCCCCCAGCGCAAAAAAACGCTCTCGGGGATAAGCTGGGCGTGTGTGCCGCAGCCCAACAAATCGTCACTTTCCAAATGCAATCTCCTTTTGGGGAGTTTTTGTCGCGGCGTGGCCCCCCAGCTGAACCTGGGAGCGCCCCAGTGGATTTCACCCCAGAACCGTTCCACGGTGAAAAGCCATCTGGGACCCCCCAGTGCAGAAAGGCGCTCTCGGGGATAAGCGGTGGGTGAACCTCAGCCCAAAACTGTTCCCGCGGTTGGGCTTCCCAACCCAATTTCGGGAACGCCCAACTAGGTCTACCCCGGAACCGTTCCACGGTGAAAATCTATCTGGGACCCCTCAACGTAAAAAGACGCTCTCGGGGATAAGCGGGGGGATGTATCCGAGTCCAACATATTGTTATTTTCCAATTCGAATCTCTCATTGGGTGGCCTTTTCTCGCGGCTGGGCTCCCCAGCTGAATCTTGAGAGCGCCCTGATACATTTTCACCCCGGAACCTTTCCAACATGAAAGTCCATGTGGGACCCCCAATACAGAAAAGGCACTCTCGCGGATATGCGCAAGGAGTACCCGAGCCCCCCGGAGTTTACGGGACACCCTTTTCGTATTGCAATTTACATACGATTCTGCCCCATCGTCCACCCGACCTGTGAATTCATACTATCCCAGCCAAACCGGTATCACTCCCCCCCGCCATCCTCTGCAAAACATACTATGCGCGCGCACTCGTTTATCAACAAATCAGAAGTTTTCAAGAATCCCTTGCACAAAATTGGGACGAAGTGCACACGCGCGCGTCGTCGCGCGTGTATGCCGAAATCCTTCAAAAACCTTCGATTTCGGAAGGATTTCAAAATCGAATTTCCAATAAGCATACAAGAACACAAGGTTTTTTTTTCAAGATTTCAAGAAATACTACCAAGCGGGCCTCTCGCGCGCGCATGTCGAAACCTTTCGAACGCCCTTGCGCGCGTGCCGTCGCGACAATCCTCTGCAACACATGGGACGAAGTGCGCACGCGAGCGTCGACGCGCGCGCATGCTGAAATCCTTGAAAAACCTTCGGTCTCGGAAGGATTTCAAGTAAATTCAAAAACAAAGGGTTTCGCAACACGGATTTTCAATAAAAGCGTGCGCGCGCGCTCTTGCGTCGTCGTCGTCGTCGCCGTCCTTTCTCCTCCCTCGTAGTCGTCGTCGTCGTCGTCGCCGTTGTCGTCCTCTGTCTTTCCTCGTCGTCGTCGTCTTGGCAGCGTCGTCGTCGTTTCCGTCGTCGTTGTCGCCGTGGTCGTCCTTCCTCCCTCGTCGTCTTCGTCGGCGTTTCGTCGTTGTCCCTCCTATTTCGTCGCCGTCGTCGTCGTCGTCGTCGTCGTCGTCGTCGTCGTCTTCCCTCCTCCCTCGTCGTTGTCGTCGTCGTCGTCGTCGCCGTCCTCCCTCCTTCTTCGTCGTTCGCGTCGTCGCCGTCCTCCCTCCTCTCTCGTCGTTGTCGTCGTTGCCGCCGTCGTCGTCCTCCCTCCTCCCTCGTCGTCGTCGTCGTCGTCGTCTTCGTTGGCGACGTCGTCGTCGTCGTCGGCGTCGTCTTTGTCGTCGTCGTCGTCGTCGGCGGCGGCGGCGGCGTCGTCGTCGTCGACGTCGTCGGCGTCGTCGTCGTCGTCGTCGTCGTCGTCGTCGTTGTCATTGTCGTCGTCGTCGTCGTGGGCGTCGGCGTCGTCGTCGTCGTCTTCGGTGTCGTCGCCGTCGTCGTCATCGTCGTCGTCGTCGTGGTCGTCTTTGTCGGCGTCGTCGAAGTCGTTGGAGACGTCTTCGGTGTCGTCGTAGTCGTTGTCGTCGGCGTCGTCGTCGTCGTTGTCGCTGTTGTCGTCGGCGTCGTTGCCAAGTGTCATTGGTACCCACCGTCACGGTCTTAAGAGGTTTTGCAAACCAAATTGCTGGTGGGTGGGTGGGATGTTTGCGCGAGCAGTCGAGTGGACAACTCACTGCGAAGAGAAATCATTTTCCAACATAATCTCTTGTTGGGGTGCCTTTTCTCGCGGCTGCGCTCCCGAGCCCAATCTGCGGAGCGCCCAGGTGGATTTTCACCCCAGAACTGCTCCACGGTGGAAATCCATCTGGGACCCCCCAAACCAAAAAGGCGCTCTCGTGGATAAGCGGGGGATGGTACGCCGGCTCAGAAGATCGTCATTTTCCCCACATGAAATCTCTTACTCGGGAGCTCTGTCTCTCGCGGCCGGGCCCCCCAGGCCAATCTCGGGAGCGCCCGCGTGGATCTTCAACCCCAGGACCGTTCCAGAGTGAAAAAACCCATCTCGGTTCCCCCCAGCACACAAAGGCGCTCTGGGGGGAATATCCGAGCCCAACCGATCGTCCTTTTCCAAATTGGACCTCATTATTGGGAGGCTTTTTCTCGCTCTCCAGCTGGATCTCGGGAGCGCTCGAATCGATTTTCACTCCAGAACCGTTCCAGAGTGAAAATCCATCGGGCACCCCCACGGCAAAAAGGCGCTCTCGGGAATCAGCAGGGGGTGTACCCCAGTCCCCCAAATCGTCATTTTCCACATGGAATCTCTTTTTCGGAAAGCCGGCCAGGGCCCCCCAGCCCGATCTTGGGAGCACCCCTGTGGATTTCCACACCGGAATCGTTCCAGGTTGAAAATCCCTCTGGGACCCCCCAGCGCAAAAAGGCGCATTCGGGGATGAGCGGGGCGGCCCCCCCAAATGTCATTTTCCAAATGGGATCTCTTTTTGGGGGGCCTTTTCTCGCGGCTGGGCCCCGCAGCTGAATCTTCGGAGCGCCCTGATGGATTTTCACCCCGGAACCTTTCCAGGGTGAAGAACCATCTGGGACCCCTCAACGCAAAAAAGCGCTCTCGGGGATAAGCGGGGGGGTGTATCCCAGCACAGCAAATCGTAATTTTCCAAATTGAATTTCTTTTTCGGGGGCTTTGTCTCGCGGCTGGGCCCCCCGGCCCACCCACCCTCTGGAACGCCCCAATGGACTTTTACCCCAGAACTGTCTGGTGTGAGAATCCATCTGGTGCGAAAAATCCAATGTGAAAAACGCAGAAAGGCGCTCTCAGGGATAAGCGGGGGGTGTACCCGAGCCAAACAAATCGTCACTTTCCATATGAAATCTCTTATGGGGGGCCTTTTCTCGCGGCTGGGCTACACAACCCAATCTCGGGAACGCCCAAGTGGATTTTCACCCTGGAACCGTGCCAGGGTGAAAATCCATCCGAGACCTTTCAATGCAAAAAGTAGCTCTCGGGGATAAGCGGGGGGGCGTACCCGAACCCACGAAGTTGTCATGTTCCATCTGCAGAATGTCTGATTGGGGAGCCTTTTCTCGCGGGTGGGCTCCCCAGCTAAACCTTGGGAACGCCCAAGTGGATTTTCGCCCTGGTAGCGTTTCAAAGTGGAAGCCCTTCTGTAACCCCCCAACGCAAAGAGGCGCTCTCGGGGATAAGCGGGGGGGGGGGCGTACGCCAGCCCAAGAACTTGTCATTTTCCACATCGAATCTCTTATCGGAGGGCCTTTTCTCGTGGCTGGGCTTCCCCGCCCAATCTCGGGAACGCCCGAATGGATTTTCACACCAGATCCGTTCCAGGGTCAAAATCCATCTGGGAACCCCCAGCGCAAAAGGCGCTCTCGAGGATGAGCGGGGGGACGTACCCGAGCCCAGCGGATCGTCATTTTCCAGATTGAATCTCTTATTGGGGAGCCTTTTCTCGCGGCTGGGCCCCGCAGCTGAATCTCGGGAGCGCCCAGATGGATTTTCACCCCGGAACCGTTCCAGGTTGAAAACCCATCTGGGACCCACCAGCGCGAAAAAGGTGCTCTCGGGGACAAGTGGGGGCGTACCCGAGCCCAAACAATCGGAGTTTTCAACATGGATTCTCTTTTTGGGGAGCCTTTTCCCGCGGCAGCCCAATCTCGGGAGCGCTCATGTGGATTTTCACCCCGGAACCGTTCCAACGTGAGAATCCATCTGGGACCCCCCAGCGCAGAAAGGCGCTCAAGACGATAAGCCGGGGTGTGTGCCCGATCCCCCCAAAATACCATTTTCAAATCGAATCTCTGATTGGGGAACTTCTTCTCGCTGCTGGGCTCCCCAGCCGAATCTCGGGAGCGCCAAACTTCGTTTTCACCCCAGAAACGTTCCACGGTGAAAATCCATCTTGGGCCCCCAGTACAAGAAAGCGCTGTCGGGGACAAGCTGTAAGAAACCCAATAAGGCATAACAAAAACCCAATGCGGCCTTCTGCACGGAGCCTCGTAAGGCCGGAACCATCTAATGCCTTCTGTAAGGAGCTCCTTTTGCAAGGATCTTCAAAAGGCCTTCTGTCAGGAGTGCAATCAAGCCTTCTGTGAGGAGCCCAATGAGAGCCCAGTCGGCCTTGTGTAAGGAACTCAACACGGCCTTCTGTAAGGAGCCCCATGAAGCCTTTTGCAAGGAGCCTCAAAAACCTTCACGGAGCTTAACAAAGCGATCTGTAAGGAGTCCAATAAGGCGTTCTGTAAGGAGCCCAATAAGGCGTTCACAGGGCGTTCGGTAATGAGCCCAAGAGGGCTTTGTGGAAAGTCTCGACCAATGGTCCAAGATTGATTTTCACACTGGAACTGTTCCAAGGTGTTCTGGAACTGAAAACGATGAGTGTCAAAGTGTCAGAATCGCCCCGGAACCGTTCCAAGTGGTTTTGGAACCTGAAACGTTGGAATTTGGCCCAAGAGGCTCCCAAAGACCACCCCAAAACGGCCCAAGAGGCCTCCAAGAGGGCCTCGAGAAGTCCAGTGGCGCCCCAAAACAGCCCAAGAGGCGTCGAAGACGGCCTCAAATGGGACCCAAGAGAGGGAGCATGAACCGAATATTGGAGCCTTCCGCCCCAAGAGGCCCCCAGGAGGCCCCAAGAGGCGCCCAGGAGGCCCCAAGACACCCAAGAGGCCCGCGAGAGGCCTTCCACGAGATCCCAACGAACACACAATGCCCGTGGTACCCTTAACCCAGGCACGGTGGCGGGATGGGCCGAAGGCCATTCGATGCTTGAGCTTCCCAAGCGGGACCGATATGGTTTAGACGAGCCGCTTTGCCAGAACTCGGCAGATCAATCTTCCATGAACTTCAAGAATTCGCTGGCGCGGTGGCGGGATGTGCAACACACATCTGGGTATATCAGCACGAGGCGACTTGGCAACGGCTCTCGTGAAGGATCCGCCGCAATACAGCATCTTGTTCATTCTTGCGGTTGTGCTATTTCGTCCCCGCAGTTGCCATACCATGCCATCGAAACTGAAGAAGCACAACATACTGCAGGACTAATGAGAGAAACAGCGTTTGGTTGATTTGATTTTCAGAAGCGATACCACTCGCGCCTCGATGGTTTTACCATTCGTGGACGTATCTCGGAAAGCAGCCCGTGAAGGCCCAGACACACATCCCCCTCGGTGCCGAATGCAAGGTCTCACATCTATCCCTGCTTGTCTGACTCCCATGCGTATCCTAGGGACCATGTGCATACTCACTCAATCGGGGTGACCGTACGCATGACTCGCAAAGACAAAACACCGCGAGTCTTCGCTATATCAACACGGGCCGTGTAATAGCTTGGGTTAGATACATGGTTTCCTTTCCCGACGCCGCATGACAACAATAACGACAATTGATGGACCACTCGAACTGGCTGCAATGCAAATCGACGGTAATAATCTGGGCGAAAGGCTCAACCAAATGCAGCTGCGATTATCGCGAGGCAAACGAAACCAATGAGGGGGGGGGCACGAAACGTGTGAGGGGTGTGCTGACATGGGTGCGGTGGTGCTCCCACTGGGGCCTTCGGTGTCCCGACTGGGGCCACGAAACATGTGAGGAATGTGCCGAAATGAGCGCGGTGGCGCCACGCTGACCCTCCCGCTGGGGCCTTCGGTGTAGCTCTCTATTGGGGCCGCGAAGCGCGTGAGGGGTGTGCCGAAATCGGCACAGTGGCGCCATGCAGACCCTCATACTGGGGCCTTCGTTGGAGCTCCCCATGGGGCCACGACACGTGTGACGGGTGTGCCGAACATGGTGCCGTTGCGCCATGCGGGCCCTCCCACTGGGGCCTTCGGTGGGGCTCCCTATGGGGCCACGGAGCGTGTGACGGGAGTGCCGAAATGTGCGCGGTTGCGCCAGTGTGACCCTCCCACTGGGGCCTTCGGTGGAGCTTCCCATAGGGCCACGAAGCGTGATGAGTGTGCCGAACTGGGCGCGGTGGCGCCGTGCGGACCCTCGCGCTGGGGCCTTCGGTGGGGCTCCCTATGGGGCCACGAAGCGTGATGAGCGTGCCGAACTGGGCGTGGAGGCGCCGTGCGGGCCCATGTTCTGGAATCTTCGGTGGGGCTCCCTATGGGGCCACGGAGCGTGTGGAGGGTGTGCCGAAACTGGTGCGGTGCAGTGGGGCTCCCCATGGGGCCACGAAGCGTGTGAGGCGTTTGTGGAGAGGGGTGCGGTGGCGCCATGCGAACGTCCCACTGGTGCCTTCGGTGGAGCTCCCTATGTGGCCACGGAACGCGTGAGGGGTGTACCGAAATGTGAGGAAGGTGGAGGAGGGGGAATAAGGAAGGAGGGAGAGACGCGGGGCGCTGCTGATTCAAAATGGGGACCCAACACTACAGAATGGTTGGGTACAACTAAATCGCCGGTTTATCGCGGTTTTATTGGACGAGCGGAGAGCAATATGCTTAATGATATTACATGCGTGTGGGTGCATAACTCCAAAGCATCGGCTGGCGTAATCACGCTATTGTTTTCTTGGGTGTTTTCGTGCTCGACTTCCACATCATGCAACGAATTTGTAACCGTGATGTGGCCCAATATAGCCATGTCGACCGCCGTGACCATTTTTCCTTCACGAACGCTCCCACACGAAAGGTACACCGGAACAGCAATGCGCATTGCAGGCCTCTCTGAGATGGCACGACGGAGGCCAGTCTTACACATGTGCGAATACCGCCGGTTGGAGAAGCCAATCGTGTCACCACCGATAGCAAGCACTACGGACGTCGGATCTTGAACCGCCTCACAATCATAAATCATCATTGGCGTAGCGCCATATGCGAGCCCGTCGGAAGCAGAACATACCTGTCCTTGAAGAGACGGCCGCTTCTGTGCCTCTCGCTGCGGAGGCACGTGGCACAGGACGGCCACAGTAGGACACACAATACATCTGCCAATGCAAGCGAGTGCACAACATACTGGCACATATATATATATATATATATATATATATATATATCTATATCTATATCTATATCTATATATATATATATATCGACGATGACATGCGGCGCAACAGCTTTTACCACAATCGCCGAGCGCAACCTCCCAACCGCCTGGCATCCGTGATGCCTCATGTCAACTGCCGTACACTGCCAACACGGAGGTCGCGGAGTGCATCTCCACGGAGGGCGGCGTCCCGTCGCTCGAGGAGCACGAAACCGGTGCTCCCTGCGAACCCCCCGCCCGTCCGGACATAACGGCAGCACGGTTTGCACAGAGGCACGGCTGGTTTGCGTCGTGTCGACCCCGACGTTGGTCTCTGACACCGCGGGGATCGTTCAACCTTGAACGATCGGCCGCTTCCGAAACGTCCATTTCGTTCCACATCGAACGATTCTGGTTCGCCCGCGGCGTTCAAAGTTGAACGCCGCTGGCGGGGTCGCCGCCGGTCGACACGACACGAACCTACCGCAGGTGGGTGCCTGAGCAGGCAGGGAGGAGAAGCAGGGAGGGGGGCAGAGGAAAACCAACCATGATGCTGGCTTTGCAAGAAACCAATGCAATTCATTGCCCGCCCCCTCTGAGACTTCCACGATTTGCTGGTCTTCCACTGGTCGGACTTCTACAATACGCATGTTCGTCGCGTGCGCGGGCACATTTCGCCAAGCCGTGCAGCACATCGGGTAAGCAAAGTCATGGTACTGGGGCACAATAGCACCCGCCAGCAGTTACGATGGGTCGTACGGCAGGACAAGCATCACATGCTTGAGTGATGGGGGGTGGGAGGGTGGGAGGTGGGAGTGTGGGGGGTGGGCGCATATCGACCGTGTCTTGCCTGTTTTCCCTTCCCCTGTCCTGCTGTCAATGCTTTCTGGCTCTGACACGATCAACCGCTCTTCATGCAACTCTTTCCTCATACCTCTGTTGTCAATCCAAAGCTCCAGGGCTCAATAATTGACCTGTTAGTGTGCTGCTTGCGTCCATCAGTGAATTACGTGCTTGGTGGTCTAGGCTACTATTCGTTAAGTGCGTGCGCGTGCGCGTGCGACCGGGCGCAGTCAAGCCTTGAACAATGCGCTTCGCCTGGAGGTCTCTCTTGGGACACTCCTGCCGGTGTGCACGCTTCAGCTTGGAAGCGCAACAATAGGACGCATATTCCCACACATGCGACCCTTGCCCTGAATGAGCCTCAGCTGGGCCCAACTCGCCGTGCGCAAACATGCCGAACAACGGCACGTCCTTCAGGCCATTCTCCGCGAAGGCGCCCTGCAACCCAGCAAGGCTGACATATTCCCACCATTCGACATGTATTCCTATGTCTCCCCCACAGCACTGCGAGGAACATCTACAACGTACCATTGCAAACGCACGCGCTCCTGGACTGTATGGGAAGCCTCAGCCAGCGTTGCGATTGGATGTGCCAGGTTAAGTCAAACCAGATACTCGGGTGTAATTCGCGCTAGCGACGGATGTACTGGCGCTGCGGTGCATTTACCATGACGTATTCCATGACCCTTAGAAGCGAATCAATCGGGGATGGGGGGCACGAACACGAAACCTACGAATCGCTTCCACCTTCTCTGTTATCCGTGACCATATCTTAGGCGCGTAGTGAAGCGTTTCAAAGCTCACACGTCTGCGAACGCTGAAACGCTTGGGGACTGTGAGGTGAACCAAACACATATCTCCGATTCGCAGGAATTGCCGAACGCTCTCGGGGTGTAACACCTGACCTCTCACGGGCCAATCTTGTTCGAACATCCGTAGCCTGTGTGCCCCTGGCCTCAGAGGGTGCGTTGTGCCATGTCCCGAAGACCATTGCCCCAAGACCCCCGAGCGATCCCCCGAGGCCCTCCAGAGGCCCCCCCGCGACTACATGAAACCTTCAGGAGACTCCCTGGAGATCCTCAGGCTGGAGGCCACCAGATCCGCCGCCCCCCTGTTGCTTGCAAAGCGGTGCACGGCGTGCTAAGTGAGAGCTGGCCCTTGTGGTCCTTTCAAAAGATTCCCAATGGCCTCCGGCGCAACCCGCAAGATGGACCCAAGATAGCCTCAACATGGACCCGAAGGCCGCAAATATGCTCCAAATCGTTCCAAGAGGACGTCCAGGAGGCCAACATTACTGTTTTCTGTTAGTGCATTCAATGATAGTAGCGTTGTTTCTATTTCGAGTTAACGACAGCCTCAGACGGACCAAAAGGCCTCCAAGAGTCCCAAGACGGCTCAAGGAGCCCCCAGAACTGCCCAAAGACGTGCCAATAAGGCCCGAAGGCGGCCCAGGGGAGCGCCAAGAGGGCCCCGAAAGACCACCAAGACGGCCCGAAAGCGCTCCAAGAGGGCCCGCATACAGCCGATAGAAGCACCGAAGACGGTTTCCGAAGGCGTCAGACAGGCCAATAGAAAGCCCGAAGTCGGCCAAAGACCCCGAAAACAGCCCCAGAGACCTCTCAGACGGCCCTAAACGCCCTAATGGGGGCCCTCCTCAAAGAGGGCCCCAAGAGGCCTCCTCTTCCTCCTTCTCATTCTCCTCCCTCTCCTCTTCCTCCCTCTTTCTCCCCCAAGTGTTCCCCGCAGATCTTCCACAACAGCTGGGGAACACATAGTCCAATACCTTGGCCAGACTTTTCTCAACGTTTGGTTACATCGGCGTTTCCCCAGAAAGCCACGGTGCGGCAGTGGTTCGCTGTAAGCGTCTTCGATCCGCCGTCCCCGTTGCCTTGCCAGAGGGGTGCTTGGCGTGCCAGATTGTGAATACTTCTTTGACACGTCCAAACATGATTTCAACGGCCTCCAACACAACCCACTGGCCACTCAGAGAAACTTGTCTTCATCGGCTCTTGCGCCCAAGATGGTCCCAAGAGAACCTCCAAAACGGCCAAGGTGGTTTTCGAAACTGTCCCAAGACGCCTCGAAAACGGCCATGATGCCCGAAGATAGCCCAAGATGACCCCGACATGACTTCAAGACAACCTAAGACGGCTCCAAGACGGCCCCTCATGGCCGAAATCCACCCAGAAGGCCTCCGATACGGCGCAAGGGGGCTCCAAGAGGCCGTCCAGCATGGGCCGAAGAGGCCAAAGCCCCCTGTTTTGACACACTCGGGGCGCTCGGCGAGGAGGAAGCAAAGAACGAGGAGGAGGAGAAGGAGGAGGAGGAGGCGGAGGAGGAGGAGGAGGAGGAGGAGGAGGAGGAGGAGGAGGAGGAGGAGGAGGAGAAGACGAGAACAATCAAAGGTGCCGTGTGCGCATCAATCCCCAGATGGCCTCGTCGACTACTTATATATTGAGGCCTCACATAACGGCTCAACCAAGGAAGGCGTGCAACGCAAACTAAATCAAAGCCCGTGCGGCAACGTGGCTGATAGAAGGCACCCCCAAAGGCCTATCAATGCAGGGGCGGAAGCGGGAAGAGGAAGGAGGAGAACGAACGCGAAAGGAGGGGAGGAACCGAAACGTGAGTGAGACAACCCATTGCCATGCTCGGCACGCTGGGTGCGAGCACTCGCCAACAAGTCAGACCCGAAAACGGTGACACATATGGTGCAACCAAAATACCCCGCAACTTTGGCACCCTTTCGCGCGGTGGGCACGCAGGCAATTAAGCGGCTGATAGAGCGAGCCCAGCACAAATCTCGGCGGACCGACCTCGTGTACCCGACCTCGGGCACGAGGCCCCAACGATGGGTGCGGCGACCGAGCCAGGGCTGCCGTCCCGCCAACCCTCCGCGTGGGGGGCGCACGCGCCGCGGCGCCGCGGGGCCCGTCGGCCGACCAGCGAGTTGTGCCTGCGCAGCACCCTGCAGGTGTGCGCCCCCAACACCAGGAGCCCCGAGGTCGGCCGACCGCGGCCGCAGGGCCGACGGCGCGCGCCGCGCACGCATGCATTCGGAGAGGACCGCCAATTCCTTTGGTGGGGGGACGGGGGGGGAGAGGAGAGGACGGAGAGGAGGACGCAGAGAAGGAGAAGGAGGAGGAGGAGAAGGAAGGAAGGGAGGACGGAGACGGAGGAGGAGGAGGAGGAGGAGGAGGAGGAGGAGGAGGAGGAGGAGGAGGAGGAGGAGGAGGAGGAGAAGGAGAAGAAGGAGGGAGGGGAGGACGGAGAGGAGGAGAAACGCAAGGCGGTAGAACATTATGTTTGGCGAGAGTGGCCGAATCAGACCGGTAGTGTAACGGCGAGCTGCCGTCCCCAAGAGCGGGCGCCACTCCGGCGCACACTGTGTCCAATGCAGACCCCCTCCCACGGCCAATCGGTCACGCGGCCAAGACAGCTGCATACCTGCCGGCCTGGACCGACCGAGAGGCGACAAGAGAGGGAGGGAAAAAGACCCCCCCCTGCTCGCATATCACCAGTGCTGCTGATATCGCGGGCTAGCTTCGAACCTCTCGGGGCAACTCGAGAGGTGGTGTCACGGATTGGGCTGCGAGCACACCCTGGGCCCAATCTGCGTCCAACTGTCTGAAGGAAACGGCGGCGGCGAAACCCAGCAAACATAATAACGAGATGAGTAGGGCGAGGGAGAAGATTATGCTGCTCACTCTCAGGGTGGGAGGAAAGAAAGAGAGAGAGAGAGAGAGAGAGAGAGAGAGAGAGAGAGAGAGAGCGAGAGATAGAGAAACACACACACATATATATATATATATATATATGTGTATGTATATATGTATTTATTTATTTATTTATATATATATATACATACATGCATATATATATATACATATATGTATATCGGAAAAACAAAGACACCCAACGCGCTGCCGTAGGGCGGGCCCGCACGTCCTCGGCATCGGAATTCTGGGAGTCAGCCTCGCCTTCCACTGAGGGTCTTCGGACGAAAAACTACATATCCTCCTGAAGCGCGTGTCCTTGAAAGTCAGATGGGGAGGAGGAACTGACCAGATTGGTATGAAATGGTGGAGATAGGAGAAGGCGAGGGGAGAGGGAGGGAAGGCCCCACAGCGCTCCTCGCCACACCGCCAGGCGGTGATGCACCCGCGGGAGCTCGGCAGCCTCTTCCTGGAGAGACATCGGTTGCTGGAAAAACGAAGGTTCGGAACGGAGACGGAGAGGGGAAGGACGGAAGGATAATTTGGGTCCGATTGGAGTGGGTGGGAGAGAGTTCCAAAGCTCAAGTCGAGGCTGGCTGATAAATCCAAAAGCCATCATGAGTGACACTAATTGGAACCCTCTTCCTTCCCCTGTACGGGCCCGAGGGGCAAAGAAACACGGTGAAATTGGGATGCCAGTCGAACGTCCCGCTACCACGGGACTCGCAACTCTTACCATACCCGTGAACATCGTGCGCAAAACTGCTTGCTCCTCCCCATTCGCTAAGGTGACGGGGAGGTGGAGGGAATCGGGAGGCACCTGCAGGAATCGGGTATCTCTTGTGTGGGTCCGATGAAGGATCACGTGGGCTTTCATGACTTGGCCCAGCCTGCGCTCGTCCACGGGGAAGAGCAACCACATGATGATAATGGTGCAAATTTCAACACAGAAGCCACTGTTCGCATATCGCTACGTAGCCGACTCCGTCTGTGACGACACTACATGAGCTGAACTTGAAGGGGGCAGTCGTACTCTCCGCTCGGACTCTCGCTCCGAACTCACGTCAGCATCTCCGTCCGACTCCTGTCAGATGCCACTGCCATCAGTGAGCGAGAGCACCATCGCCACCACCTTCGGCTTCTGCTTCGGCACCAACTGCCTCGGGCAGTCTGCCTGTATGCGTATGTTCACGTTCGCGTTGACGCCCTTGTCGGGGCTCATGGGAGACTCGGGGTTGTTGGCAGCGTCGCCACACGTCGCCTTCTTGGGTAGCGTCTTGTCAATGCCCAGCATAGACTGCAGCCGCCCGTGCTCGGCCCTGCGCAGAGGCGTGGACGAGGAGGGCGCCTCTGCCGCGGGAGTGGGAGATACCTCGCGCGCCTCCGATGTTGTCTGGTCTTTGTCACCTTGTAACAGCTCTGCCACCTTGCCCCCGAACGAGCTTTTCGTCGCCTGAGCCAAGTACGCACCCAGCTTCCGCAGCTTAAGCTCCTCCGCCCTGTCCTTCTTGTCCTTCAGGAAAGGCATGTGCTCGGGGTCTGCTTTGGCCAGATTCTCCCGCATCTCGGTGATGTCCTCCATTGTGGCGTTGTCCTGGGAGCGGGGCTTCTTCCGGCGTTCGCGATGTGGCTCGCGCTCATCTCGTCCGCGATCTCGCCCGTCGCGGGACGAGCCGCCACGATCGTGATCACCTCGGCGCTCTGGGCTCCCTCGACGGTCCCGGCTGTCGCCCCGATGATCTCGGCCATCGCGTCGGCCGTTGTCGCGATCCCGATCGCGGTCGCGCATTTCGCGGTGCCCGTGGGGTTCGTGCCGCCTGTCGTAGGACCTCCGTCGTTCGCCCCGATCACCGCCGCGTTGGGTCCATGATGGTCGGCGCCCTTCCCCTCCCATAGCAGAATCCGTCTCGCATGAAGAACCTTAGCGTCGCAAGACTGCTCGAGCCCTCTGGTTGGCAGCGGGCTGGGGGCAGGCGTGGGCGGCCGCGCACGTTATCGGCGACGGGTGCTCCTCCAGGCAGAGCTCCAGGGTCAACTCCAGGATCCAGGGCGCAGTGGCCGCGAGGGGCAGCGCGAGGAACTGGGCGCGAACCGACCGCCCAGAAAAAACGGCGCCAACGTGTTGAGGCCTCGAGGGGGCTGGCCAGGCCAGGGTAGGATGTTCGTCGTGGGTCGGGGGCCTTCGGGGTCCTTGAGGGAACGCGCTCTGTTGTCATCCTTTGGGGCTGTCCAAATAAAGGTTCCGTTTGGCAGTAATTCCATATCTAAACAAATGCATGGGCTGTGTTGGTCATCCAAGACGCATGCAGGTGATAGTTTAACACGGTATCCTTTTGTCGGGTAAACGTGCGCGCGCTGCTTGCAATGCACCGTGCTGATGCCTAGAATGTCATCGACGTGCCTACATTGTGTTATCTTAATGGTGTTGGGCGATGGTGAGATAGCGCAGCCCGGGGATGAACAAGGGCCGTGGTATCATCGCGCCTGTAACTCGAGCCGCGCCATGAATTTAGGCAGCGCCACTCCTGGCAACACTCCGCCGATGGGTGGGCCACGTAATGCGTGGACTAAGCTCCAGATAGTTCCCAGAAGTCCAGCGACGTGTCCGCGCCGCCCTGGCCACGCCATGGTCAGGAACGCGAAAGTGGTTGGGTGGGGTGCCTCCACGAAAGATCTTAGTGAGGCAGTGGAGCCCCCGCTTCGCGAGAGCGGAGTCCGTGCCAAGCTGTCGTGCGCTCTCGCGAGAAATTTCGTGCCGCGCTTGACCTGCGGAGTTTGCGCTGCGTTGTTCGCGTGCCTGATCCGCGTCAGTGACAACAGCCGCGATGTGCAGTGGGTAGGCGCCGCGTCACTTGAAGGAATCAGCGAGCGAGGCATCTTCTCCGGGGGCGATGCGTGGGTCAAGCCTTGACCTCTGCAAGTGCTGACCTGTTCCGACTCTTCCTCATCTGCCATGTTGGCATCAAGTCGAAAACGTCCCATCGCCGTGGCCTCGAAATGGAAGCTGGCCGAACCGGTCGGCAGCCGCAAGCGCCGAATTCAATAGATCGAGCCTCCACTGCGGCGAAGTGCTTGGTGGCAGGGGCGGTTGCCGGGTCGGGTTCGGGGCTGCAAGAACTACGTTGAATTCCCCCGTGCCCTGCCCTGCCCTGGTCGCCAAACGTAGCGCCGTCTCGTAAGATGGCCTTGCCGACGAAGATCTAGTGCGGAATGCGAGGCCGCGGCGTAAGCGACGGCCCTGTGAGGGTTCGCGCCCAAACCAAACATGCTATTGAACGCCGTGGCTACGCTCGGCTCGGACCAATCGTAGATCCCACGTCGCCATCCGGGTAGGAAGAACCTTGATGAGACGTCTTGTCCACTTGCGTGGGCGATATTCGTGAAGTGCCAGCCGTAGGCGGACCATGACAGACATGCATCTGATGATTGCGCTTCTGGTACTCCCCACAAGACAAAACACCGAAACGTGCGATATTGAGCCAGTCGGTGTTCCGCGAAGGATGAGAGGTCTGCGAGGGGATATGATATGATGACGCATGCGTGACGGTGTGCGCGACGATCCCAATTCCACTCCCGTATGTGAGCACCTACTTCTCACTGGGACAGCCCCGGACCTTCCTGTGCCGTTGGTGCGAGGAAGCCGAGCGTGGAATCGCGAACCCCAGGGTGCTCAGACGGGCGCGGCATCAGAAAACGCGAAACCTCCACGTCGCGGGCAAGCGGACCCATCCATGGCAGCTGAAAAGGTCGGGGATAGCTTCCTTGTCGTGATTGTGGAGGAGAATCATGCCCGAGTCGTTCGTGTCCGAATCGATCGCCTCCGATCAGGTCGTGAGCCACTGCTCCGTCTGCGCCACGTGGCGGCTCTTTTCGTGATGAGCACGTCGGCAGCTCTCCTCGAACGCCCAAAAGTAGGGGCCGACCATCCTGTAAGTCCGAGTGTTCGTCTGCATCAAACTTTGAATCCATGTGTGAGCGCGAAGTGCTAGACGTTCTCGAAGTACACGCCGCCGCCAACAATTTGAAAGAACCGAATTGACACTGATGAAGAGGAGGAGCCTTGCTGGACTCTGTAAAAGTACGTGGGCCGAACATCTGATGGAACGCGATTAATAGCTCCTCGTTGCATACGCGGGGCCATGCTGAATCGAACTATGAAAAGGGTTCCTGCTTGCGTGCCGCCACTGCTGCTGAAATCGCGGGCTAGCTTCGAACTCCTCGGGGCAATTCGGGAGGTGGTGTCGCGGTCGGAGCTGCGACCGCGCCCGGGGCTCAATCCGCGTCGAACTGCTTGAGAAGCAAACGGCGGCTGCGCAACCCAGCAAGGAACACAACACAATTATTTGGATGATGAATTACTGTGAAGGTGGGGAAAAGAGAGAGAGAGAGAGAGAGAGAGAGATAGAGAGAGAGAGAGAGAGAGAGAGAAAGAGAGAGGGAGAAAGAGAGAGAGGTATACATAGAGAAAGAGAGAGAGAGAGAGAGAGAGAGAGAGAGAGAGGAGAGAAAGAGAGAGAGAGAGAGAGAGATAGAGAAGAGAGAGAGAGAGAGAGACAACATAACATATATATATACATATATATATAATAGAGAGAGAGAGAGAGAGAAGAGAGAGAGAGAGAGAGAGAGAGAGAGAGAGAGAGAGAGAGAGAGAGAAAGAGAAAGAGAGAGAGAGAGAGAGAGAGAGAGAGCGAGAGGTAGAGAGAGAGAGAGAGAGAGAGAGAAAGAGGGAGAGAAAGAAACAGAGAGAAAGAGATAACTATACATATAAACATATACGCACTCATATATACACACCTGTACGACCACCCTTCGGGTGATAAGGAAGTTGTGTGTGGGGGGGAGCGGGGGGGGGAACCAACATCTGACTCAATCGATCTCACTATCGATCTCGCTCAACGGGACATCGCGGGACACCACGGGACACTTTGTCGATCTCACTATCGATCTCATTATCAATCTCATTCAACGGGACACCACATGACACCACGGGCCACCACAGGAGACCGCGGGACACCGCGGGGCACCTCTCGATCTCACTATCGGTCTAACAATCGGCCTCACTATCGATCTCACTCAACGGGACACCACGGGACACCTGTCGATCTCAGTATCGATCTCAGTATCGATCTCACTTTTTGGAACGCCACGGGGCAACTCGGGGCACCGCATCGATCTCAGTATCGATCTCACTCACCGGAACACCACGGGACACCTGTCGATCTTACCATCGATTTCGCTATCGATCTCACTCAACGGGACACCACGGGACACCTCGGGGCACCA
>CAUYUJ010017134.1:95341-122841 GCA_963575745.1 Prorocentrum cordatum | reverse complement strand
CTCTCCAGCTGGCAGCTGGCGTCTCAGGGCGATGCCTAGCAGGAGTGCGACTCTGTCAGCCAGCTTGTTTGAGGTAACGACATCGTGATAGTCAACGCCCTCCAGGCCTGGCAGGCCTCGCAGGTGCTCCTTCGTCCGCAAGCGCCGAGGCATCACACTGTGAGGCGGAGCCCTGCGAGCCTGTGACCATTTTCCACAAGGACTGCCTGAAAACATGCCCCAGATGATACCAGACTCAAGCCAGCCTCGAAGGGTGCGGAAGACATCATCTTGCAGCAAGTCGCACTCCGGTCCCAGGAGTACGTCAATTGAAACAACAGCGTGCCCCCTTTTCTTTAGCTCGGCGGCGAGGCCACCCGAGCCTGAGAAGAGATCCAGGAACGCCCGCCGCTCGCCAAGGCGGCCGGCGCGGAGGGCAGCACGTAGGCGATGTCGAAGAGCTGCGGGGCGGCTGCCGCCCCGCCTGCTGAGGGCCTGCCTGACCACCGCCAGACGACAGGCCTTGACGTACCTCGGGCCTGGCGAAGTCGCCCTCCACGTTCCTCGCCCCTGCACTTCCAGCAGTGCGCGGTAACCTCCAACGCAGACGTGTGTCGCGTCGCCGTGCCTCAGGAAGTGCGGCGAGCAGTCCAAACCTTCGAGCTTAAGGTACTGACAAGCAACACGGAAGTCGGCCAGGCGCTGCGGGTGCGAGCTCTCGAACAGCAGCTCGTCCCCGAGACGAAGCCGCTGCAGCCGCACGACAGCGCGCCCAATCCAGTGACGTCGATGAAGGTCGAGCCCCACTGTGGAGTCGAATTCGCCCGTCTTGGAGCTGGTAGTAGGCTCCTCTGGGTGCAGGAGCAGGAGGGGCTGCTGCAGCCCTCCGACCACTCTGCACCTGCCTGGCAGAAGCTGCATGGCCAGCAAGGTTGCGGTCTCCGACGGGCTCAGGTCGTACTCGAAGGTCACCCAGATGCACCGCCCCGAGTCTGGCTTCCCCCGCGAGGCCAGCACGGCCGCCATCGCGCGCGCTGGCGCCCGCGGCAGCGGCCCGACGGGCGCTGCGTCCCGCCTGACAGCGACGCGTTCGCCGGGGAAAGAGGCGCCGAACGGGCCTTCCCAGCGCGGGCTCGCCCCCAGCCAAGGCACAGCGGGTGCGAGAGAACGCCTCCTGACCCATGCCGCGGTCGAAGGCCCACTCGGAGTGGTCCACCAGCGTCTCGTCCGACTGCGCGGGAGCCCAGCCCGGCAGCGCCAGCAGCCGTGGCGAGCCCGAGCGCATGGTCAGCGCCAGCAGGTACAACCGCACGGTGACGTGTCGCACCCGACGCGCCGCCAGTCGCGAGAGCCGCGGACACAGCAGCGCCCGCCGCGAACAGACCTCCGCGGGCCTGTCGCTCGGCGGCGCCTGGGATGTCCAGCCCCGGCGGGAGCCCGAAGGGCCTGGCGGCCCGTGCCCGCCGCGCCAGTCGGAGGCGCGCCGGGTGGTCGGCGCCGGCCTGGGCTCCGCTGCATCGCGGTCGCGCTTGCCGAAGGCGGGGCTGACCGAGTAGGCCGTCGTTGGCATGGTAGTGCTCCCTCGAGCCGATGTCTCCGGACAGAGGCCCAACGTGATGTGTGCCAACCTCCTCCAGGCCTGGGGGTGTGCTGCACTGTCCGACAACGTGGTGCTTCCTCGCGCCTGGCATGAACCTGCGAGAGGGAGCGTCGCCAGGGTTGAGCTCTGATGGGATCCACCTGAACCTGAGCTGTATCCCAGAGGCGACTGAGATAGCGCAGATCTCCCGACAGATGACGTTGAGTGCAAAGTGTGCAGCCCTGCCCTTTTCACGCGCGCAAGCCACCCCGAGGTTGTCACCCAGGATGAGGTGCCGATGTCCATGCAGCTGCGAGTTCCGCGCGAGGCGCCGCACAGCCCAGCGCGCCCCCTCAGCCTCCAGGACGTGGATGGCCGCGGCCCGCCGCCAGCGACGGGCGGCCGCGACCGCCCAAGGGTCTGCCAAGAGCCGCGCTGCCGGCACCTCCTCAAAGTGGGTCAGGGTGCCCTCCGCGGTGACATCGGCCGCCGCGGCGTGCAGGAGCTGCCGTTCGACCAGCGTGTCCCTGGGGGCATAATCGGCCGTCAGGACTCCTCTGAAGCGACTGCGCTCCGAAAGGCTGCCAACTCGCCGAACCTCACTGATGGGTCACGGCTGCTCCACCACGCCAAACCCCCACGGAGAGGCATCCGTGGCGGTGACCCGTTCGCACCAGGGGCGGCTCAGCGAAACGGTCACGCAGGGAAGCAGCGCTCTGAACCACGTGAGCTCTCGCCTCACCGACGACCAGAAAGGCTGCCGCTTGTCACGCGACCGCCTGCAAAACTCGTAGATCGCATGGAAGAGCGAGAGCATGTGCCGCTGCAGCATGACAGCCGCGGTGATGTGGCCCATCAGCCTCTCGAGCTCGCGCCCCGTGACAAGACGGCCAGGTGCCAGTGCAAAATCGAGGCTGAACTTCAGCCGCCAAAACTTGCTGTGCGACAGGCGCCAGGTGGCCGAGGGCTTGTGCAGCACGAAGCCGAGCAGGGTGTGCATGTCCCCATCATCGCGGTCAAAGGAAGCCTGAATCCCCCGCGCACCAAGAGCGGCCAGCATGCGCTCCACCTCCAGCGCGGGGTCGCCGCTGCCTGACGTGAAGACTGCGACGTTGTCGATGTACAGCATCTTGGCGGTGGCACACTGCGTCCCCAGCGCCGGCGTGGGCACCTTGTCAGCGATCCAGGGCGCATCCGGGCTGATGGTGCTCAGGACATGGGCATGGGCCTCTTGAGTGAGGTGCACGGCCCACGACCAGCCCATGGGGACCACTCTGGCAACGAAGTGGATCATCTCCGAGGGGTCTGTAACCCCCAGCCGCTGGCGGGCTGCCGTATCCAAGAAGCGTGCTTGGACCGCTGGCAGACCGAAGAAGGCGCGTGCCCACGACGGCAGCTCGTACTGGTAGAAGCAGCACTCGACGTCACCAGAGGCGACAGCAATCCCTCCAGCAGCGTCGACCTCCAAGTTCGCCAGGGCCTCCCCGCTCGCGAGCAGCGTGTAGGGCGGGTCCTGGAAATGGGCATTGGACCTTCGGGTGTCGATGATCAGCAGCAGCGACGAGTCCTTCTTTGGGACGAAAAAGATGCCAGCGCGCTCGATGATGCTGCCCTCGGCCGCCGGCTCAACGATGCCCGCGGAGAGCAGCTCGGAGAGGCGCTCGCCATACTGGTAGCCGTGCCGCTGCAACACTGGGTCCATGGCGCAGACCCTGGGGGCCTCACCCAAAGCAAAATTGCGAGCCTCAGGCTCTCGTAGCATCTGCGACGAATCACACAAGAGAGACTGCAGGTGCGGCGGCAGGACGTCAGCAAGCCGTGCCCGCCCCGCCGCAGCCCGCGGGAGCGCCATGGCCCCCTTCCTGTAGGTTGTCGAAGCACCTTCGGCCATGACGTCTGCATAGCCGTTCCGCGAAGCCTGGAGCGTCTGCCACGCCCCCAGGGGAGTCAGGTCGGATGGCGGCGGCTCCACCCTGCCGTAGAGCTGTGCGAGGCGCCGCACGGCGGCGACCTGGCAGGCCGCAGGGGCCCCCGAGGGGGCATCCACCCCGCGGCCACCGAGGTCGTTCAGCGCGGCGATGCCCTCGCGCAGCCAGACCTCCTGATGCCGGCGCTGCCGCCCGCGCCGACCGCCGCCGTGCGGCAGAAGGCGGGCCGCCGCTCCGTGCAGCAGCTCGTCGAGCGTCACGCCCAGCGGGAGGGGCAGGACGTCGCGCGCGATGCCAGTGTCCGAGACTCCTTGCGCCGAGGCCGCCATCACCACCGCAGTGGCGGCCCTCCCCTGCGAAAGCGCCCGCTGCCGGGGGGGCTGCAGCGGCCGCGTGCAAGCCGAAAAACAGGCGGCGGGCTAGGCCCGCCCGCGGCCGCGGCCACCGCGGCCTCGGCCGCCAGGGCCGCCGCCGCCTGCGCCGCCGCCGCCACCACCTTGATCGCCACCTACTGGTGCGGCGTCGGCGCCGCTGCTGCCCGCGCCGCGGGCCATGCGGCGCTCCTCTCTGCCCTTGCGCCTCTCCTTGAGGATGGCGCTCTCCTCCTGCATCTTCTCTGCCGCGTGCTTCTCCAAGGGCGGCGCCGCGAGAGCATGGCCCTTGGAGCGGGGGCCGCCGAGGAAGATCCTGCGCTCGTCCAGCCAGCCGTCCGAGTCTGCCGTGGCCCCCGCCGTGCCTGAGACCTCGACCTGGCGCAGGGCCTCGGAGTGCACCTCCTCCCACAGCTGAAATCGCCTGGCTGCCAGCTCGAACGCCTCGCAGCCGGGGAGGTTGAGCTGGTCGGCCGTGGAGGCCGTCTCGATCAGCTCGCACAGGAACAAATGCTCGTCAACCCCGGGGTCGGCGGCCGCCAGCCCCAGGATCTGGCGCCACCAGTAGTGCCGCTGGACGGGCCCGCTACCCTGCTCCAGATGTGCCTGAAGCAGCCAGCCGATGGTAGCGGGCCCCTGCACGCGCCACTCCTGAGTGCTGAGCACCTCGCGCTGCTCGGACACTACCTCCGCGAAGGCGCGCCGCCGCTGGCCCGTGCCGCTCCTCCGGTACCTCAGGATGCGCTCGTCCAGGACTTCATCCCGCGCGTCCCGTGGAGAGAGCGGCGCCTCCTCTGAGAGGGTCCCCACTCGTCCCAGCGCGATGACCCCCTCCGGGAACGAGGCCATGGCGCGATCGTCCAGGGCGTAGACGGAGGCGAACGTCACGTCCACTGGCGAACCCCGCCTGAAGCCCAGCCGCGACTCCAGTGCGACCCAGCCGTCGTCCAGCTGCACTGGCGGCAGGGGCCCACCGCCGGCGCCCGCGCGAGGCGGGGGGGCGTGGCTCGGCGGTGGTCGCGGGGGCTCCGACGCGCCAGCCGCCAGGCCGACCTCGGAACCCCGCGGCGTGTCCGCGCCACCGTCCGCCATCACCGGGAGCACGTGCTGCTTCCCACGGAGCCGGCGGACCACCCCGGGCGCCATCGCCACTGAGTCGCGGCCGGCCTCGCGGTGCTCCGACTCCGCCAGCTGCGCCCCCTCGTTCAGAAGGGCGGCCAGAGCCTGCTCGTCCAGGTCGAAGCGGTACAGCATCTTCTTGCGCAGCTGAGGCGGGGCTCCCCCTCGTGGGCCAGCTCGGTGGATCTCCGCGCGATCCTCGTCGGCGAGGTCTTCCACGTACACGTCAGCATCAGGCGTCGCCACCACCCGCCGTGAGCCGTCCACGTGGCCGCACAGAAGCCTCTCGTGGAACAGACGGTCCTCCAGGCTGTAGAGACAGTATAGCTTGTCCCCCTGGCGGGCCGTCTTCAGCAGGTCGGGAAGCCCTCGCGGGGCCATGGCCATGGAGCCTGCCAACGAGGAAGCCAATGATGAACGCGGCGCGCACAGCTAGGCACAAGACTGAGGCGACCTCCCAGAAGATCGAGGGGCACTCCAGCGGGGCGCTCCGAAGCTGCTCAGGGCCGCACCTGTCTAGTTGGCGCTGCAGGACCTGCAGTAGCTCTTTGTCGTGCTCGCCTGTGAAGGTGCACGTGCAGTGGCAATCCCTGCGGAGAGATGTCCAGAGGTTGGCGGCGTACAGGCCAGTCGCAGCCCAATCGCGGACTACTGGGGCGAGTCCGTACGCGAGCCCTGCCATAACAAGCGAAGCTCTGAGCAGAAGCGATGGCTACAGAGCGAGTGAAGCGGACGTATGCAATGAACAATACCGTGCACTGCTAAGCTGTCTTCGTTCCCACCAAGAGATTCCCGGTGGCCTCTGGCCCAGCCCGCCGGCCCCGCGCAGAACCGAGATCCCGTTGTCTTTTCCATCCAACATGGCTCCACGATGGCCAGGTGGTCTCCAAGCTGACAGCCAAGCTGGCCTCAAGGGGTCCAAGATTGGCCCCAGGATGTCTCCAAGACAGCCGAAGATGGCCACAAGAGGGCCCAAGATGGCCTCAATACTGTCTAAGAGGTACCCAAGACGCCGAAAGAGCGCTCCAAGAGGACCTCCAGGAGGCGCCCCAGGAGGCCTCAAACCTACATTCTCTTTGGTTCTTGTTCTTCCCAACCACCCTGTGGTGTTGGGTCCGCGTTTTGAAGAGACAGCGCCCCGCGTCTCCTCCTTCCTTCCTCCTCCCCCCCTTCCTCCCTCCTCCTGTCACCCCCCTCGCTTTCTCACACCCCTGACGCGTTTCCCCGCATGCGTCACGCACACCCATGTCGGCACACCCCTCACACGTTTCGTGGCCCAACAGGGAACTCCACCGAAGGCCCCAGTGCCACCGCCCACATCTGTCACGCACACCCATTTCGATTTCGGCACACCCATCACACGTTTCGTGGCCCCATAGGGAGCTCCACCGAAGGCCCTGGTGCCACCGCCCGCATGCGTCACGCACACCCATGCCGGCACACCCCTCGCACGTTTTGTGGTCTCATAGGGAGCTCCACCGAAGGCCCCTCTGCCACCGCCCGCATGCGTCACGCACACCCATTTCGGCTCACACGTTTCGTGGCCGCACAGAGAGCTCCACCGAAGGCCCCAGCGCCACCGCCCGCATGCGTCACGCACACCCATTTCGGCACACCCCTCACACGTTTCGTGGCTCCACAGGGAGCTCCACCGAAGGCCCCAATGCCACCGCCCGCATACATCACGCACGCCCATTTCGGCACACCCGTCACACGTCTCGCGGCCCCACAGGGAACTCCACCGAAGGCCCCAGTGCCACCGCCCGCATACGTCACGCACACCAATTTCGGCACATCCCGCACACGTTTCGTGGCCCAACAGGGAGCTCCACCGAAGGCCCCAGTGCCACCGCCCGCATGTGTCACGCACGCACACTTCGGCACACCCGTCACACGTTTCGAGGCCCCACAGGCAGCTTCACCGAAGGCCCTGGTGCCACCGCCCGCATGCGTCACGCACACCAATTTCGGCACACCTCTTACACGTTTCGTGGCCCCACAGGGAGCTCCACCGCGCGCATGCGTCACGCACACCCATTTCGGCACATTCCTCACACTTTTCGTGGCCCCAGCAGGGAGCTCCACCGAAAACCCCAGTGCCACCGCCCGCATGCGTCACGCACACCCATGCCGGCACACCCATCACAGGTTTCGTGGCCCAACAAGGAGCTCCACCGAAGGCCCCAATGCCACCGCCCGCATGCGTCACGCACACCCTTGTCGGCACACCCCTCATACGTTTCGTGGGCCCACACGGAGCTCCACCGAAAGCGCCACTAGCTGCGTTCGCATGCGCTCACCGTACTCATTCCGGCACACCCCTCACTCTTTCCGTGGCCCAACAGGGAGCTTCACCGACGGCCCCAATGGTTGCGTTCGCATGCGCCCACTGCGCCTATTTCGGCACACCTCTCACGCGTTTCGTGGTCCCATAGGGAATTATACCGACGCCCCAGTGGCTGCTTTCGCATGCGCCCGCCGGACAAATTTTGGTACACCCCTCACACGTTTCGTCGCCTTGTAGGAAGCTCCTCCGAATCCGGTGCATACAACGACGGTGCCCACAATTGCATCTAGTTGGGTCCGTCACCAGGCTAATTTTGATGATTTTCGCGGTCTCTCTTCTCGGTTATCCGACGCTTCGAGATGGCCCCATAGTTTACAAAGGTAGCCCCAACATGGCCCACGAACCGCACAAAGGCGAGACAAAAAGGCTGCAAGAGGGCCCAAGCGGCCCCCATGACGGCCTCAAGAGGGCCCCACGAGGATTCCAAGACGGCCCAGGGAAGCCCCCAAGACGGCCTCCGAATGCGGCAGACGGGCCAAGGGGGCCTTTAGACTGCCCAAAAGGCGCTTGGGATGCTAGGCTCCCCGAGGCCCCTAAGAGGTCCAAGGAGGCCCCCGAAGAGGCGCCTCAGACGCCCCCGAGTGGCTCCCAGGAAGGCCACACAAGGCTCCATGAGGGCCCAAAGCGGGCCTCCTCCTCCGGCTCCTCCTCGTCCTTCCCTTCGTCCTCTCCTCTTCGTGTCTCTCTATTCCTTCCCTGAGTGTTCCTCCGAAGGTTTCCAAAACGGCTGGGGGAACACATAGTCCAACAACTCGGCCAGACTTTGACCCAAGGTTTGCACACGTAGGCGCTTGCAAGCGACAAGGGGTGCCGGTGGTTCGCTATGTGTCTTCGATCATTTCCGAGAACTCAAAAAGATACCCCTCGCTGCAACTAGCGACACATACCCTCGAGCATCATCTTTAGATCTTGTGGTGTGAAACTGCACTCCGTTATAATGGTACGAGTGTCCTCGAACGGATTTTGCCATTCATACCTCCACGCCCGTATCCTACGTATGGTTATCCATGCATGCACGGTCGACCATTGTCTTGCAATTCATTTCTCAGAACTGCCCCGTCGTCACCTGGCTTGGAACGGAAACTGGATACATCACATGGTCGGATCGGACCACCTGCGATAGAGAGCGGGAATTGCAAAGTATGGATTGCGGCGCAGCGAAGATCTCCTACTCCTCCTACTCCTCACCCCATGTCATTCCTCACCCTGCTTTCCCCTCATGTACCTCCTCCCACCAGGAAGGACGAGACAACCGATTGCGCTCAGAGACGGTGCGGAGAAGTCCTGTGTGTGCGAGCAGAGCCAAAAGAGGCAACCAGAGGCAAGCATACATCAAACGTGGCTGACTCCTTCACCTCCTTCTCCTCCTGTCTCTCCATCTCCATCTCCCTGTGTAACTTCTCTCTTCCTGTATGAATGTGTGTGTGTGTGACTATATCGGCTTTGTCATGGCAAGACTAATCGGCACACTGAACTACACGCAAGAACCAGCTGACGCACCGCGCGCTGGAAGGAACGGGGTCCATTTGCGGGGGCACGTGTCTGGCACGGCTGGACATGGAGCATCAATCAATTTCGGGTAGGAGGGGAGGGGCCGAGAGCGAGAAAGGAGGGGAGAGCTTCAGAGGTTCAGTTCCCTCTCGCGCGGGATCTCCCATCTGCGTATAGAGCTGCCTACCCTCTCGCACCCGACTCGGCGCAGGATTCTTTTTAGGGGGACGTGTATCAGCTCCAGTTGAATTGAAAAGAGACTGGCCAAGTGGAGGACAGGTACACTGTACGTAGCCTCGCTGATATCTGTCCTGTAGGCGCTCTCGGCCTCATTCTCCAAGAGGGTGCATGAGATGTGAGACACATTTTGAACAAGGACGGCCGCTCTATCAGGGCCCTAGCTCAATGTTCGGCCCCTCCGCGGGCTGGACATCCATGCAGGTCAGCCAGAAAAGAGGTCCTCCTCCACCTCCTCTTCGTCCCTCTCGTGGTCGCCGCCGTCGTCGTCGTCGTCCTCCTTCTCCTCCTCCTCCTCCTCCTCCTCCTCCTCCTCCTCCTCCTCTTCGGTGTCAACGTCGGCCTCCTCCTCGTCTGTTTCCTCCTTCTCCTCTTCCTCCTCCTCCTCTCCAGAATCCTGTGTAAATGTTCGACAAATTACCGCAATGTTTTCCCAACCATCCGAAAACCTCCCTTGCCCCCTCTTCCCCCCCTCCCCCTCCCCCTCCCCCTCCTCTTGCCCCTCCTCCTCTTGCTTTCTGTCTTACCGAATTCCTTCTTCGTCCTCCCTCTTCCTCGTCCTCCTCCTCATGCTCCTTCCCCCTCCCTCTGCCTATTCCATCCATCCTGCTTCCCCTCCCTCCTTCCCCTCCTTCTACCTCCTTCTCTTTCCTCACTCCTCCTCTTGCCCTCATCACAATACTCCTCTGTTCTCGCTCCACTCAATCCAAGCTCTTTCTGATCCTGATCCTCATCCTCCTTCTTCTACCCCTACTCCTTATCTCTCTTCCCTCCTCTTCCATGCCCTTCCTCTTCCTCACCATTCCACTCCTTGTCCTGCTCCTCCTCATCCTCCTTCTTCACTGTTCCTCCTCCTCCTCCTCCTCCTCCTCCTCCTCCTCCTCCTCCTCTTGCCTCCCCTTCCCACCCTCCCACTCGCTACACTTCTCCCTCTACCCGTCCTTCTCTACCTCCTCCTCTTCATTCATCCCCCCTTTTCCCAAGCCCCTCTTCCTGGCCAAGGCTACCGCCTGGCGCATACGAAGCACAAAGGCCTCGAGCTTCTGGAGCGTTGCGGCGAGCACCTCGACACCAGAGGGCACAAACACACACACACACAGACGCAGAAGAGGAGGAGGGGAAGATGGGGGAGGACAGGGAAGGGAGTCGAAACGGTCGGGGGCGGAGGGCGGAGGAAGATGGCGAGGAACAGCGGGGGCCACAGGACGGCTGCGCGATCGTCGCCGCACGGCAACATCGCGGCGGCCGCGCTCCCACGCTGGAGGGGGCAGGGCACGGAGAGGCGCTCGAATTCTTCACGGGCAGCTCGGTGGTCGGCGCTCGGGACCGCTGGGCAGGCCGCGGGGTCCATCGAGCGCGACGCCTATGTGCTGGGCGCGGGAGCGGGCAGCCGCCGGCCGGCAGAGCCGTAATCGCGCTGGTGCTGCAGCACGGACAGGAGAGTGGTCCAGACGCTGTTGAATCCGGCGACCCCGAAGGAGAGGTGCTCAATCATTCTGTGCTCCCAGCTTCTGCGCGCACTCCAGCGCCGCAGAGCCACGGCAGCTCAGACATGGGTGCGTACAACAGCGGAAAACATAGCTCATCACGTGCGGAGAGAGGGAAGCGAGGAAGCAAGGGAGAGGAGATTCGGAGCGGAAAGCGGAGTGAAGCGATTGTAACCCATCCTCTGCTGGAGAAAAGCCGAGTGACAAATCGCGGATACATCGCGTGTGCCCACCAGGACGCGGGCACGCCAGCACCCGAGGCCCCCGTGGAAGCCACTTCATACTTCACTCCGACGGATCAGATCGAAAGTGGATCGGATCGCTAACGAATCGTCCCGAATCGAATCGGAATCGCGGCCTCAATCGGCGAATCGAATCGCATCGAATCGGATCGTAGGCGGCCGTGCCAGTGGCGCAAACGCCGAACTCTCGCGCGGACGCGAGTCCTCCGTGAAGACCAATCCGAACTGCCTTCGGCACGAGTTTGAAGAGCCCGCCGCGTGTTACGGGGACTCGGGGACGGGAGACGCTTGCGCAAAGGTGCTGGCTGGATGAACGGCTGGGGGAGCTCGCCGCCCCCAATCCAACGAGGAGGAATATAATGAAGCAGAGGACGAAGAGGTCGACGATGAAGACGAGGAGGATGATATATCGTAAATTGATTCCTGGACCTGGAGTTCTAATCACAGCGGTTCGCTTCTATGGCCGCAGCTCGCAACGTAAGATACCATCAGGGACGTCAGCGGCGCCCCTGGGGAGTCTCGACGGGGAGTGTCTACTGGAGTAGGTCTTACCTCTCCTCAACTTTCCCCAAAGAGGATCCGCACCCCGAGACGGCCGAGCCCTCACACGAGCTGTCACGTGTGCGTGTGCGCACACGTGGGCACACGATGGTCTACATGCACTTGCACACGTTCGCCTTTGATGGATTAGACGTGTGCGCTCATGCATATGTACTGCGCGTGTCCGCATGCAATTTGCGTGATCGCACCGCAAGCGCACGAACATGTTCGTAGGTATACGTGATGACTCGAGTGAGTTCCGTCAGTGGTTCTGGACAGGAAGCAATTTAATGCGCAATGTACGGCCACACTACTCGGCATACAAATGCATACACGAATGCTCGTGGTACCGCACGGCGTGGGTGACGTCCAAACTGTCTCTGGTCGAATCCCAACCGAACGCTGGTCCATCAAGGCATCCGCGACCAACTCGACGTGGCAAAAAGGAATTTCGATATATATATATATACATATATATATATATATATACAAGACTGCAGTGGCGCTACGCGCCATGCACCTTGGTCATTGAAGATTGGTATGCAGGCGGAAATGGCAGGAGGTCAAGCGGACATTTTTGCGATAACTCCTTGCTACCTTTTCTGGCATCGCCGTTATAAAAATGTATTTCGTTATCCCTCCTCCATGCTTATTTTCCTCATTCTCGCCATACCCTGGGTATTCTCCCCATCCTCCTCAGCTCTTTTTGCGGAGGCTCCTCCTTGGAGAGCCTCTGGGGGCCTCACCAAAGTTCTCAGGCTTTCTTAAAGCCTTCTCCTGGGCGTGTTCTGGGGGCCTCTGGGGCTTCCTAAGGCCAACCTGCCTCTAACCGCAGTCTCCCTGAACGCCCCGGTCACGATTTGGAATACTTCGGAGGGTGTCTTGGGGCCATCTTGGGCCGCCATGGGACTCTCTTAGGGCCACTTTGGACCCCTGTTGTGCCGTTCTGGGGCTCTCTCGGACTGCCTGGAAGCCCTTTCGGATGGTTGCGGGGCGATTTTGGAGCCTCCCAGGCGACTTCGGACGCCCAGAAGACCGCTGTCTTGGAGCGTCGGGAAGCCGAAAAGAGGAGAACCCGAAGTTCACCAATTAAATCGATGATTATTCCCTCTTGGGGCCCTCTTGGGGGTGCTCTTGGAGGCCTCTTGGTACGTTTTGGAGCGATCTTTCGGGGTATGACGGCTTCTTGGAGCGCTCTTGTGCTGTCTTGGGGTTCTCTGGGACGTCTCCGATGACCCCCCTGATCGCCCTAGGTGTGCTGCGAAGGCTTGGCAAAACGCCCTGCGAGGCCCGGGGGGCCGCTTCGAGGCCCGTCTGAAGGGTCCCAAAGCCCCAGATCCCGGGAGTCGTTTTTTTTTTTGGGGGGGGGGAAGGGTTTTTTCCCCCCGCCCGGGCTTGTAAAAATATAAGAAGAGGAATATAAAGCACAAGACCTCTGGATAAGTGCTGCCTTGACCCTCATCCTCCAGTGTGGATAGCACGAGTCGTGTGGATCTTCGGGACGCCTCTGGAAAACAACGGTGATAGCCTCGTCACATCCGCCACCGTGCGGCATGCGCTCGGTAGATTTTCCGCGAGCTCTGAAACAAAAATCTAAAATGCCCGTCGAGGGCCCCAGACCTTTGACTTACGGGTCCCTCGGGCGCTCCTGGGGCTTGCCGCGCAGCTTCTCCTGAGGTCCCGGGAGCGCGGCTCCCAGGGGCCCGTCCTGACCGTCTTTGGGAATCCTTTCGGCCGTCTTTGGGGTCCTGGGGTGTCTGCTCAAGAGCCCAGCGAAATGCACGTAATCTTTCTTTGCCTTCTCTGTTTTTTGTTCCCCATGTATCCTGTTCGTCCGATATGTGCGTACGTGTGCACGTGCACATGAATCTCTGTATACTTGCCCATGGTGTGTATTTGAGCAAATCTATGCATGCGCGTGCATCTGTGTACGGGCACACCTATACGTGCTTAGATAGACACGCCTGCACACTTCTCTACTCTCGGCTGCTCGACGTGAAGAGCGGCAGCACGTACGCCACGCCCAAGCCGCTAGAGGCCTCCCCCCCAAGGTGCACTCCGGACCCCCGGGAACCTCCGGGGTGCATCTATGAGGCCCTGGAGGGGCTCTCAACAGGGCTGAACCTCAACGGTGTTTTTCGTTTTCGTTTTGTTTTCGCTTTCCCTCGTTTTGTCTTCAATACGCCTTGAGCGCAAAACGAAATCGAAACGAAAACGGCCCACGAAACCGCCAAAACACCGTTTAGGTCCACCCCTGGCTCTCAAGACGCCCCGTTTCGGGTCCCAAGAGGGCTACATCCCAGCAAGCCGCGGCGCTCTCGACCGTGCTCCCCCTGCGCCTTGCGCCCTCAACCCAGGCACAGCTGTAGGATGAGCCGAAGGCCACTCGACCCACAACGCCGTGGCTTGGAGAAGGGGGCCGTGGAATCCTGCATGGGGACCTCCGCCCTTTGCTCGGAGGGCTCCGACCGGGGTCCAGCATCAACACTCAAGCCTCGGAAAGGCTGGCAACGGGGATGCCGGGGGAGGGCAAGACGACACGAACCACCACCGGAGCCAATCTATGGTCTCAACAAACGTGGTGCCCACACAACCCAGTGAAGCTCGCATTCGGGCAACTGCAGACATATCGGGCCCAAAAATGCAAAAGGTCCTGCGATGGGTGAGCCTTCACCCAGCCACTCATCGTGAGGCAAAGCATCACGTAAAACGACGCGCGGCCGATAACGAACGCAACGAATCACTGGAGCAGAATTGTGGTGACCCTCCGGGATTGACTCGGGAATGCCGTGCAGGCGTGCGCGATACGTTCACTACGAAGGCGGTGTACCTCGCAGCAGGTGTCTGGCTCAGATGGATACCGTAGGGCAAGTGCTTTCAAAAGAAATTGGAAACAACAAGTTTGGAGACATAAACGGAGACACACACATGTACAGTCATCTGCACCCATGTTGTATGTATGTAGTTTGAAAGGGCCACACAATGTGCATGATGCTTGCTCATAGTCGATGCAGTATGGAAGTTGGCGAGGTGGGCAGGGAGAGAGAGAGAGAGAGAGAGAGAGAGAGACACACACACACATATAATGAGGGTGTTAATAAAAGTGGGATGGGGATATCGTAAGGTAGAGAGGGAGGGAAGAAGGGGCGTGAAGGGAAGAATACATAAGTGTAGAGGCATGGAACGGTGGGAGGAGTTCATCTGCATATGTGTGTGATACAGAAGGCGGCGACATGGATCGCACTTGGCTGGGCGCTCAGAAGACGGATAGCGGGCGCGAAAGTAGAGGCCAACAGCTTGCAGACTTCTCCTCCTCTTTCCTCCTCTCCCTTCTGGTCCTCCCTCCACCTCCTCCCCCCTCTTCTTCCCTCCCCTTCTCCTCCTCCTCCTCCTCCACCTCCTCCACCTCCTCCTCCCTTGCCCTTCTCCTCCTCCTCCTCCTCCTCCTCCTAATCCCTTGCCCTTCTCCTCCTCCTGCACTGCCTGCTCCTGCCTCTTCTTGCAAGCGTCGGGGGCCATTCTCAAGCACTGCCGCTGGTAACAGGCCGACCCTTGGCGCCCGACTGACGGTCGGCGTCGACAACACACGCCGTGGCTGCCGTGCTGCTGGGCCATGGGGCAGAAAATAGAAGGCAGAAAATCCACCCCGATAATAACCACCCCGACACGCGAGGCCTTTAGTAAACGCGCCCAGAGAAGGAATCGAACAAGGCAGGGCTGTTTAGTAAACGCCCACGGCCGTTTAGTAAACGCCAACTGGCCGCTCCGGGTGGTTTTTCCTCCCTTGATGCTAGCGGCATTCTGGAGGCGGTGCGAAGGGACTGCTGGACCACCGCGACGAGGCCCGCGTGTCCGCAGACTTCGTGGCGCGCCCACCACGCGCCCGTGCAGCTGAGTCAGGACGCACCAGTGCCAGACCTCGCTCGCGGGCTGGAGGTGGCCACGTGCTACTCGGAGATCAGCGCCGAGAGGCGTGACGGGCTTCCCGGATCACGGTGACGAGGCTCTCATGACCACCAGCACCAGCACCTCGTGTTCGGTCCGGGTGTTTTTTCCTCCCTCGACTTCTGGGCGTGCTCCATCCACAATGCTATCGACTCCAATGTTGGCACAGCGGTGGGCCCCTCGTTCGCCAAAAGCTGGGCGCCAAGTGCGACAACGAGTCGGCCGACTCGTGCTCTGTCGTGAAACTCGTGATCGCTGATATGTAAAAGGCAACCTCGCTGGCGAGCGGGATGGGATGGCGAGCTATGTGGAGGTGCCATTTAGGTTCAAACCTCCTCCTGCCTCCTCAGCCTGCTAGTGTGCATATATATATATATATATATATATATCTATATAGATCTGTATTGCAGATCGTGCGTGTTGCGTTCGATACTGGTGTAGCGTAGCGCCCCAGCGTGTTTCGGCATCGAGCTGTAGTCTTTTTTTCTAGTCGCATCAACTCGAATTCGCCCGCAGGGGGCGCAGGCCTGGTGCTCGAAGGCCAGGAAGCTTGCCTCAACTAAGGCACTCCTGGGAGTCGCTACTGGTATTGACCAAGTTCTATAGTTTCGTGCATTTTCTCCGCGTCCTCCCACCCGCGCGTCACAGCATCAACTCTCGGGGTCGCTGCCTTGGTCTCCCCATGAGCTCACAATGTGTGCCCAAGGCAAGGGCCTTGTCGTCCTATCTCGCGGACGCCACAACCGCCGCTGCCGCCCCCGCCGCGTTGACTGAGTCAGCCTGGGGACATCCTCCTGCCCCTCCTTCCCCTCTCCGTGGTCATCCTCGTGCTTATCCTCTGCCCTTCCCTACCTCCTTCTCTTGCCTAGTAGTCACTCCTGCTCCCCCTCCTTCGCAGGCGTTGCAGCGGCCCGTGGGCCGCCGCTCCCGCAGGGGCGCGCCGCGACGACGCCGAGCTCCGCGGCCGCAGCTCACCGTGCGGCCGCAGCCGCACCTGGCTGGCCACCGCCGAGCTCCCTTTTCCGGCCGGCGTGGCGCTGGCCGCGAGGCTGGGGCCAGCGCTAGGTCGGGCGTGTCCCCCTACAGGGGGATGCTGGGCGAAAGCTTCACAATAGTTAAACAATGCCCCCCGAAGGGTCCCAACTGGTCAAAACATCGTTCCCGGACTATTTTTGACTCTTTCTGCATATTCCCCCTGGTAGAGGGACAGGCCCGACTTCAGGCCAGCAGGGGGCGTCCGCGGCGCCCCAGGCGCCGAGCGCCGCGGCAGCGCCGCGCCGAGCTCGGCGCCCCAGGCGCTGAGGCGACCCCGCCCATGGGGCGCCCAAGGGGCGACCCCCGCGGGGCGGCCAGCGACTGGGGAGGTCGAGAGCTTTTTTTGTTGTTTATATTTTTTTGGTGTGTGTTTTTTCTTTTATCCGCGGGTCGAGAGCGCACCTCTTCCGGTCCAAGCTGAGCGGGCCGCGCACAGCTGGACAGAGGAGGTCGAGAGCCTCCGCAGAGGCCAGGCTCGGCGGCGCGGGGCCGCCCGAGCCGGAGGACGAAGGCTGGGGGCCCAGGCCTGGGCTGTGCGGCTGCCACCAGTGATGCGCGTCCGCGCCCGTCGGCCTCGGCGTCCGCCGGCCTCGGCGTCGCGGCTGGAGAGCGCCGCAGCGGCGCGGGGCAGCCTGAGCCGCCCAGCTTGTTTCAGGAGCCCATTGGGGCCTCGTGAACTCCCAGATGTCCTCCCCCTCCTCCTCCTTTTCCTTTTCCTTTCCTCCTCCTCTCATTTCCCCTCGTCCTCCTCCTCGTCCTCCTCGTCCTCCTCGTCCTCGTCCTCGTCCTCGTCCTCCTCCTCCTCCTCCTCCTCCTCGTCCTCGTCCTCGTCCTCGTCCTCCTCCTCCTCCTCCTCCTCCTCCTCCTCCTCCTCCTCCTCCCCTGATCTCCTCTTTCCTCCTCCTACTCCCCTTCCCCTTCTGTCTCTCTCTCTCTCTCTCTCTCTCCTTCCCTGGACCACCCAGAGCATCCGAGAGCTGCAGGGTGCTGCTGAACACCTACTTCTCCTCCGTCTTCCTCCTCCTGCTTCCTCGTTCCCTTCCTCCTCCTCCTCCTCCTCCTCTTCCCTCCTCCTCCGATTCCTCACTCCTTGCTCCTCTTCGGCTCCACTGCTTACTCCACACTTGTCCTCCGTCCTCCGCCATCCTCCGCCCCCCTTCGCATTTTCTCAGACACTCGGGCTCGCCTGGCGGGCACGACGGAGAAGTTCAGCAGCTGCGCCGGCGCCCAGAAGGCCGCCGCCCAGCCCCTGCCGCCGGGGACGGGGAGCTCCGGGAGGAGGATGAAGACGAGGAGGAGAGGGGAAGGGGACGGGGAGGAGGACGGGGAGGAGGGAAGATGAGTGACGATGAGTGATGATGCTGCTGCTGCTGCTGATGGTGATGGTGATGGTGATGGTGATGATGATGATGATGATGATGATGATGATGATGATGATGATGCTGATGATGCTGATGATGCTGATGATGATGATGATGCTGATGATGATGCTGATGATGCTGATGATGCTGATTCCGATAACGATGCTGACGAGAAGGAGGAGGAGGAGACAAGCATCGGCTCTAAGTCTGCGCAATGTCAAAAGGAGGAGGAAGAGGAGGAGCAGGAGGATGAGGGAGGAGGACACATGACGGAGAATGTTGATGAGGAGGATTAGGAGGGAAGAGGACGGAACAGAAGGGGGAAGACGAGGAGGAAGACGAGGATGGAGAAAGATGGGAATGGGAATGGGAGGAGGAGGGATGTGATGAGGAGGAAGGATGCCAGGAGGAGGAGGAGGAGGAGGAAAGACATGAGGAGAAGGTGACGTGTAAAACGTATGTAAGCTTGGGTTGTGCCACAACTTTCGGTGACTGCCATGACTGAGAGTTTTCCTGGTAAGGAAAAACATAGCGGGCATATTCTGGCCAAGACAATGATTGCCGACTGAACGTGCAAGTGCCGTAGCACTAAGCAAATGGCGCAATCTCAGATTTTACACCACCTGAGGGGAGGGAACACGGCTTGTTGCTCATCACATGTTAACATGTGGTTCTCGCTATTTGTGCCGCGCCTTCACCTCCTCACTCAGCTCACTCATTCGCCTCCTCCCTCCCTCACTCATGTTTTGATTCGTTCAGACTCACTCACGCTCAGACTAAGTAGTACTCATATTTACCCTTCCCTGCTCGCTCAAGTTCAAGCTCACCCATCCCGAATCACTCATACTTCGACCCACCTCCACGCAGACTCACCCACTCACTCAGACTCACTCAACTGACGCACTTATATTGAGACTCGCTCACACTGGGAAATACCCATCCCCAGACACACACGCATTTTCAGATCCACCCGTGTTCAGCCTCACTCATGCCCACAGTCAGACTTAATCATACTCGGACCCACTTCTACTCAGCCTCACGCAGTCTCAGACCCGCGGCGATGTAGCAAGCATCGCGCTCGGGCCTCCCAGCGGGGGAGCCATCAAGAAGTAAGTCCGTTCGCGCCCATTGGTCGAATCTCTCTGACACAATGCCGTGTCTCGTTTCAGAGATCTCGAACCATCGCGATGTAGCAAGCATCGCGCACGAACTCACCAAAAGGCATTGCATCGTCCCGTCCGCACCCACATTGGCGGGACCTTTGAGGAAGAGCACCCTTTTTGGGAACCAGACGTGTCTCTGTTCATGGCTCCATGATCACAGGGATGCCGACGCCCATGGGGGTGTCGACACGGCGTGTTGCACGGGCCCGTTCGTGCACATGATGATTGTACCTCTCAAGTGGGACACCCATTTGGGAAGTAGACGCGTTCCTGCTGAGAGCCCCAGGATCACAATGATGCAACACGCATCGCATTTGAGCAACCCGCTGGGGTGTTGCCCAAAGGTGTCGCACGGGCCCAAACGCGCCCAATTTGGTGGGACCTCGTAGGTAGAGCGCCCGTGTTTGGAAGTAAACGCGCTTCTGCTCAGAGCCCCGTGACCCCAGCGATGTAGCACGATTGGCACTTGAGCGACGCAAGGTGGTGTCGACCAAGACTGTTGCATGGGCCCGCTCGCAACCATGTTGATGGGACCTCTCGGCGTCCCACGGAACGAAGGAGGAGCATGTGGGGAGAGGAGGAGGAGGAGGAGGAGGAGGAGGAGGAGGAGGAGGAGGAGGAGGAGAAGGAGGAGGAGGAGGAGGAGAGGAGGAGGGAGGAGAAGGAGGAGGAGAAGCGAGGAGCGAGGTGGAGGAGGAAGAGGAGCGAGGAGCGAGCAGCGAGAAGGATGATGATGATGAGGAGGAGGAGGAGGAGAAGGAGGAGCGAGGTGGAGGAGGAAGAGGAGGAGGGGGAGGAGGAGCGAGGAGGGGGAGGAGGAGGAGGAGGAGGAGGAGGAGGAGGAGGAGGAGGAGGAGGAGGAGGGGATTTCTTTGACCAAATTTGGCCGTGGGTCGGCGTCGGGCCCTGATTCCACTGGAGGCACGCAGGCCGCGGGTCCCGTCAAGATGGTTGCGAGTGGGCATGCATCCCATCCGAGCCACCCACGGGGTGTCGGCCAAAGGTATTGCGCGGAGTCGTGCGCGCCCAGATTGGTGGGACCTCTTAGGTAGATCACCCGTTCGTAGAGAGCAGGAAACCCACCCCCATAATGAGCACGCCGACAAGCGAAGCCGTTTAGCAAACGCACCCAAGGAAGGAATCGAACAGGTCAGGTCTGCTTAATAAACTCTCAGGGCCGTTTAGTAAACGCCAATTATCGGGGTTTGGGGTGTTTTGTCCCCCTTGAGTTCAGGAAGCAGATGCGCTTGTGTTCACAACCCACCGAGATGGTAGAACGCCTGTTCTGGGAAGTGGGCGCGTTTATGTTCAAAGCCCCATGCTCACCGCGATGCCGCAGGCAAGGCATTTGAGCCACCCAGAGGGGTATCCGCCGACCCCCTGTGGGTCTCTAGGAATGTGAGATTATCCCCCCCCTTTAATCCCCCCTAAGGACCCCAAACCGGCAATTTGATCCCCCCTTCCCCCTGGGCAGAGCCCGACCCCGGACCGAACGCGCCACGGGGGAGCGGAGGGCTCCAAAACTGGCCTAGAAGGCACCAAAACGCTCCCCAGCCTGTCCCAGGTGGCCACGATTCGCCGAAATATCGCCCCTGGACGCCCACGATGGCCTCCAGGCTGCCTCCGAAGCTGCCAAGACGCCCCAAAAGGCACCCGAGATGCGCCCCAAGAGGGTCCCAAGAAACAGAAAGCGTCCCATTCCCTTCGAAACAGAAACAAACATTTTTCGCATGCTCGCCTATTCGGTTTTCACAACGTCCCAGACGGGCAAGGAAACCTTCAATGTCGCCACAAGATGGCCAAAGGGGCCCCCAAGCAGGGTCGAAGAGGGTCCAACAACAGCCCACGAAGCCCCCAAGACAGCCCAAGAGGGCCCCCAGACGGCTCCAAGACGGAGTTCAGAGGGCACCTTTTCGAGCCTTCGGCCCCAAGACGCCCCCAGCCTGCTCCAACAACCCCCCAAGAGGCCATGAGGGACCCCCAGGAGAACCTCAAAGGCCTCCAATAAGCCGCCAGGAAGCCTCCAAGAGGCCCCCAAACTTGGCCCAAGATGCCTCGAGGCGGCCGGATATAGCCTGCAGACAGGCCAAGATGCCACCAAAAGGCCACAAACGAGCACCACAAGGTACGTTAACAGCAACGAAGCAACAGGAACGATGTCGAGCGCCGTGTCATGATTCGGACAAGCCTCGTGAAATTCAGTCCTGGAGGCGCAATAGTTTACACAGGGGTCGGCGGATGTGGCGTAAGCCTATGTAATCTTCTTTACCTGCCACGTGTATTGAGTGCAGCCGCTAAAACAAGGGAAGAGATGACTGGTGGAAGGGGGAGGGAGAAGAATAGAGCACGAGAGAAATTAGCAGGAGGGGGGCAAGGAGCAGAAAACAAGTGGTATAACCAGAAGGGCGGATCGGGTGGGCAGACCCACAGCGGGCAGGTCGGGAAGGTGGGCCCAGGCGACGAGGTCGAGCAGGCGGGTTGCTGAAGCGTGGGTCCTGCATGCATCGCGAAGAAGTCTCGAGCGATAGCGCGATTCCCAAGTAAATCCGCCGACCCTGTCGGCGTGTGGAATGGGTTGTTCTTCTCGTCCGTGCCTCCTTCCCTTTCCCACCTTCTCCGTCTCCTTCTCGTTCGTCTCCCCCTCCTCCTCCTCCTCCTCCTCCTCCTCCTCCTCCTCCTCCTCCTCCTCCATCTCTTCTTCCTGCGTAAAGTAAATTGACTCGCAGGGTTTCCCCTTCCCTTTGTTCCCTTCCCCAGCCGGGGGGGGGGGTCCCGGGGGAAGCCCGGGGGGGGTCCTGGGGGGGGTCCCGGGGGGTCCTGGGGGGGGTCCCGGGGGGGTCCCTGGGGGGGGTCCCGGGTCAGAATACCACCTCCCTCCTCCTCCTCCTCCTCCTCCTCCTCCTCCTCCTCCTCCTCCTGAGCGTCTTGTGCCACCTTCTCCATCTCCTTCTCGTTTATCTCCCCCTCCTCCTCCTCCTCCTCCTCCTCCTCCTCCCCTCCTCCTCCCCCTCCTCCTCCTCTTCCTCCTCCTCCTCCTCCTCTTCCTCCTCCTCCTCTTCCTCTTCCTCCTCCTCCTCCTCCCCCCCCTCCTCCTCCTCCTCCTCCTCACACACTTCCTCCGCCTACCCTGTCACGTTGTCCTTTAGCTCCTTCCTGTGATCACACATCCCGTCGCCATCGACGGTCAAAACTTTCAGGGTCGGCGGCGCCGGCCGCAAGGCCTTCACAATCGTCAGAAAAGCCAGCGTGGGCGACGAAGGACATGAACTCCGAGGCCGCAGAGGCAGCGACGGTAAAATGCAGGATGTCCCAAGCGAGAGCGCGATTCTTCAATAAATTGTGAGGAAGTATCAGGCGGGAGCCGGTGTTGTTGTCAACCAGGGACCAACGACGCAGTTTGACCCTCAAGACTTTCCGGATAAAAAACAAGGTGCGAGCCCCGGGAGGGGCACTTCAATCGAAAAAATACGATGTGCAACAGGCGGGGGGATCAACAATATCATTATCCTTCAGAAGTGAGAGTTCAACAACGGCAACGATCATGTTACCCTCATGCGCGATGTTTCCACACGAAACATGCGACCATCATGATAACCATCCCCATCATGGGGGATTCTTGTTCTATAGCGGCGTCCGTTACTCCCATTCCCAGATCTCCCGCCCAATGGAGTCTTGCAAACACCTCCTCCGAGAAATTTCGACATATCCCGCCACGAAAACGCATGCCCGCACCTTGCTGGGCCGATGCAAGACCGCCAGTGGAGCCCCAGCCAAGAGTAAAGCACAAGGAATCATCGAGCGACAGGATTGTCTTGGTGGGGATGGGGGCTGTCGGCGACGAGGCAAGGACCTGGCCCTGAATAGAAAGAGACTCGAGCAGGGCCGCTGTTGTTGCTGGGAGCGGCGCCACTGCTGAAGAGAGCAGGGCGCTAGTCCAGCGTCAAACGAAGCGAAGCCTCGAGCGGGAACGCTGGTTTGTTGGGACGGCGGTTGTCGGCGGCGAGGAGGAAGACCGCCTTGAGTAAGAAAGGGAGACGTCTCGAGCGGGAGCCGTGGTTTTGTCGGGGCGGGGGCTGTCGGCGGCGAGGAGCAGCACCGTCCTGAGGAAAAAAAGGAGGCCTCGAGCGGGAGCGTTGTTCTTGCTGGGAGCGGCGTTGATTCAAAAGAGAGTCGGGCGTCAGTCCAGCGTAAAACAGGATGAAGTCTCGAGCGGGAGAGTTTCGAGCGGGAGCGTTATTGTTGCTGTGGGCGGCGCCGATGAGAGAAAGAGTAGCGCGCCAATCCAAGGTAAAACGGGAGGAAGTCTCGAGCGGTAGCGCTGGTTTTGTGGGGACGGCGGCTTTCAGCGGCGAGCAGGAGCACCTGACCTGAGCAAACAAGGAAGAAGTCTCGAGCGGGAGCGTTGTTGTTGTTGTTGTTGGGGGGCCCGTTCTGGCGCCCCCCCAAACCGCTCGAGCGTGAGCCTCATTTTCAATGAACATGTAGCCGGCGCCAAGGTGAGAGCGCCAAAGTGCCTGGGGGGAGGTCCAACAATAATAATTGTTGATGAATTAACATCCAACAGCAATAGCAACAACGCAACACGCATGATCTTCACGACGGACTTCCACTTCAGCCACGCACACAGGGACAATGAATGACCGTTCGGGCCCCCTCACTCTGATACATATATATATATATATACATATACAGGTACGCATGCATGCATGTGTGCCTGTATGTATGTATGCATGTGAGTATGCATATAAGTGAGTATGTCTGTATGCGTGTATGTCTGCATGCAGGCATGGATACCTGCAAATGTATGCATGCATGTATGTATACATGTATGCATGTATGTATGTATGCATGAATGCATGCATGCATGCATGCATGCATGCATGCATGCATGTATGTATGTATGTATGTATGCATGTATGTATGTATGTATGTATGTATGTATGTATATATGTGTGTATGCATGTATGTATGTATGTATGTTTGTATGTATGTATGTATGTGTGTATATATATATAATAAAGTTTATATGTGCGTATGTACGGTGCCCGTACAGCAAGTGCCCACACCCATGGCGGGAAGGCGTTGCAAGATGATGACAACCACAGCTGCAAAATGCCCTTGCTTCGCACCCCTCCCCCCAAACCCAAAATTGAATCGTCCACATTTTGTCCCTGGCCTTTGGCCTACCGCCTAAACCCGTCAACTTTGAATGTAGGGGAAGGGGGGTACACATGTTTGTCCGACGTACTTTAATGACTGCGGGTCTTGGCGAGACACGCGTGGACACTTTTAGTCCACCCGCCTTATGTACATATATCCCAAACATGTATGTATGCATGCATGCATGTCTATATGTATGTCTGTCTGTCTGTCTGTCTGTCTGTCTGTCTGTTTGTATGTATGTATGTATGTATGTATGTATAGATGCATGTAAGTATGCATGCGTGCATGCAACTGTGTCTGTCTGTTTGTTTGCTTGTCTGTTTGGTTGTTTGTTTGTATGCACGCATGCATGCATGCACGCCTGTATGTAGGTATATATGTACTAGAACCACGCGCGCGCTTCGCGCGCGCTTAGGTTCTAGTTTGCTCCGAAAACGGTGTTCGCAAGCACGTGTCCGATTCCGTGGCGATTCGCGGGAAATCTACGTCCGAGAATGACGTGTTGCCAGAGGCAGGTCCGCGGATGCTTTAATGCAACGTGTCCAGTGTATCCAACGATTGCATACTTGTTACATATGCTACATATTGTATTGTTCTGCAATATTATGCCCCCCCCCCCCTTGGAGCCGCGCCACATCGTCGGACCAAATCTGGAGGGCCTCATTCTGGGCCTCAAAACATAGAAAGACCTATGGAAAATCAACAATTTCGGCCTCTTGGGCCTCTTGGGACTCCAAGAGGGCCTCAAGATGGCCGACGATGGCCCCAAGACAGCCCAAGACGGCCTCAAGACGGCCCAAAATGGCCCCAAGAGGGCCCATGAGGCTCCCAAGAAGATCCACGAGAGCACTCAAACCCGAACAATCTTTCCATGACACCCTCACCCTTAGACCCGAACCTTGAGACCGAAGACCCGAGCCCAGAAATCGAACCCGAACGCCTCAACATCTCAAATGAAGAGGCTCATCCCCGCTCCACCGTTTCCTCCTTCCTTCTGAATCCTTCCTTCTTCCACTTGCTCAAACTCCTCCTCCTCCTCCTCCTCCTCCTCCTCCTCCTCCTCCTCCTCATCGCCCTCCTCCTCCCACTCCTCCTCCTCCTCCTCCTCCTCCTCCTCCTCCTCCTCCTCCTTCTCCTCCTTCTCCCCCTCCTCCTCCTCCTCCTCCCCCTCCTCCTCCTCCTTTCTCCTCCTTCTCCTCCTCATCCCCGTCCCTCCCCTCCCCCTCCTCGTCCTCCCCATCCCCCTCCAATGCGCCGGGCCGGGCATGGTATGGAAACTGCCTTCGCCGACTCTCTGCCGCCTTGCCTCTTGGGGCCTCTTTGTGGCCTCTTATGCGCCTCTTGGAAGCCTCTTGGGGGCCTCTTGGGGGCCTCTTGGGGCATCCTGGGGCCTTCTTGGGGTTGTCTTGGGGCCCTCTCGGGCCGTTTTGGGGGCCTCTTTGGCCGTCTTGGCGCCCTCTCGGGCCGTCTTGGGCGCCTCTTGGGAACCTCTTGGAGCCTTCTTGGGCGGACTGGGCAGCCCGGGGGCCGCCCGAGGAGCGTCCCAGGAAGCCCTCCTAGGCCCTCTTAGCGCTGTCCTCAGGCGTCCTGGGGCGTCCTTGGGCGCCTCCTGGGGCTGTCTGACAACTCGGACAGCCAAGGGATGAGATATCCTAAAAATGTACGTTTTACGAAGGGAATGGGGCCATTTTGGTTTCCCGGGGCGCTCTTGGGGGGCCTCTTGGAGGCCTCTTGGGGCGGTTTGATGGCCTCTTGTCCCTTCTGGAAGCGATCTTTGGCGGTCTTGAAGCGATCCTGGGCTTCTCTCGGCGCTCTTGGAGCCTTCTTTGGCGGACTGGGAGGCCCGGGGGCCGCCCGAGGAGCGTCCCGGGAGGCCTTCCTGGGCTGTCTTCGGGCTATCCTACGGCGCCTCGTGGGGCTTTCGGACCGCTCCGACAGCCAAGGGAGCTGATATCCTAAAAATGTACGTTTTACGAAGGGAATGGGGCCATTTTGGTCTCCCGGGGCGCTCTTGGGGGGCCTCTTGGAGGCCTCTTGGGGCGGTTTGATGGCCTCTTGGCCCTTCTGGAAGCGATCTTTGGCGGTCTTGAAGCGATCCTGGGGTTCTCTCGGCGCTCTTGGAGCCTTCTTGGGCGGACTGGGCAGCCCGGGGGCCGCCGGAGGAGCGTCCCGGGAGGCCCTCCTGGGCCGTCTTGGGGCTGTCCTCAGTCGTCCTGGAGCGTCCTTGGGCGCCTCGTGGGGCTTTCTGGCCGCTCCGACAGCTAAGGGAGCTGATATCGTAAAAATGTACGTTTTACGAAGGGAATGGGGCTATTTTGGTCTCCCGGGGCGCTCGTGGGGGCCTCTTGAAGGCCTCTTGGGGCGGTTTGAGCGCCTCTTGACCCTTCTGGAAGCGATCTTTGGCGGTCTTGAAGCGATCCTGGGGTTCTCTCGGCGCTCCTGGAGCCCTCTTGGGCGGGCTGGAACGCGCGGGGGCCGCCGGAAGGGCGCCCCGGGAGAGGGCCGCACCCTATATACAAGGGAGGTTCCGGCCCGGGGCCCGGGGCCCGGGATCTCCCATATATGTATATGTGTGCATGTATGTAGGTATGGCTGTATATCTGACTTTATACACAACACGATATTTGTTAATTCGTGTACACACATATATATACATATATATATATATATGTACATACACATCTCTCTATGCACGTATATACGCGCTACATCGATAAGAACGGGATCTTGGTCGTGGGGGAGCGGGTAATATGTGGTAGAGCAAAGGGGTGGGGGGTAGCTCCGCCCTGGCTTCTCAAGGATTCGCGTGGGCTGATGGGCTTCCGGGGGTTCGAGTGGTGAAGAGGGTTAGTAGGAGGGAGGAAAGAAGGGAGGAGAAGAAGGAGGAGGAATGAGTGGGATTAGTAGGAGGATAAGGGCTAGAAGGATGAGTTAGTGATGAGGAAAGGAAGGAGGAGGAAGGGATGAGGACCCCTTCGTATTCTCGGGCTACCTCTGCTGCCGCCACTGCTCATAGTCTCCACCTCTCGACCTCATCCGTCGCCGTCCCCTCCTCCTCCGCCACGCACGACTAACTATACCGTTCACTTCGCGTGAGGCATGAGAGAGGAAGATACTTAGGTGCTGCGACATAGCTGCAAACCGACTTTGAAAATGGCAATGCCTGCGGTAGCAGCGAAACGCTGTGAAGTAGCTAACCGGTGGCGCATCAGACACACTGAAGTTGAAGGGGCCCAGGAATCCCACATTGTTCACATTTTCTGGATTTTAGTCTCCCCCCCACTCTTCATATTTTCCTATATTTTTACTTTGGATCGGCGATTAATTGTGTCTGTGTTTTTTCCCCTCCTGAGAAGTGTCGACGCAGGACCTCGTTGCGAGGAAGGAGCGGTAACTACTGGGCGGCTGCGACGCGGCTGCAAGGCAACGGCGCAGCATGTACAGGTGCTGCTGTATACCTGCCCTGGATCATCATGGGACGGCTCTCCTGACTTGGGAGCCGCAAGCCTGTGC
>CAUYUJ010017134.1:77841-92841 GCA_963575745.1 Prorocentrum cordatum | reverse complement strand
CGAGCTGACAAGAAGGCGTGTAGTCTTTGTGGGCTGCCCAGCGGCACTGCTTTCAAAGGAGCTCCTCCCCCGAAGGCCCCAGTCAAGCGTGCAGATGTCCTCGTTTCGGCTCGCGAGGAGGCGCTCGCCAAGCAGGTCCCAGAGTTGCAGCAACAGATGGCCAGGCTCGGGGTGTCCCAAGCTCCTGCTGCAGCTCCGCCGTCTCCGTGGGCCAAGGGGGATGGTCGGCCACCTTCACAGAAGCGCGCCCGTCTGGCTAAGCTGGACCGCATCCTGGCTGCGCTGGATGATGAGGACGCCGATGCCAAGACCAAATACGCTGCTGAAGAAGAGAAGCTGTTGGCCGATTTGGCGGCTGACAAGCCGCAGGAAGTTAATGTGGCGAATCTCGACAACAAGCTTCGGAATGCGCGTGTAAGCTGCCAACGATCACCAGCAAGCTCCAGAGTGCTGAAGAAGCGGCGGTCAAGGCTAGAGAGCTTGTTGAGAGTGCTCGCCAAGAAAAAAATCGGCTGAGCTTCACATCTTGTGTTCGGAGGAGAAGTTGCGACAGGCTGTCATCCTCACGATGCCTGTGGGAGCCGACGGCAAGCCCTTTATGCATTCGATCGTCCTTGGGCTCGAGACAACCGTGCAGTAGTTCGGCGCAGCCATCGAGGCCATGGAAGGTAGCGAGCAATTCGCCCCAGACTTTCAGGCCATGGCCGCAACAGTCAAGAAGCTCAAGGGATAATCAGTGGCCCATTCAGTACCACCGACTCCTCCAGCGCCGACTGAAGGCGGCTCGGCGGCAGCAGATGGTGGATCTGAGCCCATGCATGTCGACGCGGAGGATGGTTTCACACATGTAGATGCAGTTGCTGCCGCTACTCTTCGGGCTCATCTTCAGACATGCGGTGTGTCGGGTATTCAAGAGCCAGTGGATGCGTCCGAAGAGGAAGAGGCCCGTGCCGCTCAAGACCTTCGAGAAAAGCTCAAGCGGCACCTCCAGCAAACCTTTCAGGTCTACAAGAAGATTTGCACGGCGCGTCATGAATGACAAGGTCACGGTCCGCCTCGGCCAGTCTCGGTTTGTAGATGTATGCCTTGTCATGATGATGCGCCCTGCTGCAGATCGCGCAAGGGTGGGGCCTGCTACTGGCCCGCGCAGTCTACGACCCGTCTCAACCTTGGATATGCCAGAAGCTGGCCTCATGGAGCAGCTAGATGATGACGACGCCGTCCCGAATGCTTCGTCCTCTACCGAACCCCATGACATAGCGACGGCGGGGGGGGGCCACGAGGTGGACTTCAGGACTGCGAGCGCCCCGCTGGCTTCCCATGGCAGCTCCCTGCCAGTCGCGGGGACCGGTATCTCTTCCTCTTCTCCACCTTCGGCCTCCCATGCGCGGGTGTTGCGCGACCGTCAAAGGAAGTGGGGGCATCGCTGCCTGCTGCGGGGCCGCCCCTCCATGCTGTTTCGCCCACTTGGGGAGGGAGGTATCGCCCCGTCAGGTCAGTGCAGGAATCGCTGGTGGCGGCAACGGCCAGCCGCGATGCAACGTGTGCGCCAATGTCGTGGGCGGATGCGCCTTCCCATGCGTGGGCTGTGGCGCGTCCGCCAGGGGAAGTGGGAGACCTCGCTGCCTGCCGCGGGGCCGCCCCTCCATGCTGGCTCGCCCCCTTTGGGAGGGAGGTCTCGCCCAGTCAGGTCTGCGCAAGGATCGCTGGAGGCGGCAACGGCCAGCCGCGATGCAACGTGTGCGCCAATGTCGTGGGCGGATGCGCCTTCCCATGCGCGGGCTGTGGCGCGTCCGCCAGGGAAAGTGGAGACCTCGCTGCCTGCCGCGGGGCCGCCCCTCCATGCTGGCTCGCCCCCTTTGGGAGGGAGGCCTCGCCCGGTCAGGTCTGCGCAAGGATCGCTGGGGGCGGTGGAGTCCAGTCGCGATGCAGCATGTGCGTCAATTTCTGGTTCGTCGTCTGCGCCTGCCACGTCTACATCAACTTGCGCTTCCCGAGCCAGGGCCGCCCCAGGTCAGCCGGTCGGTGCCCGACGGGGCGGCCGCCGCGCCCAACGGCACTGCTCCGCGCGGCCTATATCAGCTAAGGGCGGTGGAGAGGGTGTGGGTGACAGGTCGCTCGGTGTCACCGCGGCCCCCGATATGTCAGAGCCCGGGGCTGGAGGTCAGGCTGTGCAAGGACGCGTTGTTACTGTCAACGCCACCAGTTATGGGCCGCTGATGGAGTACTTGGCGTCAGCTACTGATGACGTGGTGATGGGTCAAGAGCGCCATGTGGGCCGCGAGCGCCTGGCGCCGACAAGCCAGCCCACGCTGCAGACGCAGGCCGCCGTGGCTTGTGGGCGCCCGCGATACCGAATGACGACGGTGGCCCTGGCGCTACGGAAGGAGTGGCGGTTCTCACTAAATCCAATTTAACAGTCACTGTCCCACCAGGCTCATCGCCTCGTCGCCTGTTGGCCGATCCCCCCCGGCAGCGAACCCGAACATCCCCCCCTGGTATGTGTGGGGTCGCGCGCCGCGCCTGGATTCACCGTGCGTTCGATCGACCCCGCGCAGTCAGAATGGACAGCGAGCGGGCCCTCTTGGTTCCACCTCGAAGACTCACGCAAAACCTGAAACGCTCTGTCCCCGCCACCCCTCGCCACCTGCTCGGGCGCATAGCTGAGAGGGGCAACGCCAAATACTCCAGCAATGAAGCGAACACTGTGGCCTCTCTGGATGGTGGGCCACTCCGCGCGAGCGAGCCCCGATAATCGGAAGCACCCCCATCGACGGAAACTTTGCCGGAGAACTTCTAGCCCGCGGGAACTCCAGTCCAGATGAGCTGGTCTTCCAGCATGGCCTCTTGGACAGGGGGGCGTCGGCTTGGAGACGCGTGCAGACACCTGCTGGACATCTCCTGCAGGACGGGGCTCTCCATTCTCATGCGTTGCGCCGCCTCCCGCGCGCGTGGCGGGCGCTCGCCCCGACGGTGCCCCGCGATGCCCCGACGGTGCCCCGCGATGCAAGGGCGCTCGGAGAAGCGATGGAAAAGCGTGCCTGGCCTTCCGCGGGCCAGGCGCCGATCGCGCCGAGCCTCGCCGCGCCTGCAGGGCAGCTCCCGAGGCCGGTGAGATCCACGCGCAAGACTCCTGTAAGCCGCCATATGATGAGGCACCCATGCTTCAGGGGCATGTTCCCCCGGGAGGTGGCCAGGGCGGCCCCGGCGAAGAGCGCCGACCCACCCGCCCTCCAGCCGCCCAGGAACCGGCGTGGAGCAGGCCGCGCTCTTGAACAGGATCGAGGACACAGAGGTCATGGCGATGTCTATTCTGGCCATGCAGGGCAGGGGCTCGCCCAGGATCGACGCATTGGGCCCATCGCCTCGTCTTGCCGAGGAGGTCCTTGCCCGCCCCCGAACGGCCCCGCGCGGGGCCGCGCCCGGGGAGCTCGGACAGAGCAGCAAGATACCATTGCGTGGCCACTTCCACGGCGTGCAAGACGCACGAGGCCGAAGCCCGCCGAGGTGCCCGCAGGGGGGCGGCCCTCCGCGCGAAGGGAGGGCACTTTGAGCCAGTGCAGTTGGTGATTCGAAATCCCCGCCACCGCGCTCCCCCAAGCCGCCGTCGCCGTCGGAGGCCCGCTCTGAATCGCGCTGCAGTTGGCTCCAGCAGCGAGCAGCTGCTGGACTCCAGCCGAGAATTTCTCGGTCTTGGCCATCATTTTGTCGTGCTCGCCATCGCGTCTTGACAGGCCATCTTTGCCGTCCGTGCCCAGGCGCCGCGTCCCCTTGGACCGCTTCTGATCTAGCTGAACTGCTAGGTCGGCAGACGAGGCCAAGTAGCCAGTCTTCTTCAAATTCGCCCGAAAACGTTTTTCCTGGGGCCCTCGAACCAGGGCCATCACGGCCCCGGGAAAGTGAGAAATCACCTGCCCCGCAGAGCCGAGCGTCTTGAGCAAAAACTCGTCCGCGAGATTTTGAAATCGAGCTGCTGGGGGCGTGCGCGGATGCTCGACAAGCAGCGCGCGCGCTGGCAATTTTGCCGGGGCCAGCGCGCAGCTGCATCCTGCAGCCACAGTGCCGTTATCAGAAGCCGCCGACGCAACCGCCCCCTTCCAGACGGACGGCGCGCCGAGGATGCCTATGCGCCGAGCAGAAATATCTGAGCAAAGCCAAGGAAAGCCAGTGTTAATGGCCTTCCGCCGAAGCTCCTCGCGAGAAATGAACTAATCGTATTTGGTAAGGTCAAGCAGCCCACTGGCCGCTGAGAAACCATGCGCTGCGACGCAGTGTGGGCCAGTCCAGACCTGTCGCAGGTGCGCCCAGAACCACCCTAAAGGCGACATTCTCAAGATTCCCCCAGCGACGAGTGACGACCTGACGACGCCTCGACCGCGCCTGAGTACGAAGGGAGAAAGCACGATCGGTCTCGCACGCCTGAATGATTGGGCTTGCAACAAAAAAAACCAGGAGCAGCGAATCCACCGGCTCGCGACGAGAGATCTCCGACCGCCTGCAAAGATATCCAGACTTGGGCCACATTCAAATCACAATGCGTCCGACAACTGTCGTCTGCCTGCGCCAGGCCGCGTCGGAGTGTAATCTGCGCTCGAATGCCGCTTGGGCTAAAGATCCCAAGCATGCGCGGGAAGTTCGATAGCCGTTCTTAAAGCCATGCTCACGACCCGTCCATGCACTCTTAGTCCACTCAGCTAGGTCGTGAAATTCAGACAGGCCAGCCTCCGCATGACGAGCGATCGCCTGGGGTCGCTCGCTGCTGGAGGCGCCCTTAGGAGCTAGCCTCGGGCCCCTGGCCTGGGCGCGCGACGCGCGCCTCCTGCCCCGGGCCTTTCGGGCGCGCGCGCAGGATGGTGCGTCGGCCTGCGGCGTGGAGCCCTCGATCGGGGCGACCGACTGGGCGATGCCCGTGAGTGCCCTCGAGCAGATGCCAAAGTCCAGCTCCCTGCTGCCGAGTGTCGGCACCCCTGTCGACGGCGCGGCGCCGCCATCCCTTGACGCCCGCTCCTGCAGGTCGTCTGGGGCCACGTTGAAGCTCCCCAGCGCGCTCCACGGCCCAGGCAGCGACCCCGCGCGCCCCGTGAGTTGCGCGAGGACGGCGATCTTCTCGTTTTCCGGGTAAAGCGACCGCACTTGCAGCGGCGCGGTCGGCCCGACTTCGAGGCGCGCCGCTTCGACTCGATGCGCCGGCGTCGCCTCGTCGAGCAGCGCGGGCTCTCTCGTGGCCGTTGCGCTGCTAAGCGACGCTGTGCCGCCGCTCGAATTCAGGGGGCTATCGCCAGTCGACTCCGCATGTCGTGCTACCCAAGAGAAAAACCTCCTGGCTGACCACCTCGAAGCCGACTGAAGCAGCGCCTCGGACTTGATGCGGTGCTCCTGAACACAGCGTACATCTGGAAGACGGTGTTCTGGGCTTTACGATCGCGAGGAAGCATTGGCCGTCCACGAGCGTTTCTCATGCCTGCCCACTGGCTCCAGCCATCATGCACAGACTCGCGTGCGCGCTGGTGCGCAGCGACCGACCCGGGGGCCCGAGCCTCCCAACTCATCCCCGAGGGTCTGAAGGGTGCGCCTCGGGGTTGAGGGGCTGCCTCCCAAGAAGGCGCCCCGGGCAGCAGGCGGGGTCTGGCCCCCTCTCGACTTGGGCGCGTCCACCGCTGGCGCCGCTACCCGTGCCGGGCCTCAGGCGAGGCGTTGCGGACTACAAATTTTTGATGTGTCAGTCCAGCTCCGCCAAGCTCTCGCGGCGCTTGGCGAGCTGGCTGCTCTCCTCGTCGAGGGCGGCCTGCGCCGGCTGCAGGGCCCGCCTGGCAGCTGCTATCGCTGGGCCGAACTCTAGATTTGCTTGCTCTTCCTGTGCTTGCGCTGCAGCAGATCTTGGAGGCTCTTGGGGCCTGGGTCCGCGGACTGAACCTCCCTGGACTCTAGAACGCCCGCCTCAGTTCCGCGGCGAGCTGCGCGCGTTTATGAGCGCCCTTCGCCTGCGAGAGCGCCGCGAGCTGCTCGGCTGAGAGCCGCCCTGGATCCACGGCGCGCCCCCCCCCTCCGACCTGGGGGGCCCCATCGGGCCAGCGGTTCTCGAACGTCATCCCTCCCCCGCGCTGCTCTTGCCCGCGTTTCTTCTGCGCGTGAAGGACAGCGGCGGGCGCTTGGATTTCACGCTCACGGCGCTGAGTCCTGAAGTGGAAGTTGAGAGATCCATGTTCGCGGCGCCCCGCGGCTTCTGTTGTCTGGGATTGCCATGGTGCCCCATCCTTGGCCACGTAAACTGGCGCTGGCCAGCTGCGCCACGTCCAAGTGCGCTGGCCGGAGGGTTGCTGAAAGCTCGACGCCTGGAAATGGTTGGCGGAGGAAGGGGTGGAGGAGGAGGGGGGGGGAAAGAGGAGAAACATCCAGACGAGGGTGACTAACTGCGACTACATCATCAACCACCACTGCTTGAATTACAAGCCGAATGTCTTCAACTTTAGCTAAGGCCTGCGAGACCTACCCATTCCAGCGGAGACCTACCCGCAACTGTGCCGAGATTAGACGCGCATAGAATAGTGCGGGCGCGACAAGACGCGGCCCGCAAAACGACTGGGGTGAAACGTCCGACTTGGGATGCAACGTCGATCCGACGACATCATTATCATTGCCACGGCCGCCCTCGGGATGGCGTCCAGGGCAGCCCCCGATCACCGAGCCGAGCCGCGCGCGACCGTCGTATGCGACTTCAATGTCCAGATGAAAAGCCTCACGGCGCGCGTACTGCACCCTACGATCAACGTGCTGAACCCCGTGATCCACGCGCAATGCATCACGAGCATCGTGTGGAACCTCACGCTCGCCGTGCGGATCCCCCCGATCTGCGCACGGATCCTCATGATTTGCGTGCGACGCCTCATGAGTTGCGTGCAGATCCTCGCGATCGTCGTGCGGAACACCGCGGTCGCCATGCGGAGCCTCGCGCGGAACCTCACGGTCTACGTGCGGTACCAAACGGTCACCATACCGAGCCCCGTGGTCAACGAGCGGCACTTCCCGATGCATGACGCGGCCTGAACCCCGACGCCCCGATGTTCGCCCTGAAGCATTGCGATCGCGAGCGCGACAGTTGCGAATGCGAGTGCGGGGTCGTCGCCGACAGCTGCCAGCGCGACAAACACGAGCACGACAACGATGGCGACGCGAACCCAGGATGGTGGGCGGAAGGCGCGCTACTGCTAGAGCAGGCTGGTTACGTCGTCGTCGGTGGAGTTCCACATGTTCTACCAGCACCACATGCTGAACGGCGGGGTCCACCATGCAAGCTACGAATGCCGAAACCTGAGCGAAGAGGGCCACGGGCTGAGTTACGAGGGCCACTGGCTGAGCTACGAGAACAACCAGCGTAATTACCAGGGGCACCAGCAAAACTACGAATGCCCCCCTTTGTAATACGAAAACCACCACCAGAGCTACAAAGACCACTTTCAGATGAGGCAGGGGAGACAAACCGACAGGATAAGGACCGGACAGACACCCAGATGGCATACGATGACGAGGCTAAACGGTCTGACCCGACGGACAGCACGAATGACGTGGGCGCCTTCGAGTTAGCCAAGCAGGTGCGCGTTGCGTACCTAGCGAAGCGGCAGGCCATCGCAAGCCGCACTACAAGCCATGCAATACCTTACGATCCACGGGCATAACCTCACGGTTTTCGCACCCAGTCTCACGATCCGCGTTCCGTACCTCGCGATGCGCGTGCCCATTCACACCCTCCCCGTGCAGAGCGTCACGAAGTACATGCAATCCCTCACGATCTATTGGACAAGCCGGAGGCGAGGAAGACGGAGGAGGCCTGGAAGGTGGAGGAAACTCGGGTGTATGAAGGGGGAGGAATAAGCTAGACAAGCGGAGGAGGCAAGGACGGTAGACGTGACCAGGGAGGCAGTGAAGGAGGCCAACAAGCAGGGAGACGCCCTCGCAAAGCAGGAGTCCCCCTACGAGGCTGCCGAGCGGTACGCCATGGGCATGTGATTTGCATCCAACAATCGGAATTACAGCACGACGGCAATGCTGGCTAAATTGTCCGACTGCACCTGCGCCCTCCGCTTCAGGAGCCAAAGCGCCAAGATTAATTGCCGGCGAGCCGAGGCCCGATACCAGAAGGGCAGTTTGTCAGAAACCCTCCAGGTCATCGAGCAAGCTCCCAAGGCAGAGAACAACGAAGGAAAGAAGCGCACTGCGGAGAAGTCGAAAGCGGAAGCCGTGGCGAAGATCCCAGGCCACGGCTACACACTGGGCAACCGGCGATGCACACCATTGGACAGCAGTGCACCTTCGGCGTACACGGACGACGACGACAACGACGTGTACGACAGCCAAGAGGGCTCGGAAGAGGAGGAGAAAGGAGGAGGAGGAACAAGTTGAGGGGCGTTCTTGTTGACACGCGGAACCACATGATCCCCGTGATGCACGGCACGATCTACGTACGGAACATCACGTTCCACGTGCTGACCCCCACGAACTATGTACTGAACTTCACTATCTGCGGGTGCAGCCTAGCGTGGGCGAGATGAGCGTGCTGCCCGACAACTCTTCAGGATGTACTTGTCGATCTTTATTCGCCACTCGGACGGCTACGAGGGCAACCAGCTGAGCTACCAGGGGCACCCGCCGAACTAGGCACGCCACCAACAGAGCTACGACGCACACCTGCTGAGCGACAGGGGCAACAAGTTGAGCTCAGATGGCCACGAGCTGAGCTACGACGGCCGCGGCCCGAGCTACGAGGGCCACTGGCTGGTCTACGAGGACCACCTGGTGACCTACGAAGGCTGCAACCAAAGCTTCCAAGGCTGCACGCTGTGTGCCGAGGGCCACCGCTTCAACTACGAGAGCCGCCAGAGGGGCTACGCGGGCCACGCGCAGAGATGCGTCGGCAACAGGCAGAGCCTCGAGAGCCACCAACAGGAGCTATCAGAGCCACTAGCTGGACTGCGAGGGCCACTAGCTCAACTGCGAGGGCCACCGGCTCCCCAACGAGGACCACGGACAGAGCTGCGCGAACCGCCAGCCGAGCTACGAGAGCGAGGCCCGGGCTACCAACTGAGCTACGAGGGCAACCGCCCGAGCTACGTGGGCTACGTGGGCTGCCAGCTGAGCTGCGAGGGCAACCGCTCGAGCTACGTGGGCTACGTGGGCTGCCAGCTGAGCTGCGAGGGCAACCGCTCGAGCTACGTGGGCTATGTGGGCCACCAGCTGGGCTGCGTGTGCTACGAGGGCCGCCGCCAGAGCTGCGAGGGCCGCCCGCGGAGCTACCAGGGCCGCCAGCCAAATTGCGTGGGCCACCGGCTGAGCTACGTGGGCCACCAGGTGAGCTACGGAACGTTTGGCGGCCTCCTCCTCCTCCTCGTCCTCGTCCTCGTCCTCCTCCTCCTCCTCCCCCTCCTCCTCGTCCTCGTCCTCGTCCTCCTCCTCCTCCTCCTCCTTTCTCCTCCTTTCTCCGAGACAGAAAACAAGTCCTCCGGTGGGGCCAGAGGGCCTCCGCTGCCGCGGCGGCGGGCTCGCGCCCGAGCGCGGGTGACGCGACGCGGGCGCGGACAAGGGATCGCTGCGCAGCAGTGCGATATATATATTATAGTATATATATATATGATATATTTATATATATAATAAAATATATATATATAAAATATAGTAATATTTATATATAGTAATATATTATATATATTAACACATACATATAAACATATCTATATATACACATAGAGAAAGAGAGAGAGGGGGAGAGAGAGAGAGAGAGAAACAAACATAGAGCGAGAGAGAGAGAGAGAGAGAGAGAGAGAAAGAGAGAGAGAGAGAGAGAAATAAAAAGAAGGGAGGAGAGAGGAAGCAGGACGATGAGGAAGGGTCTGGTGGGGGTGGGGGTGTCTGGAAAGGAGGGGGGGTGGAGGAGCGGTCCCCAACGGCATCCCTGCGGGTGCGTTCGAGCCGATCCTCGATCCTCGAACCTCTCCAGGGCTGCGCTTGGGCCAAGGACTCGCGGGGAGTCCAGCCACGGCGACGAAAGCCCTCCTGGAGGCCGAAAGAGAACCTCGAACCTCGAGCCTTTCCTCGAGCCTCCCGTGCCCACGTTTCTCCAGCCTCCCGAGCCCCTCAAGCCTCCTCGAAAACCTCGATCCTCGAAAGAGGCCTCCGCTCTAGATCCTCGAGCCCAGGGCCCTCGAGCCTCCTCGAGCCCCTCGAGCCTCCTCGAGAACCTCGAGCCTCTCCTCGAGCCTCGCCGTGCCCGCGATCCTCGGGGCCCTCGGGCCCCTCGAACCTCCTCGAGAACCTCGAGAGCCCCTCGAGCCTCTGCCCTCGAGCCTCTCGAGCCTCTCGAGCCTCTCTCCGCGCCTCGGGCCGCCCACGACAGCGGCGCGCCGGAGCCGAGAGCGGCCCCTCCGCCCCCCTCGCCTCGCCCCGGGCGGCGGGGCCTCGGCCACGGGCCGGCCCTCCAGGAGGCCGACGACGAGGAGGTAGGCGTGCAGGAAGGGCAGCTTGGAGGTGTTGTTTCCGTTTCTGTTCGTTTGTCTGTTTGTTTCCTGTGTATGTATGTATGTATGTATGCATGCATGTATGTATGTATGTATGTATGTATGTATGTATGTATGTATGTATGTACGTATGTATGTATGCATGTATGCATGCATGCATGCATGCATGCATGCATGTATGTATGTTTGTATGTATGTATGTATGTATGTATGTATGCATGCATGCATGCATGTATGTATGTATGTATGTATGTATGTATGTATGTATGTAGGTGTAAATGTACATGTATATGTAGATGTATAGGTATACGTATATACATGCATTTCTCTCTCTCTCTATATATATATTCTCCTCTTCCTATATTTCTACAAGCCCGGGCGGGGGGAAAGCCCGTCACCCCCCCTCAAAACCGGACTCCCGGGATCTGGGGCTTTGGGGCCCTTCGGACGGGCCTCGAAGCGGCCCCCCGGGCCTCGCAGGGCGTTTTGCCAAGCCTTCGCGGCACACCTAGGGCGATCAGGGGGTCATCGGAGACGTCCCAGAAAACCCCACGACAGCACAAGAGCGCTCCAAGAAGCCGTCATACCCCGAAAGATCGCTCCAAAACGTACCAAGAGGCCTCCAAGAGCACCCCCAAGAAGGCCCCAAGAGGGAATAATCATCGATTCATGTAGGTTTTTGGTGAATTTCGGGTTCTCCTCTTTTCGGCTTCCCGACGCTCCAAGACAGCGGTCTTCTGAGCGTCCGAAGTCGCCTGGGAGGCTCCCAAATCGCCCCGCAACCATCCGAAAGGGCTTCCAGGCAGTCCAAGAGAGCCCCGGAAAGGCACAACAGGGGTCCAAAACGGCCCTAAGAGAACCCCATGGCGGCCCAAGATGGCCCCAAGACACCCTCCGAAGCATTCCAAATCGTGACCGGGGCGTTGAGGGAGACTGCGGTTAGAGGCAGGTTGGCCTGAGGAAGCCCCAGAGGCCCCCAGAACACGCCCATGAGGCCTCCAGAAGGCTTTAAGAAAGCCTGAGAACTTCGGTGAGGCCCCCAGAGGCTCTCCAAGGAGGAGCCTCCGCAAAAAGAGCTGAGGAGGATGGGGAGACTACCCAGGCTATGGCGAGACTGCGGAAAAATAAGCATGGAGGAGGGATAACGAACAACATTATTAGAACGGCGATGCCAGACAAGGCAGCAAGAAGGTATCGCAAAAATGTCCGCTTGACCTTCCTGCCATTTCCGCCTGCATACCAATCTTCAAGGACCAAGGTGCACGGCGCGAAGCGCCACTGCAGTCTTGTATATATATATATATATATATTCCCTTTTTTCCCTCCTTCCTTTTTTCTTTTCCATACCCCGTCAAGAGGCCCATGCACCACGATCGAATCACAAGTCGGTCGTTTGTTTGTTGCCCCTGTCCTCCTCCTCCTCCTGCTCCTCCTCCTCCTCCTCGACCCCTCCTCCCCTCCTCCTCCTCCTCCTCCTCCTCCTCCTCCTCCTCCTCCTCCTCCTCCTCCTCCTCCTCCCCCTCCTCCCTTCCTCCTCCTCCACCTCCTCCTCCTTCCCCCTTCTCCTGTCCGCGGCGAGTGCTGTGAATGGCCCCCTCTTCTTCCTGCTGCCTGCGGCCGCGCTCTCTGTCCGTGTTCTCTGTTCTCTCCTCTGGCTGCTGGCCAACCAGTGCTTGCCATCGCCTGGCCCACTGGAGCGCGCGTGCGGATAGCCTCTGTCGCTCTGCGACGAGACTGTGCGTTCGTTTATTTGTTTGTTTGTTTGTGCTAGTGTTTCTTTCAAGGCGGAGAAAGCAGGATGAGGCCTAATCCGGATAAGGAGATTGGGGATCTCTGAGGGCTGGCGGGTCTTGCGGTTGTATCGGGCGCCGCGACCGTTCCGGAGCGCTCTGGGACGCTCTGATAGCGATCCAGGGCGCCCTGGTGCGATTTATGCTCATCCGAGGCCTTCATGGCTTCTCCGTGCGTCAGAAATAAAATCTTGCTACTGAGTCTCATGACAAAACATGCTCGACAGCAAACTCCTGGACCTTCCCCCCGACAACGCGGACAACTCATCCAATAATGAATACAACAATAGTCCCAGCATTTAACGGTGGCCCGCGCTCAGGCGGAAACACCATTCCAAACAGCGCTCGAACGGCAACACCATACCCAATCAGGCATGTGGCCGGCGCAAATGCTGGAGTGCCACTAAACATCAAAACACGGGCGAAGCCGACTTGAGATTTCCCTCTGGGGGGTCCATAGAAAGCCTTACGGAACACTGGGCCTCCTCCGAACACAAGCAGGTTCTGACTCCGAAGATCCGACTGTGCGGAAGTGTGGTGGTGGGTGGGGGAGGGGGTTACGTAGGCTGAGGGCGAGGAGACGGTGATGCAAAACGGTAAAGGGTGGCGGGGAGGAAGAAAAGAAAACGATGGTGTGGCGGGTGTGCCGTCGTGTAGGCCGTACACGCTTCGTTCTCGACTTCGAACTTCCAACGTTCGACTTTACCCGCGAGGCCTTAAACACGACCTCCTGGATCTATTCCCTGAACCTGAATACCTCTACACCCTCAGCAGTCCCCACACCCCAAGACTCCTCAGTTGTAGAAAGCTGACGTCGCTTCGGATCTGCCGCTCTGAGATCGGTCCGCAGACGGGCACGCCTTCCTGAGGTGGCACCACGCCACCCTGCTTGGGACGGACTGCTCAGACTGCGTGCTGATTCCCTGCGCAACCCACGCCAGAAGCGGGGCCTGTCTCAACCGCGCGAGGGCGACACACGCCGGACGCCCACACGTGCAGACACCACGGATCGCGAGACGCGGGCTTGCCGTCGCTCGGGCGCCCATTCCCCGTGCCGTTTTCGGCCTCGGGGGTGCTTTTTTTGGGGGGCCAGATGGCACAGGATGCTCCTCGATGGGCCTCGCCGGAGAAAGAACGCACACGTCCGAGCGATGCCAAGCGAGAGGCCAGATGGCCAACAGGCGTTCTCTGAGGGCGGCTCCACCGCGGCCTGTGACCGCTCTCGCAGGTCTCAGCGATGGCGGCCGCTGCCAGCGGACCCCGGGGTATCGCCAACGCACGCACAGCAGACCTTTCTCCTCCGCCTTCACCTCCTCCTCCTCCTCTTTCTCCTCTTCCTCTTTCTCCTCTTCCTCTTTCTCCTCTGGCTCTTTTTCCTCCTCCTCCTCCTTATTCTTCTCCCCTTTACCTTTCCATTCTCCTTTTCGTCCCTCTCCCGCTTTTTTAATGACCATTCGCTCAGGACTCATTCTGCGAGTTGCGGAGCATCCGGCGGGCCTCGGCTATTGGTCTTTGGCCCTTCGTCCCTGGCCTCGCGGGACAACAAGGAAACTAGGAGTTCTTGGAAAGTGTCGATATCACCACCTCTGGCTCCTCTGATTCTCCGCCTCTCCGTCTCTCTCTCTCTCTCTCTCTCTCTCGGAGGAGGAGGAGGATGAGGACGAGGAGGAGGAGGAGGAGGAGGAGGAGGAGGATCATAGAGAGATCGAGGTCAGAGGAGGTGAGGATGGGGAGGAGGACGGAGAGAGGAGGAGGAGGAGAGAGGAGAGGAGGCGAGGAGAGGAGGGGGAGGAGGAGGTGGAGGAGGAGGAGGAGAAGGATGAGTCCCCCTGCCCCGAGGGTCCCCTTCTGGCCCACGGCTTCTGGCGGGGGGCTCCCTCGCCGATTCCTCCCAGGAGGGCCCTCGAGCAATACCTCGTGCTCTGGGGCCCCGACCCCGTGCCCAAGCCTGTGTCCATCGCGGCTGACCCCCCCCGCCCGTGTTCGCGCGCTGCGGATCACGCCATAGCGGCGTCCGCAGCCACCCCTGGGGGCGGCCCCCCCCCCCGGGCCCAGCAGCTGCCTGCGCACCCGGGGGCGGACCCCCCCGGGCTCCGTCCCGGGGGTGGTGCCTCCAGTGGCGTGGGGGAGGGAGCAAGATGAAATTCTGATGTTTTTTTGGGGGGGGTTGGGGTGAGGAGCTCCCTTTTCGCGCTCGTGCCGCCGGAAAAAATGAGCGATGCCGTCGCACGGTCTGCCCGAGTGCGCGTGCGGACTGACTCTGCCGCGCGGCGGCGTAAAAAACTGAGGGGGCGAGTGGGCGCGGAGGCAACAGCGCGATGACAGGCCAGGCGACGCGGTCGTGAAACCACCCAGCTGCCTCGAACGCCGTGCCCACGAGCGGAACTGAAGCGTCAAACCAGGAGGCGGAAGAAGGAGGAGCCTTGGAACGTCCCATAAAACCTAGTGCCACGAGGAGGAGGAGGAGGACGAGGACGAGCAGGAGGAGGAGAAGGAGGAGGAGGAGGAGGAGGAAAAGGAGGAGCGCACCGTGCCTCGGCGAGGAGGAGGAGGAGGAGGAGGAAAAGGAGGAGCGCACCGTGCCTCGGCGAGGAGGAGGATGAGGAGGAGGAGGGGGACGAGGAGGAGGAGGGGGAGGAGGGGGAGGAGGAGGAGGACAGGGACGAGGTTCTCGGGACGTCCCTGGCCCCGTAGGCTCTAGAACT
>CAUYUJ010017134.1:37500-77741 GCA_963575745.1 Prorocentrum cordatum | reverse complement strand
ACCGGGCCGGCGAAGCAGAACCCGAAGGCGGCCATGCGGGCCGTGCGCTGTACCTGACGTGGTCAGCGATATGAATGGTGAAGCGGCGACGATAACCACGTCGTCGTCGTCGTCGTCGTCGTCGTCGTCGTCGTCGTCGTCATCGTCGTCGTCGTCGTCGTCGTCGTTCTGGACGTTTTCTTAGGCCGCCAAGCTTCGTGCATCGCGCCCCGCGATGCGCCGTTATCTTCGCGCCCTTGCGAGGCCCCCCTCTGGAGCACGGCAGATCTCTGGCCCAGGCCGCGACGAGCGAAACGGGATTGTCTTCGCGCCCCTGGGGGTAACCTATTTTTCCCTACTTAGGCTCTGCCTAGAAGGGTTCTTACTCTCTTGGCTTAAAGGGGCCGGGCAGTGCAACTCGCCCCGGGCGGTTCCCCCGGCATCCGCCCCGCGGTTCCCCCAATTACGTCCCCTTAGCTTAGCGTTGCTTATCTTATCTTAGCTTAGCTTATTCCCTACCTAGGCTCTGCCTAGAAGGGTTCTTACTCTCTTAGCTTAAAGGGGCCGGGCAGTGCAACTCGCCCCGGGCGGTTCCCCCGGCATCCACCCCGCGGTTCCCCCAGTTACGTCCCCTTAGCTTAGCGTTGCTTATCTCATCTTAGCTTAGCTTATTTCATCTTAGCTTAGCTTAGCTTCATCTTAGCTCAGGTTTATCTTACCTTAGCTCACCTTCATCTTAGCTTCGCTTAACTGTATCCTAGCATAGCACAGCATAGCATAGCGTAGCATAGCGCAGCACAACATATCATAGCATAGCCCAGCATAGCATAACATAGCGCAGCATAGCATAGCATAGCATAGCATAGCATAGCATAGCATAGCGCAGCACAGCACAGCACAGCAGAGCACAGCACAGCGCAGCACAGCATAGCGCAGCTTACCATAGCATAGCATAGCTTAGCATAACACAGCGCATCATGACATGCCATAACTTAGCATAGCATAGCATACCATAGCATAGCGCAGCATAGCATAGCATAGCATAGCGCAGCATAGCATGGCATGGCATAGCATAGCAACTAATGCTGCTTTCCTAGGGGCTCCAACTTCTAGGTAGGGTCGCACTGGGGTAATATGAAGGTTCTCGTCGCCAGCGCTGGACACGGCTTGAACATGTTGGCCAGGACGGACCCCGAGGAGGGGTGTGGTGACCGATTTTGGGCGGGGTTGGGGGGGAGGGCTCGGGGGAGATCAGGAGGCTCTCACAATAGGCGACAGTGGCGAAGCGAGTATGCAATGTATGGATGGCATACAGATGTCCGCAATTGAGCGAAGAAAAGGAGGATGATACATCATAGTGAACTACTGGTAGGAGAAACAAAAGTCAGAGGTCGGGTTTGGCTGGACGTGGCCCTTGCGGAAGGTGGCTCCAGCTTTCCCAAAAAGGCCAGGGTGGCCTCCAGAGCACCTTTCACGAGGCCTGGGGGGCCCATGAAGCTCCAAAACGGCGTGAACAACTGGCGCGACCTTGGGCCAGGACCATCTGTGGCAACCGCCGAGGAGGAAGAGGCTGCGGAAGAGGATGTCACGATGATGATGCTGATGATGATGAGGAGGGGGAGGACGAGGAGGAGGAGGAGGAGGAGGAGGAGGAAGAGGAGGAGGAGGAGGAGGAGGAGGAGGAGGACGAGGCGACAAAGGATACCTGAAATGGGGACATGGAAGGTGAACGATTGTTTTCCGTAAGGGCAAACTATAGAGCGATGTCTAGCGTGTGTGTGTGTGCGCAAAGAAAGACTTACTATGTGAAGCGTGTAAAGCGGGCGCGGTAAAAAGGGATCCTTGAGATCCAATGCGGCATCGGCAAAGACCGGATGAGAAGCAGGCAAGACAGGAGGACCTACCGTTCGAGTTTGGTGCTCAAGCGGGTCACTCGTGCTTTGTGCAGGCTAGCAGACAGCGGCAGAACAAAAGGACTCTACTGACCGCCCTTCTCACAAACAACTTGCCTGGTCGTGAGGGGACAAGGTCAGCTGGGTTCGGAACGTTCCTGGGTTGGCGGACTTCGTTCCATACCAAGGGCGCGCTGACCTCCTACGGCGCCAACCGCAAAAACATTTTGCGTCGCCCATGGAAGGGTTGGAGGTACTCCCGCCAAAGCTCGTGGTACTAGCCGAAGCAGGCTAAACTATCTCCCTGCTGGGACTATTATGGAGCACTGCCAAAGCAACCGCGAGTTGCCAGGACACAGTCCGAGCTAGCCGCTCAGTTGAGTGCTCTGCTCGTCAATCTCGCACGTGAATGTCCGCGTGTGTTGGAGCACGCATCCCACCCCCAATGTGCCAATGCGGCTTCAGGATATAAAGCCCGCATCCCACCCCCAAATGGCCACTGCGGCTCTTGGAAGTACATCCCCTTTTTCACTCCACGTGACCTCGTGACACAATCAGAAGAGTCAGCTCCGTATTTCTGCGTGAGTGAGCTGTGCTGTGAGCTCCGGACGGCCTTGCTCAGCTCCTCGTCACTGAACTTGACCATGGCGTGGTCATAACTGATCTGGCCGTCCATCGCGCTGACGACTAGCTCTCGACCCATGGTGCCCTTGGCCATGGGATCGGTCCGCGTGTCCCGAGTGTCGCACAAGTGCAGATCGTCGGTCTGCTTGGCGCGCAGCTGGTCGGCTAAGCACCACAAGTGGCCAGCCCTACTGTTCTCGGACGGCGGCCGGACCAAGTCCATGGGCGGGGCGCTGAAGACGGACACGCCGTCCGTGACGAGGTCAGTAACCTCCTTCCCCCCGCAGCCTGCTGATCTCCTCGGCTGAGGTGGGGCCGTGCATCGTCTCCTGCAGCGTGAGGAGGTCCGCCTGAAGACCGTCTCCTGCGCCGCGTGCTGCGAGCAACTCGGAGCCGAATGAGGATCTGCACGCAAGCTTGTGCAATCAACACGCCGCGTCCAGCAGGTGGCACACCTGTCTGCCGGTGCGGCGGCACTTGCCGAGACGCAAGTACACGGCTCCTCTCGTGCCGTACCCTGACTCCTCTGACAACGGACAACCCTGGTCGACGCCCGAGTCAAGGCCGCACAAGAAGAGACACTCGTTGTGCAAGATGGTGTAGCCGTCGGACTTGTCATACAGCGCGGCAGCGGCGCTAAGGAACCCAGGATGAGGAGGAGGAGGAGGAGGAGGAGGAGGAGGATGAGGAGCAGGAGGAGGGTAATGAGCAGGAGGAGGAGCACGAGGAGGAAGAGGAGGAGTACCAGGAGCAGGCCTCAACAAGCCTTCACCTGCAAAGACGATTCGGCACGGGCTGCTGCAGCCTTTCCACGTTGTACTGGGTCTTGCCAGTTGACTGGATGCCCTGGGATGGTGCCGCGGTCGTCGGGGAGCGACCCAACGCAAAATAGCAATGCCCCCCACTGCCTCTGGCGCTTCTTCCTGCCCTGTCTTACCTACGTTCCTTGAAGCTTCATGCTCCCACCCGTCCTGCACTACTTGTTGCCTAATTTCCCTTCTGTGCCCTCCTGCCCCCTGCCTATCGCTCAAGACTTACTCCCTCCACCTTCACTCGTTCCCCCCCTTCTCCTCTTTCATTTGTTTCGCCTCAGCAGTCGAAGAGCTATGCTATTGATGGGTGGCGTGCGAAACTCTTAGCGAGGCCACGCCCGCTGCACATTTTTTTCGCGACAGAGCACCACCGTGAAGCGATCCTGGAAGCAAGCCCGCTGCAATATTTACTCTCGGCCCCGACTCGTGCGATACGTGCGTGCGAAGCTGTGCGAAGCATGTCCTCCTCCTCGTCTTCCTCAACCTCGTCCTCGTTGTTCTCGTCATCGTCCTCATCCTCTTCGTCATCGTCCTCTGTCGTCCTCCTCCTCCTCTTCCTCCTCCTCCTCCTTGTCGTCGTCCGAAGCTGTGCGAAGCGTGCCAAAGCTCGCTGCACACCCTTCCCTTCCAAGGGCCTGCCACGCCGCGGGTGGCGGTCCAAACTGTTCCAATCGTCCTGGGGCTTCCGCGGGCTAGAGATCAGAAGTTTCCTGGAAAGCCCAAGGCAGAAACGTATATCATGAACGACACCAATCCCGCTAGCCCTTTCGGGCATGAGCGGCTTCGAGACTTTCTTCTTCTTCTTCTTCTTCTTCTTCTTCCCCCCCCTTCTTCCCCTTCGGGGAGGGGCTTGCCCGTCCCCCTCCCCTTCCCCTTGGACCTGGAGGGGGGGATTTCGCGAGGTGCCAGGGCGTGCAACACAGCCTTGGCAAGGAAGCCACATTCATTGACTTTACCAAGGTTTCGGCCACATTTTGGCCTTTTGAGGGGGACCTAATTGAAGAGCTCCCCTCCTTTGACCGATCTCCTCCAAGATGGCCCCAAGGTGACCCCAACGTCTCCCAAGGGTGCCCCAAGAGGCCCCGAGAGACCCCCAAGAGGCCCCCAAAATGCCCCCAAGAGGCTCCCAAGACGCTCCAAGAGGCCTCCCCCCCAGAGGCATCCAATAATGTCACACTCACTGATTTTACTAGAAAGGTTTTGGCTACATTTTTGCCTCTTTGGGGGGAGGGGCTGATTAGGGAGCCCCTCCTCCTTTGATCGATCTCCTTCAAGATGGCCCCCGAGTTTCCCAAGGGGGCCAGAGAGGTGCCAAGCGGCCCCAAGAGGCCCCCATGCTCCCAACAGGCCACCGAGAGACCCTAAGAGGCACCAAGATGCCCCCAAAAGGTACACAAGACGCCCCAAGAGGCCCCGGCGAGAAGGCCAAACTCATTGATTTTTGCAACGGTTTTGGCCACCTTTTGGCCTCTTGGGGGGGGTCTTAGGCAAGGAACCCCCCTCGTTGAATTGATCTCTCCCAGGATGGCCCCCGAGGCTCCCAAGGGTGCCCCAAGACGGCCCAAGATGTGCCCAGGAAACCCAAAAAGGCCCCCCACGATGCCCCCCAAATGCCACCAACACGCCCCAAGAGGCCTGTTGGACTGCCAAGAGTCCCCCAAGACGCCACAAGAGGACTCGAAGAAACTCTCGCAAGAACTTCGAAGAGACCCCAAGAGGCCTCCAAGAGGCCTCCAGCCTTTCTGCTCGCCCTCCTCTTTCTCCTCTTCCTCATCCGCCTGTTCCTTCTCTTTCCTCGGTTCTTCTGCCCCTCTCCCTCTCCCTCCTCCTCCTCCTCTTGCTCCTCCTCCGATTCCTCCTCCATCCTCCCCCTCTTGGGGTACTGATTTTACCAAAACCTTAATTCCACTGCATTCTGCTCCACATCCCTGATCCGGTGAACTCGTCTGGGCATCGTTTCTGGATGGGCTGGTGGAGGTGCGCGAAGCGTCTAGAATTTCCCATTCGCCCTGGAAACGAATTCTCGTCGACCTCTGAAGAGGCAAGTGTGGGTCACCGACGTGCAGGTGAAACCCGCATACCAGAGTGGGTCGCGTGCGAAGATGTTCATCGGACTTGCTTACCAAGTCCGCGGCAACAACATCTGTTGCCAGCGACACGCGGCCAGCCTGTACATTGTATACGTCTTCGCACTAATATCAGAAAGAAGAAAAAGCAGCCCGTCGCATGCGCTGATTTTCTGGCTTCGAAACGACAGCGCCTCGACATGTAAACAACAACGTGTAGCAGAGTCTGATTGCTTGGAAATGGAATCACGAAGCGACAGTCGGGTACAACGAATTCATCACATCAGCCATATCGACCTGGATCTGACCAAGTGGCAAAGCGACCACCTGCAACCAATGGGCACCAACCGCCTGTGCAATACGGCGTGGCTGCTTCAATGCACCCATTATCGTCCGCCGTAGGCGTTGGCATTTGCTTCGAACGGCATACGTGAATATGTAAGGCGTCAGCTGCGCCAGGCTTTCTCGTCTTCCCCACGTGCATCGCGGCTTAATCCCACCAGCCCTTTGGGCGTAGGTGGTCTAGAATGCTTCCTCTTTTGCCCCTCCTTCTTCCCCTTCGGGGAGGGGTTTATCACTGTTCCCTATTAGTACCCCCCCCCTTCCCCCAGGCGACTGGGGGCCAACCAGGGTCCATGCCGACCCCCCCCCACCATCCCTGATAAAAAAACAATACAACGCACACTCTGCCTCCAAATTCGGAACATGCGCAGCCAACCCGATGCGCCCCCCCCCCACCATCCCTGTCAACAAACAATACAGAGTACACTTGGCGGCGGCGGCGGCTGCGGCGGCTGCGGCGGCTGCGGCGGCGGCGGCGGCGGCGGCGGCGGGGGCGGGGGCAGCGGCGGCGGCGGCGGCAACGGCAGCGGCAGCGGCAACGGCTGCGTCGGCGGCGGCGGTTTTGGCAAGCGGGGGGGCGGGCGGTGGCGGCGGCGGCGGCGGCCCCCCCCCCGGAGGCGGCGGCGGGGGCGGCGCGGCGGCGGCGGCGGCGGTAGCGGGGCGGCAGCGGCTGCGGCGGCGGTTTGGCAGCGGGGGGCGGCGGCGGCGGCGGCGGCGGCGGCGGCGGCGGCGGCGGATTGCCCCCCAGTAGCTGCCCATCCCAAGGCGACTGCTGAACATGCTGAGGCTCGGGCCAGACTCGAGTGCTACGTATGTGTTGGGAGGGCGGGTGGGAGTGAGCGAGACGGCTTGCGGGCGGGGAGGGGGTAACTTGACCCCTCCCCCATACCCCCTCCCGTGGACCTGGACGGGGGGTTTCGCGACGCGTTGGAGCGTCCAAAACGGCCTCGGCGAGGAAGTCAAACTCATTTGTTTTACTTACGTTTTGGCCTCATTTTGGCCCCCTGAAAGGAGGTGGCCCTAATTGGGGACCCCCCCTCCTGTGATCGATCCCAGCCGAGATGGCCCAAACATGGCCCCCAATGGTGCCCCAAGAGGGCCCCAAGAGGTGGCCAGGAAACCCCAAGAGGCCCTCAGGATGCCCCCAAAAGGCTCCCAAAAGACCCCCCAGAGGCCCCAAAAGACCCCCCCCAGAGGCGCCCGAGATGCTCCAAGAGGCCTCGGCGAGAATGCCACATTACTGATTTCACCAAGGTTTCAGCCACATGTTGGCCTCTTGGGGGGGGGGGAGGGAGGGGGGGGGCGCTGATTAAGATGTCTCCAACAGCGCCTGGGAAAGCCCAAGTTGACCTCCAAGATGGCTCAAGATATCCCAAGATGTCTCACAATGGCTCCCACGATGCTCCAAGATGCCCCAAGACCGCTCCAAGACGGCTCCAAGTGGCCAAAGAGCTCCCCAAGGAGGCCCCCCGAAGAAACTAACATCTGAGGAACATCTATGTATTTGGCTTTCTCGCCTTTTCGCTTCCGATGGCCATCAGAAGCCTCAAGATGGCCCCAAGGTGGCCCGAGAGGGCTCCAAGAGAGGCGCATGAGAGCCCCAAGACGGCCCCTAAGAGCGCCTAAGAGCGCTCCAAGAGCGCCCCAGAAGGCGATTTGTTGGGCTCCCGAGGGGCACCGCTAAGTAATGCCCGCTTCTTGTTTGATCGATGTCCTCCGAGATGGCCCCAATAGCGCTCCCAAGGCTCCCAAAAGCGCTTCATAAGGGCCCCAAGAGGCGCACAGGAGGCCCCAACAGGCGCCCAAGAGGCCTCCAATATGCTCCCAAGAGACCCCCAAGAGGCCCCAAGAAGCTCTCCGAGGCACCCAAGACGCTCCGAGAGGCCTCCACTGGGGGACCCTTCCTCTGCGTGCTGCCCACTTCCCTTATCGAGGCAATTCCTCTGGGCATCGTTTCTGGATGGGCTGGTTGGCTTCCTTTTTGATCGCGAGTGTCGCGGGTTCAACCGCGCACCGTCGGGAAAATCGTGTGAGAGGCGCAGACCGGGCGGGCAGGGCGCGCGGGAAAAGAGGCCACAATAGAGGCGAGAACAACGCAGCAGATGGGGATAACAAAAGAAGGAGAGCCAGGCGAAGAGAGAGAGGCAAACGAACGGAACGCAAGAGAAGCGCGAGGCGACGAGAGCGGGGGGAGAGACAAAACTGGGGCCAGAGGGCTAGGCCGCAGCTCAGGCTCAGACCAAGTAGCACACGGCCGCACCTTGCCGAACATCATGTACTTGTCGTAACTCGCGACATACCCAATCGAGCCACTCGGATCCGGTGCCGCGAGAGGCGAGGAGACAACGGAGTGGAACTCCGGCAGCGGGAGCGGGCAGTAGCGTAGGGCCCTCCTCCTCCAGGGCCAGCGCGGCCGAGATGCAGAAGTCATCGCCTTCCTCGAACCCTGGGGGGGGGGCGAGGGGGAGGGGGCCCGACCACGAGAGGCAGCAGACGGTTGCCAAGACTCGACAGACCCCGAGGGGAAGCAGTTGAAGTCGGAAGGTGGATGCACTCGCCAGCGCCGTCGAGGATCAGCCCGGGCCCGCCGGGCTACCAGCCTCAGGGCGACGGGGGGTGGCATCGCCTGAGACCTGTGGTTCACTCGGGGGGGTGCGGCTGACAGCCGTGGGCAATGGGAAGAAACCCCACCTGGACGCCCGGCCAGGGCACGACTAGCAGGGGCGGACCGGGGGATGCGTCCGCGCCCGCTGGGACGGTTGGGGGGGCGGCTAACCGCCGCAGGACTCGGAGGAGTCCTTCCGCAGCGGTGCGCTTCGTCCGAGACAAGCCGATGCCAGGTGGGGTGCAGCTGACAGCCGCAGAAGAATAGGAGAGGTAACGACCGCGACAGGCTGCAGCCCTGCAGGAAATCAGCAGACAGCCGCGGTGGGATGGGGAAGCCCCGCCTGAGACATGCTGGCACACTGGTAGGGTGCAGCTAACAACCGCATGAACGAGGGAAAGGGGAACCGCCTATTTCTCTGGTAGGGAGCAGCTAACAGCCGCAAAAAGGTGGGAAAAGGAAACCTCGCCTGAGACATGTTGGGCCGGAGCTGGGCCGACGACAAACGGTGATGGAGCTGGCGGCCGCAGAGTGATGGGGGTGGTCCCGCCTGGGGAAACCAGAGCTGGATGATGTCGTCTCCTTAGACAGAGAAGTCCTCATGCTTCGCGCTGGCACCGTATGAGGACGCCATGTGCTCTGGTAGTGTGCAGCTAACAGCCGTAGGAATGTGGGAGGATGTTTCCGCCTGAGACAAGCAGGAGATCAGCCTAGAAGACCTCAGGCTTCGCGCTGGCACCGTAGGAGAACGCCCAGTGCTCTGGTCGGGTGCAGGTAACAGCCGCAGGAATGTGGGACGATGTTCCGCCTGAGACATGCAGGAAATCTGCTTGGGAGCTGCAAGCGGGGGGGTAGCCGAATGCCGTCCACGGCCAGGAGCGGGGGAAGTGGCCAGAGAGACTGTCAGCCCAGCCCGAGGGCAGACGGCTGGGGGAGGTGGCGGTCGAGGCGGGGCCCAGAGAGCACCAACCCAGGGGGAAATTGGAAGGTGCTGCCGAGGGTTCCTGTGTGGTTGCAAAGGAACGCATAATTCTCTGGTCGGGAGCAGCACATAGTTGCAAGAAAGTGAGGAAGGTAGCCCTCGCGTGAGACATGTTGGACCCGGGGCGGGCCGATGACCGGCGGGGGTGAAGCTGGCGGCCGCAGAGTGCAGCGAGAAGATCCAACCTTGTGAAACAAGGGTTGGCGTGCAGTGAACAGCCGAAGGACGTTGGCTGATGCCGTCGCCTGAGACACAGAAGTCTTCATGGTTCGCGTTTGCACAGCAGGAGACTGCCCGGTGCCCTGGTGGGGTGCAGCTAACAGCCGCAGGAAGGTGGGGAATGGATGCCTTCGCCTGAGACGTACTGGTGACCTGCATGGGGGCGGCAAACGGGGGGGTAGCCGAATGCCGTCAACGGCCAAGAGCGGAGTGAGGTGGCCACAGACTGTTGGCCCAGTCCGTGGGGAGGGCGGACGGCTGGTGGGGACGTCGGCCAGGGTGGGGCCCGGAGGGCGCCTGCCCTCTAGGCGGGCGTGTGAGGCTCCTGTCGTCACCCCCGGCGAGTGCGGGGGAGGAACGAGGCTCGGCGGGTGAGGCGGGGGTGCACGACCTGCCTTCTTGCTCGGGGCTGCCCGAGGAGTGGATGCTCACCGCCGGCTCGGGGCTCGACGAAGGGGAGAGCGCGACCGGAGCCCCTTTTGCGCCCCCTGGGGGGCCGCCGGCGAGGCGCTCCGAGGGGCCGCGTTCGGGGCCTCCGGGGCAGCGTCCGTGCGTCCCGTGCTTCCGTCGTCGCTCAAGCGGGGGGGAGAACTCGTCGGGGCAGCTGTGAAGGGGCCCTGGGACACACAAATTCGCCGGCCCAACGGGCCAGAGGCGTGCTAAGATCTCCGGTAACTTGTTAACGATATTTCTAGTTCGCGCGCGCGGAGCGGCCCCTGGGGGCCCCCGGACGAAAAGTACCCCGGCAAGGTCCCGAGAGAAGCCCGGGAGAAGCCACCAGACCACTCCAGGGGAGGGTATTTTTCGACACCCCTCACGAGGATCGTGGCCTCCGAGGGGGGAGCCGCAATCGACTACCCCCAAGAGCCCCCCAAGAGGCCCTGGGGGCCTCCAAAACGCCGCCAAGGAGCCCCAAGAGACTCCCAAGAGGTCCCCAAGAGGCCCCCAAGAGGCCCTAAAGAGGGCTCCAGGGCCGGCGGCATGAGCGAAGCGATTAAATAAATACACGCAAATACAAAGGTTCCCCATTTTTTCTGGGTTTTTGTCTTCCCCCCCACTTCCCATATTTTCATATTTTTTGGGGAATCGACGATCAATTGTGTCTGTGTGTTTTTTTCCCTCCTGAAGCTGGCTGGGCGTGTGGAGCAGCCAGTTCGGGGCTGGTGTCCCCCGCGTGGGCGCATTCCGGGGATTCAGTACCCCAGCGGCGGCACGGTGGGCTGGTGAAGCTGCGTGGAGGGGCGGTGGGGGAGTGCCCCGCGCCTCCGTCGCAATTCGGGTCAGGAGAACGGGAGCGGAAGCGATGGAACTCGGCAAGGGGGTTGGCTGCCTCGTGGGGTTGACCACTGGAGTTGCTCCGTCCCTCGCCCTTGCTGTTCTTCGTGTTGGAGGAGAAGGTACTCTGCCTGAACAGCTCTAGGGTGTCTCGCATGGGCATCTCCTGCGCGAGCTGCAGTAGGGACCCAGGGTTGAGCTTGTCAGAACTGACCTGTGCCAGGAAGGCAACTAGTATTTCAACGGTGTGCCGCAGTGGGGACGGGCCTCGCGGGGGCCACTTTTTGGAGTGGTGGAGCCAGCTGTCCAGCATGTTGGGGTCCGTGGATAGCACGCAGAACTTTGCCACCGCCCGTGCGGCGGCTAATCGTTTACCCTGCCAGCGGGTGCTCTTGGGGAGGTAGGAGGGCGGCACCCGTTGTCCTTAAACCAGCTTCAGGAAAGGGCCAGAGCTGAAGTGGCTCCCAATTCCTGGGGTCATCGGGGGGTGCCACGCTTTTCCCTTCAGCGTCGGTGTACTCCTGCCAGCGATCGTCCAGCAGCGGGTGCAGGTCGCGTATGAACTCAACTATCCGGACCTCGATGGGTCTTGTGTCAGGGTCGTCAGCTCCGTCCTCCTCTTCGGCTTCCAGGAAGTTGAGGTCGGTGTTCCTCAGCCCAGGCCCCAAGAAACTCTCCGAGGCACCCAAGACGCTCCAAGAGGCCTCCACTGGGGGACCCTTCCTCTGTGTGCTGCCCACTTCCCAGATCGAGGCAACTCCTCTGGGCATCGTTTCTGGATGGGCTGGTGGGGTTACCTTTTAGTCAGCGGCCGCAGGCGAGCGCGCCAGCGGCGGGTCCAGTCAAAGCGGGGCACGCAACGACAAATTAACCTAAAACGACGGGGCGCAGCCTCACTTAAAGACGCGGTGCGGAGCCTCACGCAGCACCTCAGCGGAGGACCGGCGAGTGGAGGGGGCTGGCTGTAGCTGAATAGTACTGCCAGAGTGCACGTATGCAACGCGTCGGGAGCATCAGGTAGTCGGGAGAACCGGCGACCAGGGACAGAAGACGAGCAATTAGATGCAATGGCGCAAGCCCCCAGATTACTGCGAAAATACCAGGGTGGCCGCAGCCAAATGAACCGACTGTCGGAAGTCGAATTGGTGCCCGGTGTGGGCGTGAGCGTTGGTAGGCTGCGAGGTACCAGGGTGGCCGAAGCCGCAAAGTCCAACGGCAGCAGAACGCACGAGTGCGAAAAGCAGCCGAGCTGCCGCGCGGCCAAAATGGCGCGGTTCACCACGAACGGGTGCATGGGGTGGCGCCAGCAAAGTCTCACACCAAAAACCCCGCAAAGGACGGATCACGTGCCCGAAGTCAGCACTCCGGAAGTGGCGACAGGCGAGCACCGACACCACGGGGAGCTGGTGGGGTTACGCGAAACGTCTAGAATTCGCATCTGTATGCCCTACACCTGCCCATTCCGCCAGCGCAATCACTCTGCCTAGCCGCCGACGCAAGAATATGTAAGGCGACCAGCATCACGACCGTTGCTGCGGTGCACAGTCCGTCGGCGGGCGGATCCTGCCAGGCGGGCGGGACAGCCTCGCGGGCGGGCAGGCGAACGGGCGGGCGCCTTAGCGGGCGGATCGAGCGGGCGGACCCCGACGGGCAACTCGGGCGGGCGGACCCAACAAACGGGTCCTGCGGGCGGACCCCGAAGGGCGGGCAGGGCGGGTGGGACATTCAAGCGGGTGGGTTGGGCGGACAATGGTCTTCGCGGGTCGCAGTCGGATCGAGGCACATCCGTCTGGGTGGGTGGGTCACAGGCAAGCTGCACGTGGGGGGGGGGCCAGCAGAAGGAGCGTCGCAAGCGGGTCGCAGGTGGGTGACGTGCTCCACGCTGACGTCACAATCATCGTCGCCAACATTTGGTAATCGCTTCACTTTGACCGTATGGCGAACGCGGCTTGAGCTTACCTCACGATCGGTTCACGCTCGCGTAGGGCACCTCCGACCATGCATTATGCCGATAATGCATTTTGCACTGTTCTACGTGTATTTCGCACTGCTGTCACGTGCGCGGTCTTCTGCAGTCGCAGCCACGGAGGAAAGCTCTCCTCCTCCTCATCGCCATCATCCTCGTTATCATGATCCGCCTCCTCCTCCTCTGCTTGCTCTGGAGTCTGCGTCGGAAGTGTCTTTCCTTTGCAAGTTAGCGTGCTGCCTGGGCCTTCTCCAACATCTGCGAGAAGCAATCTCCTCGGGACATATTCAAGCAAACTCCCCCCTTCCTTTCGGCAACGCAAATCACCACCAAGCAACGGCATGCACCAATCTTTCAATTTCGAACTCATTTATCTTGCCGCACTCCTTCCTTCTCGCTAGGCGCGGTGTTTCATTTGATCCCATGTGTTCGTCCCTAGCGTTTTCCTACATCAAGCGCAATTTCAGACCCACGTTTGGCGTATCAAGCGGCTTAGGCCCAGAAATCTTCTGATCTGCCGATCAAACATATCTTGGCCCATAGTGTGAGTTACTATTGGGAGCATCGTATCTTCTGGCCGGACTGATTCCAACCTTCCTCCTCGAGCTCCTTCTTTGCTCACTGATTAACTCGGGCAATCAAGCACACCAAAGGCCCGCCTCCGGTTCCCTTCTCTCCAAAGCTGTAGGAATAAGCCTGCGACAAATCTGGGCAAGCCCGTCCTCGCCAACCTCCAACTGTTCTGCCCAATCCTTGCATTTCAATCGGCCGACCTTCCTCCCCTCGAACGGCCCAACTGAAATTGCCCGTGCCCCTTGTCTCCACAACGCACCGCGGCTATCGAGCATGAGCTCGTCACGCCAAGAAGGGATCGTCTAACTCTACCTTTTTGCGGAATGCACTTGGTAACGTGCTGGACGCAATACGCGTGTCTCACGCGTGGCATCTGTACGTGGACCTCGAAATGATACCAGAGAAAAAAACCAATCCGAATTCTCTTAGCGCTGTAGGGCTATGGGGCTATATGGCTATAGGGCTACAAGGCTATGGGGCTATAGGTCTACAGGGATATAAGGCTATAGGGCTATAGGGCTATAGGTCTATAGGGCTATATGGCTATAGAGCTATAGAGCTATAAGGCTATAGGGCGCTAGGGCTACAGGGCTATAAAATTATTAGGGCTATAGGGCTATACAAGTATAGGGCTATAAAGCTATAGGGCTACCGGGCACCCAAGCACACGGGCACCCGGGCACCTGGGAACTCGGGCACCCGGCCCGGCCACCGAAATCGGCGGCCCAGCTCACGTAACCATATGAATCCGCTAGGACCCCTACAGAGGCAAGCTCTGATTGGGGAATAGTATCGGCTCGTCATGTGACGTGTCCTTATCCCACTCCCCGCCGATGTTCAGAGCTCAACGGGGCCGAATGCGCAAACTGATTCAAAGCACAAGGCGGTCAAAAACGTCCCATGCCATATTGGCTCCCGCTAAATGCCGAGCAATCGTGTCGCAAGATCCCCATTGTACTTCTGCGCGCCACCACCTTGCCCTTTCCTGCCTCCATTCCCTCCAGAACCCCTTTGTCGGACCATGCTCCTCCTGCCCCTTTACGGGTCTGGGGTGCAAGGAACTATCAACTTGACAAGTGCAATGCTCAAACACGTGAGACCTCCGGACTCGGGTCCGTGTGTTTGTCCTGGCTGAGACTGAAATACATATACTGGCTTTAGGTCGGGCCTGTCCCCCTACAGGCGGATTTTGGACGAAAAATAACAAAGACTCAAACATTCTTAGAAAGAGTCAAAGATAGTCGAAACATCGTCCCCAGACTATCTCTCTACTATTCCTGAATATTCCTGCTTTAGAGGGACATGCCCGACTTAACCCTACGCGTGTCAAGAAGCTCCGCGCTGCAGGGGCCAGAGGGGTGGGGCGAGCGAGACTGCCAGGCGCAGGGCCGCAGCCGGCGATGCAACGCGGCAGCGCGCGCCGAAAGCAACAACCATGGAATGATGGGCCTGTTTCCACCACCACCGCCATAAGTTGGAGGGGGAGAGAGTCCTCCTCCTCCTCCTCCTCCTCCTCCTCTTCCTCCTCTTCGTCCTCCTCCTCCACCTCCTTCCCCCCTCCAACTTCTGGTGGTGGTGGCACGTGGCGGAAATCAGGCCCGTCATGGAAAGGCGATGCTGCTTCGGCTTCGGCTCCTCCGGCGTACAGAGCAGCTGCTGTGGTGCAGTGCGTCGTCGTTGGGAACCTGGCCAGTGCACGTCCGTATAGCCCCCCGAAAGAGCCCATGGCTCTCCGTGGTGCCCTCTGGCCAGGCTGGTCTGAACGTGGCCGTGCCCACTGAGAGTCGTCAGAATGCTGGCCCGTGGGCAGGTCGTGCTCTGGATGGACGATCGCACCGCCCACAGTTGGCAGGCATCCACTTCAGGCGACCTCGCCAGCATTCCCTTTAAACCTGATGCAGAAGAAGAATAATAGTATTACTACTAATAATAGCAATAATAATAAGCATAATACTAGTACTAATAATAATAATACTATTAATAACACATACAATAATAATAACACTACCAATACTCATAATGCTAATGCTAACAATAATAATACTAATAATAATAACAATAATACTAGCAATACTACTAATACTAATACTAATACTAATACAACTAATAATAAAATACTACTACTACTACTACTACTACTACTACTACTACTACTACTACTACTACTACTACTACTACTACCACTACTACTACTACTACTACTACCACTACTATTACTACTACTACTACTACTACTACTACTACTATTACTACTAATACTAATAACAATAATAATCATAACAATAATACTAATAATAATATGGATAATAATAGTAGTAATATTCCTACTACTACTACTACTACTACTACTACTACTACTACTACTACTAATAATAACAATAATAATAATCATCGTCCTAATAAACATAATACTAAAGAGAAAAAGAAGCGGCGTGCACCCAAACTTACGGAGATGCGCACGGATCTCGTGGATCGGCGCTGGACCTCCCTCCCCGACCCGCGGAGCGCGCTGGAGGCGCGGCGAGGGAGAGCGGTCAGCTCCGCTCCGAGAAGGCCGCACGGACCTCCGACCATTCGTGCCGATGCATTTTTTTTTTCTGTTCGCTGGCGCCCGCCGGGGCACCGCGAGCGGCGCTCCACACTTTTGGCGACTGCGGAGGGGCGCAGGGTGGTTCAAGGGTTCTGGTGGGAGGGGGCCTGCTTTAAGTCGGGCGCGTCCCTCTACAGGAGGGATAGTCAGAAATAGTAGCAACACAGTCAGGGGGTGAATTTTTGTTATACATTATTATTATTGTTATTGCTACTCGTATTCTTATCAGTATTACACTCATTATTATTCTTATTATTCGTTCAAGCTCTGCCTGTAGGAGGACATGCCCGACCTGAGGCTTGTTCCTGTCGGCCCAGCCTCGCGCCCCCCATCCTCGCCCACGCCCTTCACGCCCAAGCCTCCCCCGAACCAACCGCGGCGCCGCGGGAAACGCCCGCCAACCCCCACCCCCCCTACCAGGAGGAGGAGGAGGAGGAGGAGGAGGAGGAGGAGGAGGAGGAGGAGGAGGAGCAGGAGGAGCAGGAGGAGGAGGAGGAGGAGCAGGAGCAGGAGGAGGGAGGAGGAGAGCGCAGGAGGAGGAGAGCCCACCCCGAGCGAGGCGGACCAGGCGGCCAAGGAGTCCTCCTTGGGAGGCTCGGAGAGGCTCCCAGAACGTCGGAGGCGCCAGCCCCCGGAGCTCCCTGCGCGGCCTGCCAGGGTCGGCCCTCGACCCCGCGCCCTACCGACACCTTTCCCGGCGCGCGGAGCGAGCCGCTGGGGGCGGCGCCGGCGGTGCCGCCCAGGGGTGTGGGCAGGGATGTCTGGCGCTGGCCCATGAAGTCTGCGCTGACCCTGGGAAGTGACGGAGTCGGGGTTGATTGGAGAGGGCACGCGAGAGGGCGCAAGACCCTTCCGAGGGCCACGTTGCCACAGGAACGTAAGAAGGCATGGGCCGCGAGGCTCAGGACACAAGGGTACCCTCGATCTGGCAGGGTCGGCCTACTAATCAATCTCGACTGTATGCTCACGTCACTTTGTCCGAAGGCACGCAGAGGTGGGGCAGGGGCAGGGGTGGGGTTGGAGGAACATCGCTCTGACCGGCTCCCGGGATAAGGAGATGTGACCACTCAGCTGGTTGCATTCCCTGGCCCCATCTAGGCAAAACTTGGGACAACCCTGCCTCTGCGAACCTCCGAGTTGCGGTCCTCTAGCCTCTACTGCGCAGGCGCCAACATGGATTACGGATCTGTGGATATGGCGCGTGGGCGCCGGACCCACGGATCGGAAAGCACCCTCCGAAACATGAGGCCAGCGCCGCCTAATCTGTCGAAGAAGCGCGTCCATTTCGCGTGGCAGCGCCGCTGCCAATCCACGCGCCTCAGTCGAGCTTTGCGTCTCCCGTGCTCTGGGGCACGGCGCGTTCCGACCAGCCCCCCACGCGGCCCCCCCCCGCAGAGGCGGGCGCCTGGGCGGCACGCCCCCAGGGCCGAGATGGCTGCGGCCGACGACCTGACATCGAGCACGTCGGGCACCGCCCGCGGCCTGGCGCCCCAGGCGGCCCGCGGGCCCGAAGCAGACCCAGACATCCAACGTCTTGAGGCACTCCTACTACTCCTACTACTCCTCCTACTCCTACTCCTACTCCTACTCCTACTCCTACTCCTACTCCTACTCCTACTCCTACTCCTACTCCTACTCCTACTCCTACTCCTCCTACTCCTACTCCTACTCCTACTCCTACTCCTACTCCTACTACTACTCCTACTCCTACTACTACTACTACTACTCTACTACTACTACTACTACTACTACTACTACTACTACTACTACTACTACTACTACTACTACTACTACTACTACTACTACTACTACTACTACTACTACTACTACTACTACTACTACTACTACTACTACTACTACTACTACTACTACTACTACTACTGTACTACTACTACTACTACTAACTACTACTACTACTACTACTACTACTACTACTAACTACTACTAACTACTACTACTACACTACTACTACTACTACTACTACTACTACTACTACTACTACTACTACTACTACTACTACTACTACTACTACTACTACTACTACTACTACTACTACTACTACTACTACTACTACGACTCTACTACCACTACTACTACTACTACTACTACTACTACTACTACTACTACTACTACTACTACTACTACTACTACTACTACTACTACTACTACTACTACTACTACTACTACTACTACTACTACTACTACTACTACTACCTACTACTACTACTACTACTACTACTACTACTAGACTACTACTACTACTACTACTACTACTACTACTACTACTACTACTACTACTACTACGACTACTACGACTACTACGACTACTACGACTACTACGACTACTACTACTACTACTACTACTACTACTACTACTACTACTACTACTACTACTACTACTACTACTACTACTACTACTACTACTACTACTACTACTACTACTACTACTACTACTACTACTACTACTACTACTACTACTACTACTACTACTACTACTACTACTACTACTACTACTACTACTACTACTACTACTACTACTACTACTACTACTACTACTACTACTACTACTGCTACTGCTACTACTACTACTGCTACTACGACAACGACGAAGACGTCGACGACGACGTCGGCGACGAGGACGAGGACGAGGACGAGGGTGTGTTTTGAGTATTCGGCCTCCCAGGGCCTTCGCTGGGCCCCCGGACCGCCAAAAGACGGCTCTGGAGGAAGAGCTGGCCCTGTGGAGAAGGGTCGGGACTTCCGACGACTCCATACTGAAACAGCATCAAGACCCCGGAAGCATGAGGAGCATGACGGTCTACCCACGATGGGCACCCGAGAAGGCAAACCGCCTGAGACGTCCCCACGGGCTGGGCTCGAGCGGAGGAATGAACTACCCCCTGGCGGCTCCCTCCCTGGAGTGCTGAAACCAGCGCCCCGCCTGAAACATCCTCACAGCTTGTTTGCGCGAATGATTCTGACCATGCGTGAGTCTGAATATGAATGGATCTGAATGGGGAAATGATGTGACCGAGTCTGAGTAGGAGCGAGTCTGAATGTGAGCAAATCTGACTGTGAGTCGGTCTGAACATGAGTGAGTCTGAGTATGACTGAGCCTGAGTGTGATGAATGAGTGTAAGTGTGAGGATGAAGGAGGCAGGTTGAGGAGGAGGGTGGAAGAGTCGACGCGGTCTGAGTATTAACAGGAACCCCATCCTAGGATATGGTGATTAACGAGAAACACATGTCGGGACATGGGGGAATAATAAGAAGACGGGTAATAATGATAAGAAGCATACGAATTTTGATAAACAGAACAGTACCCAGAATACTGATCACAATAATGCGAAGACAATTGAGATAGCGACGATGAAAGCTAACTATGATAGTGCGCGCTGATTCTGTTGAGCTCATGGCCTTGGAACCATAGATACGGACATTCTACCAACCATTAACATTGTGATGTGAACAGGAGGTCGGGCATGTCCGCACGCGGGCGCTACTACGGGGAAGACACAGTTCGCCACCAGAACAGGGTGGTCGTGATCAACATGGCGTGAATCTGAGCCACTCTATCTGAACTTCCAAGGCGTCCGCGGGATGGAATACCGCTGACGCCGCAGCGCAACACCACCCAACAAAATCCCTGTTTCAATGCTCATTTCCCGCCCTTCCGGTTCAATGCCGTCTTCCCCGTACTTGTTGACGCCTCGGCAGAAGCAAGGGAAGTAGCCCGCAGCCATGGGCACCTTGGCCGCCTGCCGGATGTAAAGGCTGACACGGGGACGAAGGTGGGCAACGGGCATCACGATGGGGGGGATGACAATTTGGATGGGCAGGCGTGGAATGGATGCGACAGACGAAGACGGCGGCGACAGAGATCGGCGGGGGGTGTAGAGATCGGCGGCGACAGATGAAGACGACCAAGAGCCTAAACAGACTGGGCGGGAGAAGACAAGCTCGGAGAGATTCAAAGAATGACTGGGCGATGAACGCAACATTGTGCCGCAAACTCAAACATCGGGAAGCCATGGTAACTGCCAGTCTTCTGTTTTTTCCAGCTCGCGCAAGCTTCCCGAATGGCCTTGTGCCTGATCGAATAACGCTGAACCGGGACGCCTCATTTCTGGAGCACCCCCACAAACGGGATGTCTGATTGACGGTTTCGGCAAGTCTTGTCGGAGGCAGCTGTATCCAGCGAGTCGTGCGCATATCGGTGCAAAGCATGGGTACCTCGGTGACGCAATGAACAGCGGCCTGCGAAACCCCGAATGGGAGGGCACCCCGAGAACAAAAACACCACCCCTGACCGGCGAGAGTGATCTTCCCCAGCCCGATCTTGTATCTCCAAACACGCTCGCGCGTCGCTGGCTCCGTGTAAGCCCGGAAAGCCGATAGGGCCCTCATTGGCGAACGTCGTGGAACCGAAGACGATACGATCCCCCCAAAAGCGAAGGCCGAAGGGTGCACCGCGGCCGTGCGACGGTGGGGTGGCTGCTCCACGCTCGCCTCGGGAGGCCGAGGCGAAGCGGCGCCGTGGAGCGGGGCCGCGGCCACCCGATCTTCTTCTACCCTGCGCACCCTCCTCGACCTTGGCGATCCGACCTGCGGCCCCACGATTCCCCTTCAGGTGCAGGGGTGGGGCCAGCAGATTGCCAACTCGCAACCCCTGTCGTTCCCTGCACTGCGTGCCGTGGCGAAACGCGCGGTCGTGCCGAGCAGTGGGCTCCATGTGACATGATCAAGACGGGGCGCGTCCCGTGCCGTGCCGTGGAAGCGCAGTCCCGCGGCGTGCCATGGTGCTCCTTCGGGGTTCCGCTCGCAAGAGGGCACGCTTGTTTTTCGATTTTCAGTGCGGCGCGCGCGCTGAACGGTCGTGGCGCCGCGCGGCGGCGCCCAACGCTTCGAGAGGCGGTGCCCAGCTCAAGCGAATGCGCGTGATTGGCGCAACACACGACCCGCACAAAAGGAGTCCGTGCCGTGCCGTGAGGTGCCGTTCCGCTGTGGTGCGCTGGCGAGCCGTGGTGTCAGCTCGTGCCTCCGGTCTGGCATCCACGTGACGCGCCACGCCTTCGTGCCGCGTCTGCCGTGCGGTTAGCTCGTGGCTCCATTCGGTAGGGCGTGTGACATGCCCTGCCGTGTGCTGTGAGCTCGCGATGCCGCTCAGTCGGGCCCGCGCGGTGCCATGCCGTCGTGCCAGGCCGTGCTGTGGTCTGACCTCGTGGTCCGAACACGCGCCGTGCCATGCCATGCCGTCGTGCCGCGCTGTGTCGTGCAGCGCTGTCAGGGCAATGTTTGTTCCGTGGGGCGCGCATAACGTCGTGCCGTCGTGCCGTGCCGTGCCTGGGCCATGCCTTGGTGCCAACTTGTGGCTTCGCTTCTGAGGGTCTCTCGGGACGCAGGGCTGCATCGAGGCCGCAGGGGTCAAGTCGTAGGGCAAGTCGTGGGCCACGACGGTGGGCGAGCCGTAGAAGAAGAGGGTGGGTCGCCAACATGGCTGTGCGGTCGGTGGTCAGCAAACCTGCTGATTGAGGGTAAACTGGGATGTCGAAGAAACACGACGCAAACTGACGAACGTCGAACACAAACGTGTTACGCTGAAGTGTAAGGCTTTTCGCTTCCCTATGTAGCCCATGGAGAACGCAACAGACCCGGAAGCAGAAAAGGAACGTGCAACCCGCGGCTATGTCAAGTTGGAAGCGGACGCAATGTGCAGTTGGAGGGGCCACGGACAGAACATCGGGGTTGGGAGTAATATAATGCCTCTGTCTTCTCTGATCTGTGCCACGTGCACCCCTTTGCTCCCCCGCACGCTCGCCTCTGGCAGTGCGCTTACCGTGGCCTTGGCAGCCTCTCCTGCGTCGCCGACGAAGCTGGACACCTTAGGTTGGCTGGCGCGGTGACTGTCTGGAGACTCCGACACCGCTTCATCTTTGTAACTGCCGCTGCTGACGCTGCCGATCCGCTCCTGATGCGAGCTACAAGTACAGCTGCACAATGTCGAAGTGAATGAGCAGTTCTGTCAGACTTGAATGCGGAGTGGTTGCAATCGACAGACTGGCGAGCATAGAAAGAGCGATGCCCCTTCATGTCGTTTTCTTTTCTGCTGTAATCAACTCGCATACAACTGCTCGAGCCACAGAAAACAACTGGGTGTGTCGGACCAACGACTTGGTCAGAGAGTAATAATGAGTGGTCATGCCTCTACCTCTCAGCTGCTCTCTCTTATCTCTGGACCCTAGACGCTCTCCATAGCCACGAACCTCCCGCAGAGATTTGTCCAATGGCCCTTTATCCCAGCCTCCCCCCTGCCTTGTAATCCATCGGACATGGTCGAGATAGGGTCGGGATAGCGAGTGTTCATTCGGCCGAATGCCGCCATGACTACGTATATGAATACTTCCCTATGCACAACATTCCGATCGCATGTTCCGATCACATGTCAGAACGTATAGAGGCACATGTGTGAACACACACACACAATTTACATCTACATATACGCATATGAATAAAACCTTGCAAAACCATCGTCGCACGTATCGGATATCAACGGTGTAGACGGCAGCACGTAACGACGTCTCGCTCCAAAGGCCCGTGGAGGTGCACATTCAGTGCTTGGAAGGTTCATTGGGTCCTAGAAGCATTTGGGTGCATGGAGGTGCACATTGAGTGGTTGATCCCTTCGGCTATTGTGCTGATCTCAGAAACATGCATGTTTGACTGTCGGGGCCGTGCCGTACGGTCCGAACAACCGTCCGGACGACCAGGTGCACCCAGACAAGCCTCGGAGAGGCGTGGCTGGTGCGACGGATCCCTGGGCTTGCCTGCGGCAGCTTGGCGTCTTGACGACGTCGGCAGCCTTGCGTGGATGTTTCAACCTTGAACGGTTGCGGCTTTCTGGCAGCGCGGACCGTTCGATACTGGCTGGTTTTGGCCGCTGGCGGCGTTACACCTCGAAGGATCGAGCTGGGATCGCCGCCGCATCGTAGCGGCGCGAACCTGCCGCAGCCCCCGCGCCCTCCCCCCCTGCTGGCCATCGCTCGGACGTCCATTCCCTGTGTGCTTTTTTCGGTTTCGTGCGTGGCTTTCCCGCCAGATGGTCAAGGATGCTCCTCGATGGCCCGCGCCGAGCCTGTCCTTCGCCGGACGCCTCCGGCCCAAGCCCTCGCGCCCCTGCTCTTCGCAAACGAGCGCGCGGCTGCTGGGACGGGTCCCAGGCTCTGCCCCCTCTGCGACTTCTCCCCCCCTCCCTCCCCCCTTCCACCTCTCCCTCCATCTCTTCCTCCTCCTCCTCCTCCTCCTCCTCCTCCTCCTCTTCCTCCTCCTCCTCCTCCTCCTCCTCCTCCTCCTCCTCCTCCTCCTCCTCCTCCTCCTCCTCCTCCTCCTCCTCCTCCCCCCTCCCTCCCCCCTCCATCTCTCCCTCCATCTCTTCCTCCGCCGCCTCGCCCTGTAATGCTTTTCCTCCTCCTGTCCTGTGCCTCCTTCTCCTCCTTGGGCTGCTCTGGCCACCTTGGAATCAGAACTCCCCCGGCAATGGTTTCCTGCCGAGACCTTTTCGCGGATCTCCGATCCGATTCAATCCTCGTCCTCCATTTCTTCAACGTGGACCTCTCCTCCCAATAGATCGGGTTCATCCTGGATTAATCGCTCCAGAGCGTTCCAGAACGCTCTCATAGCCTTCCGGAACGCTCCGAAAAAGCAGCGGCGCCCGAAGCATTCCCCAAAACTGCCAGCTCTCAGAAATGCCTAATTACCTGATCCCGATCCGACTTCGTCCCGATCCTGCCTTCGCTTCCCCGCTTCCCAAAACTTCGACGTCGTGATTTTGTCACAACGTGGGCCCGCAAAGGTCTGGACCCTTTCTGGGACCGGCTTTTCATGCTGGTTCGTTTTTTGACGGTCCTGGGGCCCTGTGAGGGCCCCTGGATGCCGAAACTAGTCAAAAGCCGTCCGCCCAAGAAATCCGAGGTTGCGAAAAAATTGCAACATCGCAAAAAATCACGCCTGAAGCTCTATATCCATTCTTTCTGCTGCAAATTTCAAGCCAGACCGATCTGTGATGGCACTGGGGCTCGAAACTAGGGGAAAACGCCCAGTGTGGAAAAACTGCAACGCCTGGATCTCATTGGTCGTGTTTTTCGCGACGAGAGGGGGGTAGGGGCTCTCCTCCACTGTGGGAGGGCCCAACCGGGCGACCTCAGAACGCCCTGGAACGCTCCGAAGCGCTCTCGGAGCGTCCCAAATCGCTCAGGAACGGCCGCGGCGCCCGATACGCCCTCCAGAACTGCTGGATATCAGGGGGCGTGTTTTTCTCTCGCGACGAGTGAAGTGGTGTTAGGTCGGGCATGTCCTCCTACAGGCGGATTTTGGACGAAGCAGGAAAATAGCCCAAACATGCACCAACGTCATCAACACATGATCGAAACGCCATCCCCACAATATTCTTGGACTCCTTTCGAAGATTCCTCCCGCAGAGGGACGCGCCCGACTTCCAGGTGGTGGTCTGCCCTCGGCTACACGCAAGACTGACCCTGGGTACGGCAGGTTCGTGTCGTGCCGACCCCAGCGTTGGTTTTTGACACCGCAGGGATCGTTCAACCTTGAACGATCGGCCGCTGCCGCAACGTCCGATCGTTCAACATCGATCGATTCTGGGTCGCCGGCGGCGTTCAACCTTGAACGTCCGCGCTGGGGTCGCCGCTGGTCGACACGACGCAAACCTACCGTAAGAGTGACCTTCGGTGCACGGCTCTTGGGGGGGCCGAAGGGGGACCGAACACGAGCGCGCAAGACGCTCCTGGCGCGTTGCGCTCGGCCATCGGGGGGCGAAGACGAGCGGGTGGCGCGCTCGGCGAGGGCGGAGGGGGGGAGGAGGAGGAGGGGGAGGAGGAGGAGGAGGAGGAGGGGAAGGAGGAGGAGGAGGAGGGGAGGAGGAGGAGGAGAAGGAGGAGGAGGAGAGGAGGAGGAGGAGGAGGAGGAGGAGAGGAGGAGGAGGAGGAGGAGGGAGGAGGAGGGGGGGAGGACTCTGGCGAAAGGTAACTCTCACGTCTAGTTGATGCCCCCCCCCAATGGCGGACGCAACCCTCGGCAGGCCCAGCTGGGGCGCACGACCGCGGCCCCCCCGCCGCCGCGCGACCCCGCTGCCGGGCCGCGGCACCGCCGCCCCCGCCGTGCTCACCGCGAACTGCGGGACGGAGACCAGGTCGCCTGGCTGCGGCCCCTCCCCGACTCAGGAGGAGGAGGAGAGGAGGAGGAGGAGGAGGAGGGAGGAGGAGGAGGAGGAGGAGGAGGAGGGAGGAGGAGGAGGAGGAGGAGGAGGGAGGAGGAGGAACGTCCCTGGGAGGAGGAGGAGGAGGAGGAGGAGGAGGAGGAGGAGGAGAGGAGGAGGAGGAGGAGGAGGAGGAGGAGGGGTGAATTGAGGGCATGGTAGTAGGCGCAGATGTTGTGCCCTGGCGTTGGGCGAGGGCCACCGCGCCGCACGGCGCATCGGACAGGGCAGCACAAGGCCAATTATAATGGAGTGGGTGCCCGACCACAAGAACCCTTTCACGAGAAACCCAACCCCGAGACCACAGGACGTCCACAAACTTTTGGTGTGGGAGCGTCACGCTTTCCATGGCAAAGCCATCGAAACCCAAGAAACCCAGGGCACCCTGGAGGCAAGCAGGGTGCTTCTTGGCATGTGTCTCCACTGTAACAGCTCGGGTGCGTAGTCTAGAAGGAAGCGTAATGTCTGGGCTGTGCCTCGCCACCGAGCTCTGCTGCAGACCAGCTTGAGCTGAGCGTGCATAGATGCGCCAGAGGCTTCGCATGCTTGCAGAGCTTGAGCTACAGATCAGCGTGAGCTGAGCGTGCGTGGCCGTGCCAGAGGCGTCGCATGCTTGCAGAGCTTGCCCGTGCATCCTTCGGCTGTACGCAAGAGTGCCCCTGGGTAAGAGTGACCTCGAGTGCGCGGCTTTCTTGGGGCCGCGGGGGGGCCAAATCTGGGCGCGCAACCAGCTGCCGCTGCTTCGTCTTCAGCCATCCGGGGACCCTTCCGTGCCCGCACCAAAGGTCACTCCTGCGAAAGGTCACTCTTGTGTCTAGTCGAATCCCACGTTCCCGCGCCAATCCGAGGCGGCCCCTCCCTGAGGAGGAGGAAGAGCACCCCGAGCTCCGCCGGTATTGAAACATGCAGCGCGGAAGTCTCTCGCCGCCTTCGGCCCGTGGGGCCTCCGCCGGGCCCCAGGGACCATCCGCAAATGACTCAGGATTCCCTGGGAATCCTTAGGAATCCCTAGGAATCAGGATTCCTGAGGATTCCTAAGGTTTCCAGGATTCCTGAGGATTCCTAAGGTTTCCTAAGGATTCCTATGGATTCCTAAGGGTGCCTAAGGATGCCTTAGGAATCCCTAGGAATCCTTAGGATGAAAAGCCGGCTCTGGAGACACTGGGGATCCCGGGCTGAAGCCCCTAATTAATTTCCTCTCGCCACGAAAGAATCCGCCACCGTGCCCTTGGCACAACGTGGAGTGCCCCCAGGCTCACAGCTGTGCTGCTGCAACCAGGTCAAACTCGTAAGGAGGCCCAGACATTCGGTTTCCCGCGCGCTCCTGGAGAATTTCTGGGAGGTCTTGGGTTGTGTCGCGTACGTCTTCTGCAGGGGAAGGTCCGAAGACAGGAGAAGGAGGGACCGAGGAGGCCGCGAAGAAGGCCCAAGAGAACCTCGAATCGCCTCAGGATCACTCTCAGATCCTCACGACGGTTTGGAGACGGCCAAAGAAGCACCCAAGACGCTCCAATAGGGCCCCAAGAGCACCCCCAAGAGGGCCTGAGAGGCCCAAATGCTGGAATTTACGCGTCTCGCCTTTTTCAGACGCACCAGCACGACCAAAGAAGCTCCTAATAGCGCCCCAGGACTGCCTAGGTCCCCAGGATGGCCCCAAGACGCCCCAAGATGGTCCAAGAGCCCCCCAAGACGGCCCAAAACGCACTCAAGATGGACCCAAGAGGGCCCAAGGTGGAGAACACGAACGGACATTTCGAGTCTTCCGCTCCAAGATGGCCCCAACAGTTACCCCTCCCGAGGCCCCCCCAAGACGCCCCAAGAGGCCCCCAAGAAGCCCCCAAGACGCCCCTAGGGGACCCCAAGGCGCCCCCCAAGACCCCTCCAAGAGGCCCTCCAGAGGCATCCCAAGAGACCCTCGCATGCATCGAAAAGGCATGGCGGGATGGGCCGAAGGCCATTGGATGGCGACGGACGGTTTTTGACCGTTTTCGGCTTCCAGGGGCCCCCACTGGGCCCTGGGAGCGTCAGAAAACTAGTCGGGATGAGAAGCTGGTACCACGCAATGGTGCCTCAAATCGGCGGTGGACAAACCTCCCTTTAGCAAACCTCCCCTTCGTGAAAACGGCCTGGGGCCGAAACCGACGGACCTGGACCCGCAAAAATGGCGGCCGCGACGCCCTCTCGCGAACCGAAGACGGCCAATTCCTCAATCGACGTGTCAGGGCAGGAGGTCTATCCACCTCCGATCAAATAAGACGAGGCCAAAGCCGGGACAAAATCGGACCGGGACAAGCCGGCGATCTCTGAGTGAGATCCGGCGGCCCTGGAGGAGATGTCGGGCGCTGCGGCCGCTCTGACGCGCTCCGGAGTGCTCCGAGAACGCGCCAGGGCGCTTTGGATCGCTCTGAGGGCGCCCAGCTGGGCCCTCCCCCCAATGGAGGAAGGTTGGCGGCGCGCACAAGGGGGTGGAGGGAGGGGGAGGGCTTCTTAGAAGGAGGCTGCTTCTTAGAAGGCGCCGGCCTTACACCTATAGAGAAGGCCCGCGCCTTTTTAGCAGCAGGGGGTGCCTCTAAGAAGCCCTCCCCCCTCCCCCCACCCCCCGCTGCGCGTGGCTGAGAAAGCCCCCGCCTCCACTCGCCGCGCACAACACCACGGCCCGCCCGCCCGCCCGACCTGCCGTCGGGGTCCGGCCTCCCGCGTGTGCTCGAGAACCCGCCCGCGCCCGACCCGCCCGCCCTCGGGGGCGCCCCGCGCTTGGGGGGCGTGCCGAGGTTTCGCCTGGAGGAGGAGGAGGAGGAGGAGGAGGAGGAGAGGAGGAGGAGGAGGAGGGGAGGAGGAGGAGGAGGAGGAGGAGGAGGAGGAGGAGGAGGAGAGAGGAGGAGGAGGAGGAGGAGGAGGAGAGATCCGCTCGCTCGGCCTGCCCGGGAGGCTCCGCCCTTCCGCGTGCTCGGGGGGCCCTCGCCCGCCTCCGCGCCCCGCCCGCCCCGCCCCGCCCGCGGTCGGGGCCCGCCCGCCCGGCCTGCCACCTGCGGTCGGGCCCGCCCAGGCCGGCCGTCGGGGCCCGCCTGCCGAAGAGGTGGCTCCTCGCGCCAAGTCGGGTTGGCCGCCGAGCTCCACCCTGCACCCGGACTTCTCGAGCTCTGGTGGAGCCGAGAGCTCTACGAGGTACTTCTAGCGTCCACTTGTGGCGTCCACGCGTGGCCTCCCAAGCCCGGATGGCGGCGCAGTCCAGAGCGCGTGAAAGGCCTGTGGGAGACGCTGTTCGCCTTCTGCTGAGTCTTCTTCGCCCTCGATTACGCCCCTTTCCCCTTGCCCCACTCCGTGGTCGTTTTCTCCTCCTTTCATCGCTCTCCCTCATCCTTAGGTCAGGCATGTTCCCCATACAGGCGGATTTTGGACGACAAATGAAGAATAGTCAAACAATATGCAAGAATTGTCAAAATAATCGTAAGATCGTCCCCTGACTATTTTTCTGACTATTTTTGAATTTGCCTCCTGTAGAAAAAATGCCCGACTTACCCTTGCCCTTGCCCCTCCACTTCCTGTTTCAGAGGCCGCGCCAACTACACGCGGCAGACACGGAATGTATACAGATCTCTCTCTATATATACACACACTATTATTATTATTATTATTATTATTATTATTATTATTATTATTTTTGTTACACCCCCAAAGGGGGCACGATCGAAGACGAAGAAGGCGGGTGTCGAGGGTTTGGGGGTGTAAATTTGGAATGACACGCGGGCAGCGAAGACCACACAGTCTTACAATGATTGTTGTTCTTGTTGTTGCTGCTGTTGTTGTTGCTGTTGTTGTTGCTGTCGCTGTCGTTGTTACTGTTTGTAGTTGTTATCGTCGTCGTCGTCGTCGTCACCGTCGTCACAATCGCCGCTCACGTCGTCGTCGTCTTCGCCGCTGTGCTGCAATCCCCAGGACGGACGGACACGCTCCGAGGGTCCACGCACGCAGAGAAGCCGGTGCCTTTCTGTGACCCTGGCTCTAGGTCGGGCGTGTCCCCCTACAGGCGGATTTGTTAAGAAAAACTCCATATATTCAAAACAGACTGAAAAATAGTCAGAAATAGTCGAGCATCGCCCCCAGACTATTTGTCGACTATTTCTGGGATGTTCCTGCTGTAGAGGGACATGAACGAGTGAACCCTGGCTTTAAGGCGGGCCTGTCCCCCTACAGGGGGATTTTCGACGAACATTAAAAGATACCCCAAAAATAATCAAAAAATAATTCAAAAATAGTCCGGGGATCATGTAGTAGTAGTAGTAGTAGTAGTAGTAGTAGTAGTAGTAGTAGTAGTAGTAGTAGTAGTAGTAGTAGTAGTAGTAGTAGTAGTAGTAGTAGTAGTAGTAGTAGTAGTAGTAGTAGTAGTAGTAGTAATAGTACTTTTTGACCTCTTGGGGGTATTTTTGGGGGTATCTTTTATGCTTCGTCGAACCCCCCCCTGCAGGGGGACAGGCCCGACCTAGCCCTGGCTCCACCTGCTCTGGCCGCTGCCGGTGGGCCCGGGAGCACCGTGCCGGCACGAGCCGAGCACGCGCACGCGGAGAGGGGCGGCGAGGCGCACCCACGCTGCCCTCCGGAGATCCGGGCGGGGCGGCTGCGCGGAGGTCTTGGCACCCCGGGGCGCCGTGCTCTGGCACTGCGCTGGGGGAGGAGGAGGAGGAGGAGGAGGAGGAGGAGGAGCTATGGCGCTATGGCGGAATCGCGGTGCCCAGGTGCTAGCCTGGCCGCCCCACCACAATCACCGAGGGAAGCTCATTCCCGACTTAGGCGGGAGCCCCCTCTGCAGTCGGCCCAAAGCCTCCAAACCTTTCCTGGTCGGAGGCCTGCACTCGCTTTTCAAGTTGCGGGCACTTGTGACTGCGAAACTTCCACACACAGTGCAGAACAAAATGCCATTCAACTCAGATAAGGAATGGGTCTCGTGGCAATGGATGGCCATTGGATGCCCAGCAGGCCCAAAAGGCGCGGCCCCTGGGTCCAAAACAAAATCCTCACCCTCACGCGGCACACGGTACTGGGCGAACCTCCCAGCATTGCAGGGGCCTGGCCAAAAAACAGACAGTGGCCCCTTCTTGCAAAACCGGGCAGCACAGATACTACACTTGAACAGGGTCCTGCGCTCAACAGGCGAGTGGCCCTGCTCTTCAAGACGAGCACGTCTGATCTGTGCACTCGAACCAGCGCGCGCACGCACATGCTCATGCCCAACACGCGCGTGCTGCGTGCGCTCGCGCGGGTGCTGCACGACAACTTCACGCTGGATGGCCAGAAGCCTGCGAATGACGTCCCTATTCAAATTATCCTGCTCAAAAGTGATGGCCGCCAAATCCTGGGGAACGGCCGCGCGACGGGCCATCTCTCCAGCACATGCGTCGGCAGCTCCATTCAAGAGCAGCTCAATCGACGTGAGACAGAGGGCGCTGACCTGGGGGCCTGTGGGGTGACTCTTGGTCCAGCGGAGGTCGATTTCTCCATCTCGGGCATCAAGGACATCCCAAAGGCGAACCCAGAGGTCCAGCATTCCAGAATTGGCCATCAAGGCCCGTGGACGTCGGAAAGCACGAACAACAGGGTAATAGTCACTGAAAACCAAGACACGCCCATAAGTATATTGACAAACATAAATCAAAGCAAGAAGTTCAGCACGCGGGGTCGACTGTTCACCTCCCATGGTTCCCGCGATGCCCCCATCGATGTTGTCCAGGGTAGCACCTAATCTGACACAGGCCCAACCACAACGCCTTAGTCTCTCATCCTTAGCGTGCTCCCCCCCCGATCCATCGATTCCCCAAACGCCCCCTTGGCAGACAGGCAGCCCTTCGAACGATCCCCAACCGATGGCACTTTCATTCGCGATCGGAAGATGTCCGACCGTCCTGTCTAGAGGCATAAGGCCCCGACACCAGAGGGCAGGGCAATCAACGTCACGAGCAGCTTGCTCGCGGAGGTGAGCTGTACGCTCGACAACTGGATCTGGGATGGAATCATTACACCTGCAGTCCCAAAATCTGTGAAAGGGGGTCTCACTAACCTCCCCACAGCGCGGGCATAAACCATTAGAACCCGTGCGGTATCCTTCGTCATGCAACCTTTGGTCAGTCCAAAAACCAGCAGAACAAAGGTTCCAAAGCAAAGCTTGACCCTCGGAATCAAAATCTTTACCCAATCGAGTGATCTCTTGCCTGAGGACCGTGAAATCCACTCCAGACGAGATCCCATACCCATGGTAATGTTTGGCAGCCTGGCTCCAGACCAGGTCACTGCAAGTGGCCTTGACAGCTCGTCGCAGTGTCACTGCAAAATCCAAGGCTTCTGTGTGAAAGTCGTTGCCGAAATTGTCACGCCAGTGCACGGGGTACAATGGGCACCAGCCCAGGTCAAGCAAAACTGCAACAGTGGCGGCGATCGGCCCACGGACCCGTTTCCAAACTTGGTTCCTTGGAATACTGACGAACTCCTGAAACCTAGCCTGCCAGACCTGGGAAACACGGAGCTTCTCCTTGTCACTAAGGGATTTCCAAAGCGTGACAAAACCAGATAACTGTTCACGCCGCAGACGATAAATAGGGTCACTCTTCTCGGCCCCGAAAACGCTCAGGATAGTGGTAGAGCAAGCTCCAGCATGCCAGTGGCCAGAGCAGACGGCGGCCTGCCCTCGCGCGCTCTGCACTTGGGCCCCAGAGAGGCCAGCAACATTGTGGCCCCAGGTGCCAACGGCAAGCACACCTGGCTTATAGAGCTTAGACGACTTCTTGACCAACGTAGTCAAGTAGCGCACCTTCTTGCCACGAGCAGCGGCCTTCCGCCGCCTGGCACGCACGATGGCAGCAGTCCTCCTCCTTCCTGCCGTGGTGGCCGTCCCCAAATCACGAGTAACATCTTCAACTCTGACAGCTAGGCCTGCTGCTTTCAAATCAGTAGCGACAAGAAGTGCAAGAGGTCGTCGGTTCGCGACAACCGCAGACTTATTAGATAAAACAAGCTCGGCTGCATTGACCATTTGACCTAGCTGAACTGCTGCGGCGACAATCTGCCGTCGTACCTGGTCTTCAGCTCCCTGGCACACCTGGGATATGTCGTCAACGTAAGACCTGGTAGACACACTAGATTCCCAAAGAAATACCGATTATGCACATCATTCAAAATCTGGAGGAGGAGGAGGGGGAGGAGGAGGAGGAGAGAGAGGATGATGATGATGATGATGATGAGGAGGAGGAGGAGAAGGAGGAGGAGCAATGACATAAACATAGAAACTCCGAGTTCCGCGCGGATTTCTCGGATCGGCGCTGGGGCCCCCTGGCGGCGCCTCCGGCGCCGCCCCTGGCGCGTTCCGCGCGCCAGGGAGGGGGGTCCAGCGCGGATCCAAGAAATCCGCGCGGACCTCCGAGTTTTTATGTTTATGTCATTGTTCGTTCCCCGATGCACATCCCGATGGGGGCTCGAAGCGTTGATAATGACCTCTGTACGACGGAAGCGAAACTGTCATGTCAATCGACTGCCTCTAAATTGAAGTTGAAACACTTACTTCAGTTCGGCCGTGGACACGTGGAGGGTTCCAGAAACCCTGCATCTCAATAAACTGATCCCTTGGAGGGACGATTTTTGCTTCCGCTGGCTTCTGCCAGCGGACACGCCCCCGTTTTGCTTCCGCTGCCTTCTGCCGAGGAAGGGAAGTCAAATTCTCTCGAATCCATCGAAGGCGAAGCCCTTCCTGGAGCGCCCCATGTGGTCACTGGAGAGCCACGGGCTGCGTGACTGTGCACGTCGTCGTGCCCGCTGCCGCGTGCTCTGAGCACCCAAGCGCCATGTTGCCGGAGTGCTCCAGCTGGTAGCACGCCTGTATCGGCGCTGATATGGGGCTAGCGTCAGGGTCTTGGGAATGGTGTTCGAGATAACTTTTAGAAGGCTAGGTCTTCGGTGTTAGGACTGCTACATCGCCCCCCTGGCACGTTGAGGCGTGCTAGAATGCCAAGTGCTGTCTGGTGAGCTTTCTGTAATCTTCTAAAGGCTCGCACCTCGCCGCGCGCACACCGCCATTCTCCCCGGGGGGCCGCTGGGCGGCCACGGCGCCGCCCTGGGGCCCTCCACGGCTTCCATGGCGGCCCAGGAGGCCCCCAAGAGGGTCCAGGAGGGCCCCGAGTCGCCGAACGACCGCCCGAAGACGCCCAGGATGGCTTCAAAATGGCGCAAGCTTCCAAGGCGCCCGAGGCAGCCTCCGAGAGGCCCCCCAAGGCAGACATCATTGATTTTCCTCACGTTTGAAAGATTCTGGCGTTCTCGCCTTCTTGTCTTTCCGACGCTCCAGGACGGCCCAAGAGGCCCCCAAGACCACTCCAAGACAAGCCAAAAGGCCTCCAAGAGGGCCCCAAGGCGGCCGAAGGGCACCCCAAGACGGCCCAAGAGGCGCCAAAGACGGCCCAAGAGGGCCCCAAGACGGCCCCAAAGGGCCCCCCCCCCCCAGAGAAGGATGCACGAACCGAAAATCCGGGCCTTCCGCCCCAAGGGGCCCCCAGGAGGCCCCAAGAGGCGCCCGAGAGGCCCCAGGAGGCACCCATGATGCCCCCAAGATACACCTAGCGATCCTCTAAAGGCCCCCAAGAGGCCCCCAATAGGCTTCAAAACTACCTCCAAGATGCACCCGAAGGGCCTCCCACGAGATTCCAAAGAACATCCACCAGGCTTATAACTCGCCACCCGGGCCCGCCGAAGGGACTTGCTGTAGGCAACTGGATCACCTTAGAAGAACTGGCCCTGCCTGGGCCTCCCTGCCGACCCTGGTTAGGGTCGTTCTTTGCACAACTTTCGGGAAACAGATGCCTTTCTGGCTGTCTCCAGGATGCCTCCGAGGAAGCTGTTGCGTCGCATGCATAAGAGGCCCTTCAGCTTCATGAAGATAAGCGGGCATCTGCCAGTGAGACAGCGGCTGTCGCCCCCCCCCCCCCGCTCTCCCTCTGTTTGCGCCACTGCACGCTCCTATCTACACCTCGTTGGGACTACTCGCCTGCGACTCGTTTCCTCTGACGGTACTTTTTGGCACGCGGGCGCGCGAAGCGGGTCGAAGGCCGTGCAAGCAGGGGCAGGCCATGCCACAAGCTTAGGGAACAGCAGAGAAGCGAGTGACGCCATGCATAGAGCGGGACGGAGCTCATCTGGTGGAGATGCGCGAAACGGTTAGAATCCGAAAGGCTGATGCGCCGTGCATGTCGTGCGAATGGCAGCTGCTTGGTGTCTCAAGTGCTGCCGTATGACCGGCCCAGGACCATTATGGGAGCTGAACGAAACGCCCTGCCCCATATCAGCGTTTTTTTTTTTTTGTTTTTTTTTTTTTTTGAATAATAATTATTTGTGTGTGTGTATATGGGGGGGGGGCATGTTCTTCTTCTTCTTCTTTATGCAGCCCATCGAAAGGGGTAGCACATCACTCTAAAAGACGTTAAACACATGTATGGCAACCGATCTTGTGGCAAAGCTGGTGACCATGGCTGGCAACTTCGCCTTCTTATGTAAGGCCTCGATCCTCAAGCATCGCGCAATCTATCATACACTTGGCACCTGAGACAACAGTTCCTCTAAGCAGGCTGAACGGTGCGCCTGTTTCTGGCAACTTGATTCAGGCACTGAGCCAGGCTAGGAAGTGGCCCAGCAAAGTGTTATCGAGATAACCCACTCGGAGGCTACGACTTCAGCAGGGTTGCGACGCGTTGCAGGGTCCTGAGCACGGAGGCGCTGCCAGGGAAGTGCTAATCTGGAACCTTTACGGACGTTGTTGCAGGAATTTGACATGGTGGCAGCGAAGATGGCAATATGCGCCAGAACCTTCACCATTTCTGCGAGCTTCGCGCAGAAGTTTCTGAGTATGACGCCAGGCGAAACAATGATTTCAAACATCCCCTCGGACTCCCCCCTGGGATTCTCAGAGCCCCGCCTGCCACCAGCATATTATTTGGACCATGAATCGCCCGCCCTTAATCGCAGGCGCCCTGGAGCGACTTCAAAGTGCTTGGAGTCACAACCCTACTCCTGCGCCTTCGCCCAGAACCTTATTTCGAGGAAGCGAATGGAAGAGGAGGGTTATTGTGGGGAAGAGCGAGTGTGGAGGTGAGATCAGACCTTCTGTCATGGACAACTCTACGGAGAATGCCACCTGATTCGCCAAAACCTGTTTCCAGTCGTAGCTTAACGCGCACAGCGGCTGGCACCACAATGTCAAGCACAGCAGCGGCAAGCAAGCTGGGAACGCCGAGTGCACCAAACTGTCCTAGGCAAACTGGTGTACGAAACGATATCCAGGGAAACCAAGGCGAGGCGTGGTGTGTATATCACTGCTGGCTGAATCACAGGGGCTACACAGATATTTTGTAGTGGGCTAACTGGGTGACGCGTTCACGAAAGGACTGGCTAACGTGCCAAATCTGCGCACCGGAAAGGAGCTGAAGCCGTGCAACAACAAACTTCGGATGCACAACGATCGCGACACGGAATCGCAGCCCGAACATTGAAGAGAATTCACAGATGATCTCACCCCAACCCCCATATCGACGCATGCTTCCGTTTATGCTACGTCGTCGAGATCGTGAGCCTGACCTCCAGCGCCGCTTGAAGGTCCACACGGTCTCTCCGCTCTCTGGTCGTTCCGCAGACCCTTCCTCCTCCCCTCTTGCCCCTCCCTCGCTCTCGCTGCAATTAGCTGCGGACGCGTCCCGCAGTCAGCCCGACCGCTTGTTTGACCCAACTCGCCGCAGACCAAAACGCACAGGCCTCGGGAAAAATAGCGAAAACTCATGCCACACCCCGGTCTCCCCCGCGCATGCCAACTCGGAGTTTTTTTTTGGGGAAGGGGCGTGTCCCGCGACGGCTTTCCTCGACCGTGCGGCCCGGAAGCGAACACATTCGGAGAAGGGCCGCTGTGGCGAGTCGGTGGGGGTTCGGGGTGGCCGCGCGGCCTGGGTTGTGGCTGTCGTGCACAGTTCGGCCTCTCCCCCTGCGCCTCGGTTTAGAAGTCGGGCCTGGCCCTCCGCAGGGGGAAGGATACCTTCAAACCCAGTCAAGACATGGCCTGGGGACGACTTCGTGGACCACTCTGGGAGCACTTCAGGGGCAGGCTTCTTCCTCCTCCCCCTCCTTCTCCTTCTCCTCCTCCTCCTCCTCTTCCTCCTCCTCCTCCTCCTCCTCCTCCTCCTCCCCTTTGGAGGCATGGCCTGGGGGCGCTTTCGTGGACCATTTTTGGGAGCACTTTAGGGGCAGGCTTCTTCCTCCTCCCCCTCCTCCTCCTCCTCCTCCTCCTCCTCCTCCTCCTCCTCCGCTTTGGAGCACTTTAGGGGCAGGCTTGCCTTTTTTTTCTTCCCTGTTCGGGGGCTCGGCCCGTCGGCACTCCCGTCGTCTGACCTGCGCGCGGGCCGCCGGCCTCCTCGCCTCCTCGGCGCCGCTCTCGCCGAGGCGGCGAGAGCGGGGCGAGCGCGTGGGCGGCTCTTGGGCCCCTCCTCCTCCTCCTCCTCCTCTCCTCCTCCTCCTCCTCCTCCTCCTCTCCTCTCCTCCTCGTTGGTCCTCCCCTCCTCCTCCTCCTCCTCCTCCTCCTCCTCCTCCTCCTCCTCCTCCTCCTCCTCCTCCTCCTTGGATCGAACGTTGATCGCCGACGCCCCCGAGCAAGTCGAGACGAGGCCAAGGCGGGGCTCACACATCGGATCGGGGCGGGCAGGACACCTCTGGGGGCTGCGGCATCCGGCCTGGCCGACGCCGGCGCGCCCCCCCGACGTGCCGATCGCAGCACAGCGGGGGCCAGCCCACGAGAAACCTTTTCCACAAGCGACCAAACCCTGGCCCCAGGACGTCCTGAGTATCGTTTATCCGATCCCCATCCCCAGCGGCTTGGCCTGGGCCCCACTGGCCGATTTATCCCCCTAGATGGGGATATAGGTCGTTCCCTTCGGGTTTCGAGGGGTGTATCCCCAACTGGGGTGGTAATCTGGTGGGGGTCTCGAAGGGGATGGGGATGGGGATAGGGATCGGATAAAGGATACTGACCCGTCCACCGATTTTTGGTGCGGGGACGTCGCGCCCTCCACAGCAAAGGGCAGCATCGAAACCCAAGAGACCCGGGGGGGACCCTGGGGGCAAGCAGGGTGTTTCTTGGCATGGGTCTCCACTGTACGCCCATCCGACTTGCTGTCGCGCGGGACCGCCCCTCGGAACGATCCACGCCGCTGCCAGGGTAGAAACGGGAGCAGCGAGATCAACGTCGGGGACGGCCCAGACCGTCCTCGGGGGCAGCCCGCGAGCGCCCCGAGAGCAGCCGAGCTCCTGCGAGATCCGTCGAGCTGCGACCAGGAGCACGAGGAGCGCCAGAGGAGCAATCATAGAAGGACATAGGGACCAACAGGAGGAGGAGGAGGAGGAGGAGGAGGAGGAGGAGGAGGAGGAGGAGGAGGAGGAGGAGGGAGGAGGGGGAGGAGGAGGACCAACGAGGAGGAGGAGGAGGAGGAGACCAACGAGGAGGAGGAGGAGGAGATGAGGATGAGGATGAGGATGAGGAGGAGGAGGAGGACCAACGAGGGGGAGGAGGGAGGAGAGGAGGAGGAGGAGGAGGAGGAGGAGGAGGAGGAGAGCCCCTTCCGAACCCGAACAGCTCCTAGTGGGGCAGGGCAGAACGGCACGAACAGAAACTTTCGGAGCTTCACTTAGGTCGAGCATGTCCTCCTACAGGCGGAGTTTGGAGGACAAATGAAACATATTCAACACATGTTCAAACACTGCTCAAGAACAGTCAAAACATCGTCCCCAGACTATCTTTGGCCTTTTTTTGAATGTTCCACCTGTAGAGGGACACGCTCGACTTACAGCTTCACGAAGGACTCTGGGATCGGCTCTGAACCCCCTGGCGGTGCCTCCGGTGCTGCCCCTGGCGCGCTCCGCGCGCCAGGAAGGCGGGTTCAGCGCCGATCCGAGAAGTTCGCGCGGACCTCCGAGACCTGCTCGGCTGGCTCCGTCGTCTTGGCCGACCTCTGCATTAGGTCGGGCTTGTCCTCCTACATGCGGATTTTGGACGACAAATAGAAAAGTACCCAAACAATACTCAAAAATAGTCAAACAATCGTCCACCGACTATTTTTTTTACTATTCTGGAATACTCCTCCTGTAGAGGGACAGGCCCGACTTAACCTTTGCACCGAGGCCAGCCACACTCGAGGTGTCCAGAGGCACTGCCCTACACCACTGCGCGCGGGTGTAGATGCTCAGCGCCAGCGTTGCTCGGAGAGACGAAAGCGAAAGCGAAAACGTGAATCGCGAAGGCTTTCGGAGACCCTCCGAGGCCCTAGATGGGGCCGGGATCGGCGCATTCCCCCCAAAGGCCGACCACGACACTAGAATAGACATAATATGAATCATCATCGCCGAAAGAACTACAATACTAGAAATAAATACGAGACATACGAATCAGATGGATAAGAAGAGGAAGAAGGACCATCAACAAGCCATTCAGAAGACGAGCCGTACTACATTTTGGTAAACCGAAGAATGGCAAGGAGACGCGCGAACACAGATTCACACGCTTCTGGAGCTCCGCACAAACCTCCGGCAGCCCCTGTCGATTCCCCAGCCAGTGCTTGGGCTCTTGCCTCTGTTCTAAGGGAGCTGGGCAGCGTCTCCAGTCTGGCGGCGCCTCACCGCCGCCCGTCGTCTGGGCCGTCCGTCCTTGGTCTGGCGGCTGCGGCCGCCGTCGCCGCCCCGTCGCCGCCCCGTCGCCGCCTCGTCGCCGCCCGTCATCTGGGCCGCGTCTTTGGTCTGGCGGCTGTGTGGCCGCCGTCGCCGCCTCGCATAGATTGCATGGCATAGGTACAGATTTCGCCACATACATCGCACAACACAGATCGCACCACATCAATTGCACCACATACCTTGCGCCACACATACTGCACCGCAAATATTGCTGCACATGGGCTGCTCCACATAAGTTGCCCAACTTAGATGGTACCGCATAGATCGCACGGCACACACGCATTTCACAACATAGAGGGCACAGGACAGATCGCACCACATAGGCTGCACCGCAGATGTTGCACCGCATATAGTGCACCACAGAAGATTGCACCACATACATTGCTCCACATCGATTACACAGCATATACTGCTAGAGGCGCACTTCTGGGTTTATCCTGGCTAACATGCATTTGCTTCTTCTTCGAGGCACCTCCATCTCAGTGCAAGTCGGCGGACATATCGGCCAGCGCCCACTATTTCACCCCGCCCTCCCTCCACTGACTCCGTCAGATCAGCACGCGGTGCTGGCCACAGGCCTTCGCGACGCCGCCGTAGATGACGCCAGCCGGTGGCGAGGACGGTTTCCCAGCACTGGTGACCTTGGCAGCTCAAGGGATCACCATAACCAACACTGAAGCTGCTCTTGCAATGCAAGGTTGGCATGAGGTTAAGCGGGAGCTTGCGTGGCGAGCGTCGAACATATAGCAGGGACTGGCGTCAGTACCCTTAGGGAGTCTGTGGCCTGCTTGCGCCGCCCACTCTTAATTTTCCTCACACGTAGGACATATCTGTTCCTCCTCCGGTGCGCACCGTGATCGGCGGTGAGCGAAGAGTGTCAGCGCTGCCGACCGCGCGGAGTTTCGGATTGGCTTGTGGCAGCTGCTGCGGAAGAGGGGTGAACACGTGCTTGTGCGGAATGCGATCAGGGCGTGGGAGGGCTGATGAGCGTGAGCGAGACAGCTAGAATCTTTTAGCAGGGCGAGCCGCCGCCCTTGCACGAGACGCCGAGATCGCGGTCAGCTCTTCGAGCTGAGAGCAGCCGTGGCGGCGAGAGCCTCCAGCGACGCTTTACTCACCTCCGAAACGACGAACACGTCGACGACCGTCGACGGTCTCCGTCGACGTCGCCGGCGACTGCAATCGACCGTCGCGACCAGTGTCGACCGTCGTCGACGATCGTTGGCGACCGTTGACAACCGTCGTCGACAGCGAATGCCCGTTGTCGACGAACGTCGTCGACGGCCGTCGGGCGGAGGCGGGCCTTGTCGTCGC
>CAUYUJ010017134.1:0-35000 GCA_963575745.1 Prorocentrum cordatum | reverse complement strand
CGTGATGAACACCGTCGCGATCAGCACCAGCTCTACCTTCACCATCAGGGACTGCATCGGCTTCACCATGACCAAATCCGCCTGGCCGATCGACAGTGCGATCAGCATCGCCAGGAAAAAGTCCAAGTGCCAAGCGGTCGGCATCACCATGAACATGATCGCGACCAACGTCACCGCGAAAATCAACAGGCTCATCATGAACTGCATCTTGGGGAACACCATCACCATCACGACGAGAGGGATAAGGATCCCCACTGAAACCACCGTGGACAGCATGATCGATGACAGGAGCATCGACATCTCCATGCACACACTCTGTGGCGCCAGGGTCGACAGCGTCCTGGCTTACAGGTCCCTCCGGTTGTTCCTCCTCGCTGAACCCACTGAGGATTGCAGCTTCGTTCGCCAGGAGGTAGCGCGAAACGACATCAAAATCCGCGCCAACACCAACTGGGCGGGAAAGTGTGCAATCTGTGCTGCGCACCAAGCCGGCGACCTGCGCGCCAAGCTCCTCCTGTTCCGCCTGTGGTACGTCGTGGCTGTCGACGCTGAGCTCGCAGTCGGAAGTGTTGTCATCCTGCTCCACGCCGAGCTCGCACAGCAGCGTGGAGACCACCCCGTCTGCAGCTGGCTCGAACGGCTTGGCGTCGGCGCTGAGCGGCGACGCGGCGCCCGTCAGCAAACGCTCAAGCGCCCGAGCATCCAGCCCGTCGGGCACCTTGGCTAGCCCTCTCGCTGCGCCAGGCGGCGGCGCATGGCGTGCGGCGTTGCCCACCGCCAGCGCCGCGTCCGCCTCGGCCGGGAGGGCGGGGTCGCAGCAGAGCAGTCGTGCGGCCGCCACCTCCTCCCTGAGCGTGGGGGGATGGCGCCCGACTGCATCGCCGAGGCGCCAGTGGACGTCGAGCGACGACCTGAGCGCCTTGATGCGGCGAGCCAGCGCCGCCGCACGGGACACGCCCCGCTCTGCCTGCCGCTCCCGCCGCAGGCGCCGGGTCAGCGTCCGTGCCGAAGCCGCAGCCCGCAACTTGCCGCCACCAGCATGGGCGGACATCACGGCCTCTGGCGCGCCACGCGCCCGCGCGGCGCGCTGCGAGGGCCTCCCGAAGCGCGGCTCACTTGAGCCAACATGGCTACGGAGGAGGAGGAGGAGGAGAAGGAGACAGCGACTGCGCCCGCTGGCAGAAACCTGATGACCTGACGAGCGATGACGTCTCCTCCTATCTTCATACTGCGCTCTTCTCCTCCTCTTCCTCCTCCTCTTCTTTCTCTTGCGCATGAAATACTCTATGCTCTGAGCGTGTCTCCACCCGCCGCCTCCGCGGCGGCTCTCCTGCTTTGCCCACTGCACAGGTGCACGATTAGCAAGCCGGCGGCCCATTCTGGCCCGAACGCATCGTGCCCCACATCCCTGCAACAGCCAAGAAAATCGCCGACCCTTAGGGTGCTTTCGGCGCGTGATGGTCGCCCCTCCCCACAAACCCTCCCCAGGAAGCCGGTTTGGCTGGTTTGGGAGGGGGGTCCAATCAACGTCCCCGTCGGCAAAGGCGGATTCACACAGATCCCAAGACGGTCCAACCAGAACCACCCCGAGACGGCCCAACAGCGCCCCGAGACGGCCCCAAACACCTCAAAATGGTTTCAAAATGGCCCACGATAATCCCAAGACGGCTCAATATGCCCCCCAGGATGGCCCAAGATGGCCCCAAGACGGTTCAAGAGACCCCCAAGACGCCTCAAGAGAACCCGAAGAAGGCCTGTCAACGCAAAACTCATTGATTTCTATATCTCCGAAAGATCTTGACGATACCGCCTTCTCGATCTTACGATGGCCTCAGGTTCTCGAGGATGGTCCCAATACAGCCCACCAGGCCCTCATGAGGGCTCCAAGACTGCCTAAGAATGCCCCAGTATCACCCCCCAAAACCCCCAACGGTCCCAAGGCTGCCAACAAGATGCCAAGACGTCCCAAGATGCACCCAGGACGGCCTCCAAAGGCGCCAGACGGCACAAGTGCGACCAAAGACGGCCCAAGACGCCCCGAGGCCTCAAGATGCCTCCAAGAAGCCCCCCCGCAGGCCTCCAAGAGTTCCCTGGAAGCCTCCGCCGCCACACTCATGGAGTGCCCTTGGGTCCCGAGAGGTCGGTGGTAGGGCGAAAGCCATCGAATCTCCGCCTGCTCCTCCTCCTGCCTCTCCTGCTTCTCCTGGCTCCCCTTCCCCTTCCAAAGACCTCCAACGGCCTTTTTTGTTTTTGCCGCAGCGTGGGCCTGGGCGACTGGAGCCGTTCCCCAGGCCCCAACGCTGCATCCTGCATCGTGTCCTCGGGGGAGGAGAAGGAGGAGGAGGAGGAGGAGGAGGAGGAGGAGGAGGAGGAGGAGGAGGAGGAGGAGGAGGAGGAGAGGAGGAGGGAGGAGGAGGAGAGGAGGAGGAGAGGGAGGAGGAGGAGAAGGAGGAGGAGGAGGAGGGGGGAAGAAGAGAGGAGGAGGGAGGAAGAGGAGGAGGAGGAGGAAGGAGGAGGAGGAGGAGGAGGAAAAGGAGGAGGAGAGGAGGAGGCGGAGGAGAAAGGCGAAGGAGGAGGCGGAGGGAGGAGGAGGGAGGAGAGGAGGAGAGGAGGAGGAGGAGTTGTGGTGGGTGGTGCGTGACGCATGCGGACTTTGCCTTGGGCCTTCGGTGGAGCTCCCTATGGGCCACGAAACATTGTTCTGGGTGGGGGGAACGCGTGCAAACTTTGCCACTGGGGCCTTCGGTGGAGCTCCCTATGAACCACGAAACGTTGTGCTGGGTGGGAAAACGCATGTGGACTTTGCCAATGGGGCCTTCGGTGGGGCTCTCTATGGGGCCACGAATCGGTGGGGCTCCTATGGGGCCAAGGAGCGCTGTGCGGGCGTCCCACTGGGACCTTCGGTGGGGCTCCCTGTGGGGCCACGAAACGCTGTACTGGGTGGTGGCGACGCACGCGAACGGTCCCACTGGGACCTTCGGTGGGGCTCCCTATGGAACCACGAAGCGTTGTACTGGGTGTGCGGGACGCGTGTGGGCGGTCCCAAATGGAACCTTCGGTGGGGCTCCCTACCGGGCCACGAAACGCTGTGCTGGGTGTGCGGCGTGCATGCGGGCGGTCCCACTGGGGCCGTCGGTGGAGCTCCGTATGGGGCCACGAAGCGCTGTACTGGGTGGTGCGTGGCGCATGCGAGCGGTGGCAGTGAGGCTTTCGGTGGAGCTCCGATGGGGCCACGCAGCGCTGTACTGGGTGGTGCGTGACGCATGCGGGCGGTCCCACTGGGACCTTTGGTTGAGCTTCCTATGGGGCCACGGAGCGCTGTCCTGGGTGGTGCGTGACGCATGCGAACTGTCCCATTGGGGCCGTCGGTGGAGCTCCCTATGGGGGTACAAAGCGCTGTGCTGGGTGGTGCGTGACGTATGCGGGCGGTCCCACTGGGGCCGTCGGTGGAGCCCCCTATGGGCCACGAAGCGCTGTACTGGGTGGTGCGTGACGCATGCGGGCGGTCCCACTGGGCCTTCGGTGGAGCTCCCTATAGGGCCACGAAGCGCTGTACTGGGTGGTGCGTGACGCATGCGGGCGGTCCCATTGGGGCCTTCGGTGGAGCTCCCTACGGGGCCACGGAGTTCTGTGATGTGTAGTGCGTGATGCATGCGGGCGGTGGCACTGGGGCCTTCGGTGGAGCTCCCTATCGGGCCACGAAGCGCTGTACTGGGTGGTGCGTGGCGCATGCGGGCGGTGCCACTGGGACCGTCGGTGGAGCTCCATATGGGGCCACGGAGCGCTGTCCTGGGTGGTGCGTGACGCATGCGGGCGGTCCCAATGTGACCTTCGGTGGAGCTTCCTATTGGGCGACGGAGCGCTGAACTGCGTGGTGCGTGACGCATGCGAGCGGTGGCAGTGGGGCCGTCGGTGGAGCTCCCTATGGGGCCACGAAGCGCTGTACTGGGTGGTGCGTGACGCATGCGGGCGGTCCCACTGGGGCCGTCGGTGGAGCTTCCTATGGGGCCACGGAGCGCTGTACTGGGTGTGCGTGACGCATGCGAGCTGTCCCATTGGGGCCTTCGGTGGGGCTCCCTATGGGGCCACGAAGCGCTGTGATGTGTAGTGCGTGACGCATGCGGGCGGTCCCACTGGGGCCTTCGGTGTAGCTCCCTATGGGGCCACGAACGCTGTGCTGGGTGGTGCGTGACGCATGCGGGCGGTCCCATTGGGGCCTTCGGTGGAGCTCCCTATGGAGCCACGAAGCGCTGTACTGGGTGGTGCGTGACGCATGCGGGCGGTCCCATTGGGGCCTTCAGTGGAGCTCCCTATGGGGCCACGAAGCGCTGTGATGTGTAGTGCTTGACGCATGCGGGCGGTGGCACTGGGGCCTTCGGTGGAGCTCCCTATCGGCCCACGAAACGCTGTGCTGGGTGGTGCGTGACGCATGCGGGCGGTCCCATTGGGGCCTTCGGTGGAGCTCCCTATGGAGCCACGAAGCGCTGTACTGGGTGGTGCGTGACGCATGCGGGCGGTCCCATTGGGGCCTTCAGTGGAGCTCCCTATGGGGCCACGAAGCGCTGTGATGTGTAGTGCGTGACGCATGCGGGCGGTCCCGTTGGGGCCTTCGGTGGGGTTCCCTATGGGGCCACGAAACGCTGTGGTGGGTGGTGCGTGGCCACCCCCGCGAGTGCGCACTGGTTTTCGGCAAATGTTGTGGGGGCCGACACCTTTCCCGATGTGTACTGCCACGTGCGCAGGCGCACCTGGCACTCTGCCGTGCCCCGAACGTGGCGCACCTGGCGCGGCTGGAGCATGCGGCGCACATGGCTCACGTGGATCACGCGGCGCGTCTGGCGCACCAGGAGTGCCTGGCAAGCTTCGGCCCCATGGGTGCCTGGCGCACCTGGCGCACGTGGCGCGCTTGGTACGCCTGGCGCACCTCGCCCCAACGTTGGGCACTTGGGGTCTGTTTTGGTTCCCATTACCTGTCCATCCAAAGACTACCACTGAACACGCTGCGGCTCGGGTGCTACTGGTGACACCCCTTCCCCCAGGCGGCCGGCAGACAAGCAAAAACAATGCCGAGCCCATGCTCGCCCCCCAACCATCCGCGTCAAAAAACAATCCAAAACACAATCTGCCTGCAAATTCGGAGCATGTGCAACCAATCCGATGCGCCCCCCCTCCATTCCTGTCAAAAACAATACAAAGCACACTTCGGGGCAACATCTTGAACCATGTTCGTGGGGCCCGCGAGCACTTTATATGGTTTTTTTTGATAGGGGCTGTGGTGGTGTCAGCACATTGCCTGCTGTGCGCAGGGCTCCCATCCCTGACCACATTATCGCTGCGCTGGGCGGGGGGGGACGCATGCGGGCGGTAACACTGGGGCCGTCGGTGAAGCTCCCTATGAGGCCAAGGGACGCTGCACTGGGTGGGTGAAAGTACCAAAGTAGGCGTGTGGGACGCACGCGGGCGGTCCCATTGGGGGCTTCGGTTGAGCACCCCATGAGGCCGCGAAACGCTGTAAATGGTGGGTGAAAGTGCCAAATTTGGTGTGGGGACCGCATGCCGGCGGCCCCACTGGAGGCTTCGGTGGGGCTCCCTATGGGGCCACGAGGCGCTGTACTGGGTCGGCGAAAATGCAAAAATTGGTGTGAGGGACGCATGCGGGCGGTCCCACTGGAGGCTTCGGTGGAGCTCCCTATGGGGCCACGGAGCGGTGTACTGGGTGGGTGACAGTGCCAAATCGGGTGTGGGGGACGCATGCGGATGGTCCCGCTGGGGGCTTCGGTGGGGCTCCCTATGGGGCCACGAAGCGCTGTATTGGGTGGGTGAACATGCCAAATTGGATGTGGGGGACGCGTGTGGGCGGTACCGCAGCGGGGCTTCAGTGGAGCTCCCGATGGGGCCACGAAGCGCTGTACTGGGTGGGTGAACATGCCAACTCGGGTGTGGGGGACGCATGCGGGCGGTCCCACTGGGGGCGTCGGTGGGGCTCCCTATTGGGCCACGAAGCGTTGTACCGGGTAAGTGAAACTGCCAAATTGGGTGTGGGGGACGCATGCGGGCGGTCCCACAAGGGGGCTTCGGTGGAATTCCCTATGGGGCCGCGGGGCGCTGTGCTGGGTGGGTGAAGCTGCAAAATTGGGTGTGGGGGACGCATGCGGGCGGTCCCACTGGGGGTTTCGGTGGGGCTCCCTATTGGGCCACGAAGCGCTGTACAAGGTGGGTGCAAGAAGGCAAACTGGATGTGGGGGACGCATGCGGGCGATCCCACTGGGGGTTTCGGTGGAGCTCCCTATGGGGTCACGAAGCGCTGTACTGGGTGGGTGACAATGCCAAATTGGATGTGGGGGACGCATGTGGGCGGTACCGCCGCGGGGCTTCAGTGCAGCTCCCGATGGGGCCACGAAGCGCTGTACTGGGTGGGTGAACATGCCAAGTTTGGTGTTGGGGACGCGTGCGGGCGGTCCCACTGGGGGCTTCGGTGGAGCTCCCTATGGGGCCACGAGGCGCTGTACTGGGTGGGTGAACGTGCCAAATTGGGTGCGGGGGACGCATGCGGACTTTGCCTCTGGGGCCGTCGGTGGAGCTCCGTATGGGACCACGAAGCGCTGTACTGGGTGGGTGAAAATGCCAAACTGGGTGTGGGGGGCGCATGCGGGCGGTCCCACTGGGGGCTTCGGTGGAGCTCCGTATGGGGCCACGAAGCGCTGTGCTGGGTGGGTGAAGCGCATGGAAGAATGAGGAGGGAGGGGGGGAGGGGGAGGAGGAGGAGAGGAGGAACGCGGGGCGACGTCTTCAAAACGAAGACCCGAAACCACAGGATGGTTGGGAACAACATGCACAATGCACCTCGCGGCTACATCTGGACCAGGCGCGGCCACCCCGCGATCACTGTCAAGTGGTTTTTGACACAGACGGCGGGCGTGGTGGCGTATGGCCTGCTGTGCGCTGCTCGCCAGACACAATGATGGGCATTGGTTTTCGGCAAGGATGGTGGGGGCCGCCATGTTTCACGATCTGCGCTGTCGCGTGCGCAGGCGCACCAGACACACTCTGCACGTGTCCCGAATGTGGCGGATTTGGTGCGGCTGGAGCCTGCGGCACGCCTGGCGCACGCAGAGCGCGTGGCGCAGCTGGCGCACCAGGCGTGCCTGGCACTCTCGGCCCCCATGGGTGCCTGGCGTGCGTGGCGCACTTCGCCCCAGCGTCGCGCACATGGGGTCGGTGTTGCTTCCCAGTAGGTGTCCATCCAACGACGACCGCTGAACATGCTGCGGCTCGGGTGTTGCTGACGTGTTGGGAGGGCGGGTGGGAGTGATTTAGACGGCTTACTATCCAGGAGGGTGCCTTGACCATTCTTGACCCCTCCCCCTGTGGGACTGGAGGGGCCGCGAGGTGTCAGAGTGCCCAAGAAGCCCTCAGGGAGCAGGCAAACATCAGAGATTGTCCTCAGGTTTTTGGGGCAACTTTAGCCTCCTGGGGGAGGCTAAATTCGGGACCCTGGCTTCTCTGATCGATCTCCTCTGAGATGGCCCCCAAGAGTGGCCCGAGAGGCACACGGGAGGCCCCCAAGAGGCCTCCGCACTCAGGGCGCTCCAAGGGGCCCCCAGGACCGCCACGAGGTCCCCAGGACGCTCCGAGAGGACTCCCAGAAGCGCTGAAGAGACATCCGAAGCTAATCCGAGAGGCATCCAAGAAGCCTCTGGCCATTCTGCTCGCCGTTCTCCTCGTCCTCCTCCTCCCCCTCCTCCTCCTCCTCCCTCCCTCCCTCCCTCCTTCCTTTTCCCTCTTCCTTTTCCCCCTCCCCCTCGCCCTCCAACTCCTCCTCCGATTCCTCCTCCATCCTCCCCCCCCTTAGGGTATAACGGCTTCCCAAGCCCGTTATTCCACTGCATGTTCCTCCACATCCCTGATAAAAGGGCCACTCGCCTGGGCATCGTTTCTGGATGGGCTGGCGGGGTTACGCGAAGCGTTCAGACTACGAAAACACGGTAAACATTTCTTTTTGGTCTGCAGGGCGAGAGCGAACCTCTTCCGCTAAAAGCTAGGCGGGCTACGCACAGCTTTAATTAGGGAGACAGGGCACAGGAAGGCGGGGCCTCAGGCGGCCGGAGCGGGCGGAGGAAAACGCGGCAAACAAGCCATCGCCCTTCACACGCGCGCGGGCCCAAACTCTCGACGCCGGCGCTGCTCGAGGGGGCGGGAGCGGGGATCACGCGGGCGTGGGGCCTCGCCAAGGCTCTGGCCCTCGCCGGCAGCGGCGCGCGTTCCCCTGAGACGCCGACCGCGGCATCTACGACGAAGCCAGGATGAGGATCACATCGGGTGAGGACGAATCGAGAACCTCTGAGAGCCAGCGGCTCCGGAGGACGTGACGCTTCGGGCGCCGCGGCCTTCTCCGAACGCCCTGAGAGCGTGCCGGAACGCTCTGGAACGGATCGATTTTCGTCCCAGCCCCGGTCTGGGCATCTCCCATCGGACTCGGATCGGCTGGAACTTCTGGCAGGGCCCGGGCGTCTAACTCTGCCAAGGGTCTCCAGGGGGGGATTCTTCGGAGCGCGGGTCCGCTTACGAAGACGCCGCGTCTGCCTTGCCGCCCCACGTCCTCAGGGAGGAGGAGGAGGAGGAGGAGGAGGAGGAGGAGGAGGAGGAGGAGGAGGAGGAGGAGGAGGAGGAGGAAGGAGGAGGAGGAGGAGGAGGAGGAGGAGGAGGAGGATGAGGATGAGGGATGATGATGATGATGATGATGATGATGATGAGGATGATGATGATGATGATGATGAGAGGAGGAGGAGGAGGAGGAGGAGAGAGGAGGAGGAGGAGGAGGAGGAGGAGGAGGAGGAGGAGGAGGAGGAGAGGGAGGAGGCAAGCGAGGTGCGCTCGCGTCATCTCTGACGTCCTACCCCTCCCTCCCATCCCTTACCATGGCGTAGATGTCCTCTCTATCCGCACAGTCGGATCTCGTAACAGGGCATAGCATTATATGACATAGCATAATGTTGAAGATCAACGCGTAGCCTGACAAAGCATGGCGTGGCGCCGCCCCAACAAATCGACACCGAATGTATAATCACTTCCGACGGTTGTTTCGGGGGGAGCATTTTCTAGATTTTGGAGCCGTGGCATGGCGCTCGAAATAATGACGCCAGCGCTGCAGCAGGAGCACGATTCGGAACGAGCGGAAGCGCGGAAATGAGGCCAGAGCTGCAGCGGGAGCACGATTCGGAGGACGCGTAACCTGACATAGCATGGCGTGGCGACGCCGCAAAGTGTGGGGGGGCTTCTGCGACCCCAAAAATCAACGAATCGACACCGAATGTGTAAACACTTCCAATGGCTTTTTCGGGGGACCAGATTTTGGGGCATAATTGGAAGGACCGAAAACCATGCCGTGGCAAGGCGCTGGAAATAATAATGCCAACGCTGCAACGGGAGCACGATTCGGAACGAGCGGAAGCCCGAAAACGAGGCCAGCGCTTCAGCGAGAGCAGCGTTTTGAAACACATCCCAACGAAGACCCATCTCCCGGGAATCCTGTGTGTAGAAAACCCATGCGCGGAGGGGGGCCGAATATTTCCCGGACGTCACCAGGGGAGAGGAGAGAGTAGTACTCATATTGTGTAATCGTAGAAGGGCGGGCAGAATGGCCAGGGCGAGAAGGGCGAGCAGAAAAGGGAAGCCACGGGCAGGCCAGTCGCCCCTACCATCCACCTCGCATCTTGGAGCGCCGGGCCCATGATGGGCATCGTCTAGCCGATCCCCATCCAACTGGCATGGCCTTGGCCCCACTGGCCGATTGACCCCCCCAAGTCTCGCGGTGTCCATCCCCACCTGGGGGGCGGGCTTGAGGGATGGAGATACCATGGCCCGCTGGGGATGGGGATCACTGAGACGATGCTGAGCCCTTTTTCCGTGACCCAGGAGACCCCCTCGCCGCCGTTGCCGCCACGGCAGCCGTACTCCTGCCCGCGGTCCTGGGGCAGTGATGCTGGGCTGGGTGAACTTGGACGACGACGAGATAATCAAAAGCAACGGTAGACAATGACGATGATACTGGCGACGATGAAACGACACTGACGGTACACTCGAACATGACATCACGAATCTATCGTTTTACCAATCTAGAGCCGTCCCCCCAAACCAGTCCAGGAAACTCATGTCAGATGCCTTGGGCTCGCCATCTTCCTGCAGAGAGCTGCAAGCCCAACCCTGAAGCCGACAAGTCTTAGAATACCTGGCGGCTTTGCGTCAAGCAGCTCCGACTTTATGATGTTCCAACCTGCTTTAGCCTTGACCACCAGACAGAATTTCGAGCACCAAAAAAAGACCGAAACTCGAAGGTTTCCACGTGTCGGGCCCTGGGAGACAGTCGTCCGATACTGTTTCGACACTGTTTCGAGACTTTTCCGGGTGCTCGAAATTATTTCTGGGATGTGGTCCTTTCGTACGATGGGAGCAGCATAACTCGGACTTACCATGGCGAACACTATTGCTGCAAGCGTGCACGCCCGCTCGAAGGATCTCATGCCTGAGCATCCGCGGAACTCTTCGGGCGGTACGGGCCGATTGCACCGCCTGTCGCCCTAGGGATGGGAAGGAAAGAAGGATGAGCAGGAGGAGGGAGGAGCACGAGGTGCCAGAGGAATAAGATTGAAGAGGAGGAGGAGGAGGAGGAGGAGGAGGAGGAGGAGGAGGAGGAGGAGGAGGAGGAGGAGGAGGAGGAGGAGGAGGAGGAGGAGGAGGGGAGGGAGGAGAGGAAGAGGAGGAAGGAGGTTGAGGAGGGAGGATGCGGGAGGGGGAGGAGGAAGGAGGCGGAGCGAGGAGGAGAGGAGGAGGAGGAGGAGGAGGAGGAGGAGGAGGAGGGAGGAGGAGGAGGAGGAGGAGGAGGGGAGGAGGGAGGAGGGAGGAGGAGGAAGGAGGGAGGAGGGAGGAGGGAGGAGGGAGGAGGGAGGAGGGAGAGGGAGGAGGGAGGAGGGAGGAGGAGGGAGGAGGGAGGAGGGAGGAGGGAGGAGGGAGGAGGGAGGAGGGAGGAGGGAGGTGGGAGGAGGGAGGGAGGGAGGAGGGAGGAGGGGAGGAAGAGGGAGGGAGGAGAAGGAGGAGGAGAGGAGGAGGAGGAGTAGGGAGGAGCAGGAGGAGGGGAGGAGGAGGAGGAGGAGGAGGAGGAGGAGGAGGAGGAGGAGGAGGAGGAGGAGGAGTGGACGGAGGGACAGGCCTCGGAAAGAATAGCGAACACTCATGCCACATTCATCTGTCAACGCCTCCCCCTCCCCCCGGTGTTCAAAGTTGGCGGCGGGTCTGGTGAGCTGCACCTCGACTGCAGCCTCCCCCCGCGCGTGCCGACCTTGAGTTTGGGGGGGAGGGGGAGTGCTCAGTAATTGTTTCCCTCTGCCGGACGAGTCTACGGCCAGGAACTTCTGCCTAGCCTGTCACGGCGGCGGCCCCGACGGCACGCTGACCTGCAAGCGGACGGCGTGTCGCTCCGCTCCGCGGGGCGGGGGGCCTCGACAAGGCACGGGGCGTGGACGTGCGGGGGGCCAGGACGTGGTCGGCCCGCCGCGCTGGAGCGTGTGAGGCAAAGGACCGACGGGGCGACACGCTGACCAGAACTTCCCGGCCGGAGAAGCCAGCGGCCAGACAAAAATGTGGCGTCAATCGACGGGGGCGCGCGCTCAGCAAATCCGGGCTCTGCGGTGGGGCCCACAGTCCAACGCACGAGCGTGCCCGGGGCCCCGCGCGTAGGCGACCGACCTCTCAAGCATTACCGAGCGAGAACTTCATATATGTGATCAGTGCGCCCGAAACTTGACATGATGCTAAGAGGGAGGTGCGAGAGGGAGCCATCCGAGTGGAAGCTGTAGATCGGCAAGACGCATTTTGCCCTCATATCGTAACGTCGCTACAAAGTCGAACGGTGTTTTTTAGACAGACTCGAAATGCGTGCCGATCATTTGCTCAGAGCTCCATCCCCTTCTTCTTGGCCTTTTCAATCTGCTTGAGGATCTTCAACAACGGATCGACCTGCTTCCTCTCTTCGGCTTTCAACGCCCCGCCCGATTTCTTTTTTAGCCTTGCCACTTCCGCAGATAATTCCTCAAGGGGTTTCTTGCCCCAAGCCTCAAGCGCCTCCACCTCGTCAGCCTCGCAATTCTCCTTAGTCTTGAAGTCACACTTGGCTGCTCGCTTCTTGGCGCCCTTGATCTGCAGAATCTCCATGCGAAATATGAGCACATCGCCCCCCTTGATCTTCTCGCCGGAGCCGCCGTCGCCATAGCCGAGCTCAGACGGAATGTACATTTCCCACTTATCGCCCTCCACCATGAGTTGCATCGCCTCGGTCCACCCTTTGATCACCTGGTTAGGCGCAAACGATGTGGGAGAGCCTCTCTTGTAAGAAGAGTCAAACTCCGCCCAATCTGCCTCTGGGATGTCAATCGCATTCGGCGTGAGGGCAGGTGTCGTGCCAGCGTAGTGGCACTCACAAGGCGAACTCTTGGTCGGAAAGTACTTGCCATCACCCTTCTTCAAAACTTTGTACTGCAACCCTGACTTCAGCGTCACCACACCTTCTCTTTGCTTATTCTCCTCCAGAAACTTCTTCCCTTCTTCGTTTGTGCCCGCGAAAACCCCCAATGACTGTAACACAAAGACAGCAAACAAGAGCAGCTTCATGAGAAAGAACGCCTATCCAAAATCGTTCGCACGGCAATCAGGGCAGCTGTCAAAACCAAAACTCGGGCCTCAATGGTCACGGCGATGGACATGACCGAGCATAGCATACCTCTGGAATTAATGTAAAGAGTGGGGATCGGATCGCTTGTGAATTTCTGAGGCGCCTGCTATCTGTCCACAAATCATTCAAGCATGACAGTCTTGATATTGAGCTCTTAGCCAGATGGTGTAGATCGACCAGTGTGTATGCAATCGAACGGGCGCTTTTACAAGAACGCTGGGCAACTCGGCACGGCTCAAATCAGCACCGTGGGCACATGTCCGCTGCCTTCGGCACGCTGGGGCGTGCTGGAACGCCTGCTGGTTGCTAGGCAGGGCTCTGCAGCTTTCCCGAGACGCCCCTTCGTGTCACGCGCCGTGCGAAAACAGGCCCTGCAGCTTTCCTATAGGACGCCCCTTCTTGTGACGCGTCGTCCGAACACCGCCCCCTCTCCCAGCTTCATTCCCTGCCCGGCGCCCCTTCGGGCCCCAGCACGGCTCCAACACGGCCGCAAACTGTCCGAAGACCGGCGAGGAGGAGGAGGAGGAGGGGGAGGAGGAGGAGGAGGAGGAGGAGGAGGAGGAACCAGGAGGAGGAGGAGGAGGAGGAGGAGGAGGTGGAGGCGGGAGAAGCAGGAAGCAGGAGACAAGATGCACATCGAGGGCCGTGAGCGCTGCATAGCAAGCTATAGCTTCAGTCGATCTATAGCATGCGACGGTTGCATGCTTCGTACGCAACGGCCCTAAGTGCTCCACACAAGCAGATCAATGTAAGCTGTCCCTGCGAGAGCGATTACTCTCTGGCGACGCCTGTGGCGACTGCCACGGGCATACAGCTTCGATCGACTCGCACCAGATGGCACTCGGACATCTACTGGAGGAGAAATGCGAATTTAAACATGACGATAGGGGCCGCTACCATAAATTCCTTAAATCTCGCTCCGAAAGAGTAGTAAACATATTCGGACCCTCGCGAGAGTGGGCTTACACACTGGATGGAGAACTCAGCTTCTGCATTCAGATCGAAGCAGATGCCGTCGGTGAGAGGATGTAAGCCCAGAAAATCCGCCAAATGCCGGAAGCCCAGGCTCTGAACAACTGCCTGGGATGCTCCAACTAGCCCTGACGAAACAGCTGCACACGATGTAACTGCCAGACGGATGCTAAGGCCCCTCAGCAGATTGCTCAGAGGAGCGAGCGGAGGAGGAGGAGGAGGAGCAGGAGGAGGAGGAGGAGGAGGAGGAGGAGGAGGAGGAGGAGATGTGCCTCAGACTGAAGGCACGCTGCTGTCGCCGCCAGCCTTCTGCTCCTTCGGCGCAGCCAGCTCCCTCGCGGGCATGTTGAACATAGGAAAGCTGCCCAGCCTGCCGAGGGCGAAGGAGTAGCCCACGCCCACGAAGATTGAACCTGCGAAGATGTTCCCGAGGGTCACTGGGACGAAGTTCCTCCAGAAGCAGTCCCACACGGACACGTCGGCGCCGGCTATCATCCCCAAGGGAATCATGAACATGTTGGCTGGGATATGCTCGAAGCCGATGGCCACGAAGCAGGAGATGGGGAACCAGATGCCAACCATCTTGCCAGTCATGTCCTGCGCTTGACCCTGCAGGAACACAGCCATACACACCAGCCAGTTGCAGCCGATTCCCTTCAGGAAAGTGATGAAGAAATTCTCCTTGATCTTCTTTTCCGCCACCTTCATCGCGAGCTTGGCAGTCAAGCCCACGTTCAGGTTGCAGGCCTCGACAAAGAAGGCGAAGAGCACGGCGCCAAGCAGATTGCCAATCCAAGCCAGCGCAAACGTCCTAGGGATCTGCTTCCAGTGCAGCTTGCCTTCACACACCGCCGCAGGCACGGTCGCAGCCGTACCTGTGATCAGCACCCCGCCTGTGAGCAAGATGAGCAGCAGGTTCACGGGGAAGAGCGCAGCGAATACAAAGGTCTGGATGGTCGGGTTGTCCTCTGCTGCCTTGTCCAAACCGCCAGCCACCACCATCGACAGCATGCCACCGAAACCAATGTAGCAACCCGCGTAGAAGGACTGGTGAAAGATCTTGATGGACGCGTCGCCGCCCATCGACACGCCTTTGTCAATCATGCCCTGGAATGCCTCCTTGGGGGCTTTCACGATCGCCACGAGCTCCGGCATGGTCGCGCGACTTGCTGCGGACTGGAGGCGCCTGAGGCAGTGGCGGGATGCAGGGCAGGGGATGCGCCCGCTGATGCGGTCTCGACGCGAAGCGGCCTTGCGCCTTGCGCCAAAACGACTTGAGCCAAAATGGCTACGGAAGGAGGAGGAGGAGGAGCCCAAAGACGGCCCAGCGACGTGCCCAGAGCTGAAAGACGCCCCGAACAAGACTCAGGAGAGGCCCTGCAGCCTCCCGGGGACGCCCAAAGAGGCCTTCAGCAAGGCTTGGGTCGGGCGTGTCCTCCTACGGGGGGATTTCGACAAGTAAACAATAGTCAACAAAATGCACCCAAATAGTGAAACAAACAATACAGCATCGTCCCCATACTATTTTTGGACGATGATTGAACATTCCTTCTGCAGAGGGACACGCCCGACGTAAAGCGAGGCCCGGAGCGGCCCCAGGCAGTGAACGAACTCTTGGAAGACTTTGAGCTTTTTGCTTCCGATGCGTTTCGGCTCAAGATCGCCTCGAGAAAGCTTCCGAGAGCCACAGCAGGCGGTCAAGACGGCTCAAAACGGCCCCTAAGAGGGCACCCAAACCGTTCCAGAATGCATCCATGCAGCACAGGAAGGCTGCAAGACGGCCCTGAGCCAAGCCCAGACGCCCTCACGGTGGAACAGCCGAGCCTATTCGGGAGAGCTCGGTAGAACCATTTCGCCCGAATGCCCTCTAAATGTCTTCTCGAACCCCCTTCCGGGGCCCCCTAAGAAGAGCCCAGCAAGCCGCCAATCTATATTGTGAGGGGTGTCTTGTGAGGGAGGCGAAAAGGGGGGAGAGGAGGAAGAGGAGAAGGATGGAAAGAGGAGGGGAACGCTGCCACGGATAAGGATGGGGTGCTGAAGACTAGCGGCAGTTCAGACAGGGCGCTGAACTGGAGCAGGGTTCAACCTCGGTGCGCTGCTGCGCTGGCACGGTGGCGGGGTTTGCCGCAGGCGGCTGGGTAACAGCGAATCGGGGGGAGAGTATCTCTTCGACGCGGATATCCACGCACGTGCATCTCATTTCCTGGCACGTCCCACCGTGAGTGCCTGGCCGTGCGCTTCTGGGTGTGAGCGCGAGCCCGAGCGGACGACGAGAGCACGACAGCGACGACGGCGGCTGCCACGACGAGGGGCGGTGGCGACGGCAGCTCACCCACAGACGGGCGGCGAGCAGGCCCGCTCCCCTCTCCTCCCTCTTGCTGCTCGTCGTGCCCCCTCCCTCCTCTGCCTCGCCTCTCCCCTCTCCGTCCTTCTGCGCCCTCCTCCCTCCTCCTCCTCCTCCTCCTCCTCCTCCTCCTCCCTCCCTCCTCCCTCCTCCCTCCTCCCTCCTCCCTCCTCCTCCTCCTCCTCCTCCTCCTCCTCCTCCTCCTCCGTCCTGGCGGCCGCCCCCCTCTCCGGGGCTTCGACTGGGACCAGAGTCGGCGGCGCAACGCCGAACGCCTCACCCGATACGTCCCCGCCATCTGGCCGCCAAGGGTGCCGAAGGCATGGCGGCCGCCCCCTTCCCCTTGCCTCGAAGTGACCATGGGGCTTCGACTGGACTGGAGCCAGAGGCGCAACACCGAACGCGCCTCACCCGACACGTCCCCACCATCTGGCCGCCCGGGGTGCCGAAGGCAGCGCCTCGCTCCAGCTCGTCTAGCCTGCTGCGAGAGCGCCGACGCCCGAGAGCCACCAGACGGGCAAGCCGCCCAAGACATCCCCGCAGCCTCGGCCCGAACGGACACGCGTCGTACCCCTGGCGGCCCCTCCTTGGCGTGCTGGAGCCAGCGCCTTGCTCGAGACGTCTCTGCACGCGGGTCTCGGAAGCGGTGGGCAGGAAAAGCAGGCAGGCAGGCAGGCAGGCGCTGGAGGCAGATCGGGCCTCCGCCCGCCCCCTTAAAAGAGGAGGGGCAGGCGGGAGGCCGGGCGATCCTGGAGGTGGGGGGGCGCCAGGCGCAGACTGTGGTCTGGGAAGCCAGGAACTCCCAGCTTTCAGCGGCCGGCCCGTACAGTCGGTCCGGAGGAGGGCGGCGCCCGAGCCCCCGAGCAGGCAAGCCGCCCGGGACGTCACCACCAAGTCGGGGTGCGCACGGGCGGGTGCCCCCCTCCCTGGCGGCTCCCCTGGCTGGGGTGCTGCAGATATAATAGCGCCTCGCTCGAGACGTGTCCTCACAGCCTGCTCGGAACGCACCGAGGTCCACTCCAGAGCCACCGAGCTTTTCGCATCGGCGGCGAGGCAGGGGAAGCTGCGCTGGCGGAAAGGCCCGAACGGGGGTGCCGTTGGGGCGAACTGTGCCACCATGCAAGAGGGGGAGCAGGAGGAGGACGCGGCCGAGAGAGCGGGCGGAGGTAGCGAGCTGCTCAGGGGGACGGCCAAGCCACCAGACAGGCAAACTGCCTGACACATCCCCACGGCCTGGGCCCGAACGGGCAAATGTCCCACCTCTGGCGGCTCCTCCTCGGGGTGCTCTGTTGCCACGCATGCTGCATCGCGATGAACGTGCGCCCACCCCTGGCAGCTCCTCCTTTGAGTGCTCAACCTGCAGCATCGCGATGGGCATTGAGCTCTGCAAACAGAAAGCCAAGCCACCCGAACAGACACACCGCCAAAGACCAATCTGGGCGCGAACGGGCAATTGTCCCGACCGCTGGCGTTTCTTTTTTGGTTTGTTTAAGCGCCACGCCTGCTGCATCTCGATGAGCATGTGGCTCTGAGTGTATGAATGATGTGTGCGTGTGAGTCTGACTATGACATGAATGAGTACTAGCCGGCCGCTCTGCGGTTGATCGGGAGTTTTTGTATATAGAAGAAGGACCGTGCGCTTGTGGGCGAGAGGTAAATGAGCGGGAAGTTGTGGTGCGGCGGGTAAGGATGAGGAGGTTGAGGATCAGGAGGGCGAGGCTCGCGAGGTGGAGGATCAGTAGAGTGAGGGTCACGCAGGTGAGGATCAGGCGAGCGTGGAGCAGGAAGGTGAGGATGTGGAGAATGAGTGTCAGGAGAGAGAGAGAGAGAGAGAGAGACAGAGAGAGATGGAGGATGAGGATAATGAATATCAGCAGGGTGAGGATCGTGCGAGATTGCATCATGAAAAGGAAGATCAACAGAGTGAGGATCGGCAGAGTGAACATCACGAGAAGAGCGAGGACCAGGATAATGAGAATGAGCATGAGGAGGGTAAAGATCAGGATCGTCCCTGGAAGGCATCCTTCCTCCTCTCTCCTCCTCCTCCTCCTCCTCCTCCTCCTCCTCCTCCTCCTCCTCCTCTTCCTCCTCCTCCTCCTCCTCCTCCTCACCATCACCATTCACATTTTCACTTTCTCCTCCTCCTCCTCTCTCCTCCCTTCCTCCTCCTCCTCCTCCTCCTCCTTCGTCTTCCTCCCTGCTCATTCTCCTCCTCGTGCTCGTCCTCGTCCTCGTCCTCGTTGTTCTCCTCCTCCTCCTCCTCCTCCTCCTCATCATCATCATCCTCATCCTCATCCTCATCATCCTCATCCTCATTCTCATCTCATCCTCATCCTCATCACCACACCACCACCCATCACCATCACCACCACCACCATGATGATGATGATGATTATGATGATGATGATGATGATGAGATGATGATGATGATGATGATGATCATCATCATCATCATCACATCATCATCATCATCATCATCATCCTCATCATCATCATCATCATCATCATCATCATCACACACCACCACCACCCACCATCATCATCATCATCATCATCATCATCATCATCTCATCATCATCATCATCATCATCATCATCTTTACCACCACCACCACCACCACCACCACCATCATCATCATCATCATCATCATCATGATCATGATCATGATCATGATCATGATCATAATCATAATCATGATCATCATCATCATCATCATCATCATCATCATCATCATCATCATCATCATCATCATCATCATCATCATCATCATCATCGTTCTCCTCCTCCTCCTCTTCCTCCTTTTCTTCCTCCTCCTCTTACTGCTACTCCTCCTTCTCCTCCTTCTGCCTGGGGGCGCGGCAGGGACCCGTGGGGCGATTTTGCACACGTGCCTCGAGCGGAACGCCAGATGGGGACACACCTGCGCCCAGCGCGCCCGGTGAATCCCCGGAAATGGTCCCTGCGGGTGTGCAGGGGGCCCATGGTGCGATTTTTGCGAGGATGTCTCGCGCGAGGGCGTCGGACTGGGACACGCACGGCTGGTGCGCCCGGCGCGCCTGGTGCATCCCCAGAAATGGTCCCAGGGGGTGCGTCGGGCGCTCGTGGATCCTGGGGGCGCGCTGGGGGCCCGTGGAGCGATTTCTGCGCGGATGTCTGGCGCGATGGCGCTGGATTGGGGACACGCTCGGCGCGCCCGCCGCGCCAGGTGCACCCCCCAGACATGGCCCTTGGGGGCGTGCTGGGGGCCCGTGGGGCGATCTTTGCGAGGAGCTCTCGGGCGAGGTCGCTAGATCTGGACACGCCCGGTGCGCCTGACGCTCCCGGTGCATCCCCAGAGGTATGGTCCCGGGGGGCGCGCCTGGGGCCCCCGGGGCGACTCTCTCGAGGACGTCTCGAGCGTGGGCGCCGGATTGGGGCACGCCCCGCGCGCCCGGTGCATCCCCAGAAGTGGGCCTCGGGGGTGCGCTGGGAAGCTACTGTCTCGCGTGCCGGGCACCAGGATGACGTGAGCTCCACAGAAATTCCTTCAAGCAAGTGGATCTGACTGAGAGCGGTGTGTGTGTGTGCGCGCGTGTGTGTGTGTGTGTGTGTGTGTGTGCGCGTGTGTGTGTGTGTGTGTGTGTGTGTGTGTGTGTGTGTGTGTGTGTGTGTGTGTGTGTGTGTGAGTGTGTGTGTGTGTGCGTGCGTTCGTGTGTGTGTGTGTGTGTGTGAGTGTGTGTGTGTGTATGTGTGCGCGTGTGTGTGTGCGCGTGTGTGTGTGTGTGTGTGTGTTTTTGTGTATGTGCGTAAGTGAGTCTGAACACGTGCGGCTCTGCGCATGGGCGGGTCTGAGTGAGTGTGAGTTTGAATCTCAGCGGATCTGAGTTTGAGTGAGTCTGAGCATGGGCGTGTCTGAAGGTGAGCGATTCTGCGCGTGTATCTGAATATGGGTAAATTTGGCAGTGGGTGACTTTGAGTACGGGTGACCTGAAACGAAGCGTGCGGGATGAGAGGGGGAAGGGGGGCGAATATATCACATGATCAACGAGCGCTCATTCTTAGGATATGAAGAAGTACACGCCGATGTTTGAAATAACGGAAGCAACATAAAGTATCACGCGACGAACCTTCTCCATCAACTCGACGTTGGAAGAAGACGCCTTGTCGAAACCAATGATGCCATAACAGTCCGCAATGTACACCGGGCACGTGCCATGAAGACCTGACAGACTGGGAGGGACAATCCAAAGCAGCCAGACAGCCTCCGACTCCAGTGGGAGGGAAGGGGGGGAGAGAGGAGGTCAGGGGGGGTATTAGCAGGTAGTGGGGCATGAGAGGGGAGGAAAGTGGGGTGTTGGGGCAGGAGGAGCGAGGTAGGGGAGGAGGAGGAGGGAGAGAGGGGAGGAGGGAGAGGAGGAGGACAGAGAGGAGGAGGAAGGAGGAGGAGCGAGGGTTCCGCTGATGGAGGCGCGATCCGTCTGATCAGGAGCGACCGAGCGGCCCGCGCGCCCGCGAGGCATGCAGGCAGCCTCGGAACTCGGCGCGAGGGCGCGGCGACGGCCGCGGCGTGTCCTCCTCCTTTTCCTCCTCCTCCTCCTCCTCCTCCTCCTCCCCTTCCTCCCTCCTCTCTCCTCCCCCTCCCCCCCCTCCCCCCCCTTCCTCCCTCCCCCTCCTCCACCTCCTCCTGCTCCTCCTCCTCTCTTCCTCCTCCTCACTCTCTTCCTCCCCTCTCTCCTCCTCCCTCCTCCTCCTCCGTCCTCCTCCTTTCTCCTACTCCCCCTCCTCCTCCTCCTCCTCCTCCTCCTCCTCCTCCTCCTCCTCCTCCTCCTCCTCCTCCTGTTGAGGATGCTGTCTTGCTTGCATTTCGCCCCTGGGGGGCAAGCTGCTCTTGTGGCTGCGACCGCGGGTCTCCAGAGGTGAGCCCGAAGTGGGGCCCAGCGGAGCACCGTCGCAGCAGCGTGGGCGCAGCACAGCAGCTCAGAGAGGGGCGGCCGCCGCCGGACACCTTGGGGTCCCGATCGCGGCGCCCCTGCGTCAGCGGCCCGAGGCCCCAGCCGTGGGTAGAAGGAAAGAGGGGAGGAGGAGGAGGAGGAGGAGGACGAGGAGGAGGAGGAGAAGGAGGAGGAGGAGGAGGAGGAGGAGGAGGAGGATGAGGAGGAGGAGGAGGAGGAGGAGGAAGGAGGAGGAGAGAGGAGGCTGTCAACAGAAACTTCTGGCGCTCCGCGCGGATCTCTTGGATCTGCGCTGGACCCCCCTCCCTGGCGCGCGGAGCGCGCCAGGGGCGGCGCCGGAGGCGCCGCCTGTGGGCGCCCGGCGCGGATCCAAGAAATCCGCGCGGAGCGCCAAAAGTTTACACGTCGTTCATTTCTAATCGTGCTCATTTCTAATTGTGCTTGTTTCTAATTGTTCCTGGCCCCCTGGTGGCCAGGAAGAGGCCCAGGATGGAAGAAGTCGAAACGAAAGGATCTTGCCCCCCCAAAAAATCAGAGAACTCTCGAAGACTTAGAGATGAACGACGTGTATGTTCATGGCGTTCTTCCCGGTTCCTGGACAAGGCGCGCCTCTGCAAGCACGTCGACTTCGGCACCGCCTGATCCCCAGGCTTTGCCTCCTCCCGGCCTCGCTCTGAGGCTGCGCCTTCCCCCCTTCCTCCCCCCCCATGTTAATTCACGCGGCCCGCTTAGCTCCGACCGGAAGAGGTGCGCTCTCGACCCGCGGATCAAACAAATGTTTATGGCGTTCTTTTCTGCTTCGAGGGGGGCCGGCCGCTGTGGCCCCCGCCTGGATCAGCGCTCTGTGGATGCTGTGAGGAGGAGGAGGAGGAGGAGGAGGAGGAGGAGGAGGAGGAAGAGGAGGAGGAGGAGGAGAGGAGGAGGAGGAGGAGGAGGAGGAGGAGGCGGAGGAGGCGGAGGAGGAGGAGGAGCCCCGAGCAGGGCGCGGGGGCACCAGAGAGCACCTGCCCGCCGAGGCGGGCGCCGGCAGGCCCGGAGGGGGCCGCCGGGGAGCTTCGGGGGGGCGGGGGCCGGCCGAGGCGCGGGGAGGCACCCTGTCGCCAGAGCGGCCCCCCCAGCAGTGAGGTCGGGCATGCCCCCCAATAGGAGGACTTGGGAGGAAAATTTCGAAGCAGCCCCAAAAAAGAATCCCCCCCCCCCAAATGGTCAAAAAAATACGGGAAAAGTCGTCCCCGGAATATCTTTTTGGACTCTTTTGGAACACTCCTCCTGTAGAGGGGCACGCCCGACTTCACCCTGGGGCCAGGGACTGCATCGGAGGGGGACTTGGGAGGAAAATATCGAAGTAGCCTAAAACAAATGCCCCCAAAATGGTCAAAGATACTGGAAAAATCGTCCCTGGAAGATCTCTCGACCATTTCGGAACATTCCTCCTGTAGAGGGGCACGCCCGACTTCACCCTGGGGCCAGGGAGGGACTGCATCGGAGGGGAAATTCAGCCTCCGCCCGCGGGTGCGCCGCTGCTGCGGCACAGGGCGCCCCCGTCCGCCCCGCGCAGGCGCCTGACCCTGGAGGGCGAGCGGGGCGTGGACGGCAGCAGCTTCGTCGACGTCAAGACGCACGACGCAGGAGGAGGAGGAGGAGGAGGAGGAGGAGGAGGAGGAGGAGGAGGAGGAGGAGGAGGAGGAGGAGGAGGAGGAGGAGGAGGAGGAGGAGGAGGAGGAGGAGGAGGAAGACGCACGAGACGCAAGCCCCAGAGAGAGCGGCGCTCGTGGAGCTGCCGGAGCAGCTCGGGCCCCCCCCGTCGGCCGCCCAGGCTGCTGCTGCTGCTGCTGCTGCTGCTGCTGCTGCTGCTGCTGCTGCTGCTGCTGCTGCTGCTCACGGCGGACTTGGTCGTAGACCTGAAGCCGTCCTCCGCCCAGGTCCCGCCCCGCCCGCGTGGCGACCCCCCTCGCACGCTGGGGGCAGTCCCTGTTGCGGCCGCCCCGCCCGACTCGGAGATGACGGACGTCGACACGATGCTGGCCGCGCAGTCGCCCGACCAGGCAGCCGCGCTGAGCGACGACTTCGAGCGCGCGTCGGCGGCATCGCCAACGTCGCGGGAGGAGATGCCCGCTAGCCCCGACGCGCAGGCCGCGGAGGGGCAGGGGTCGCTGCCAGCAGCCGCGGAATTGCCGGAGGAGGCCACGCCCGCGCGGACGCGGGACGACCTCTTCGGCCTCTTTGACGACGTCCCGAGAGGTGGCCGCCCCAGTCGGGGATCTACTGACCCAGGCTAGTTCAGACCTGGGTCAGTCAAGCTGTGCAGGATCCCGTACGATCCAACATAATCCCGCAGGGTCCTGCACCCGAAGCCGGGTCAATGCAACCCTGACCGTGCAGGACCCTGCAAGATCTGGCGCTCTGACTGACCCCCGTTTGCATTGACCCCCGCCTCTTGAGCCCCGATCCAGGCGCGATGGGGGCCCTGCCAGATGCGCGCGCTCCCTCCGCCATGTAGGGGGGCACCGCGCACGGCGGGCCGCACCACCTCGCGGAGCTCGTGAGTGCCAAGGTCCAGATGGCGTTGGAGGCCGTGGCTGGCAGCGAATGGTGGGTCTACGAGCTGGGCTGGAGACAGTGGGTGCGGCGACCCTTCGGCGGGCAAGCCGCGCGGGTTTAGCTCCACGGCGCGCATGATGAAGTTGATCCTGGCAAAGTACCGCCCGGCCGAGGTGCCCGACCACGCTGTGATCTGGTATGCGCTGGCCACGGCCTGGTTCTTCCTGATGCGTGTCGGGGAGTGCGCCTGGAGCAACGCCTGGGACCGCGACGAGGTGCTGACAGGAGGTGACGTGGCAGCACGCAACGAAGTCCGTCCCAAGTCGAGCTTGAGGGAGGCCGACGAGGTCATCGCGTGGTTCAAGAGCTCAAAGGCGGACCAGCTGCAGGCAGGAGAGGCGCGCAACCACTGCCGCGCAGGCGAGGGGTCTGCCTGGCGCCGGCGGCGGAGTGGATGCCGCAGCGCTTCCCCGAGCGTTCCACGAGCGCTTCACGGCCGAGACGCGCCTCCCGCTCTGCCGCCGGCGAGATGGGGCACCGGTGAAGCGCGAGCAGCTACAGGAGGTGCTCGAGCAGGTGGCGAGGGAAGAGGGCCCCCCCGCCGAGCGCGCGCGCTCCCACTCGCTGCGCGTCGGAGGTGCCGCCGCCCTCTACCGCATCCGCCTGGGCGCAGGAGCTGCCCGACCCCGCCGCGCGTCGAACACCGCCCCGACGGGGGCGGGCCTGCCCCGGGCGCGGGGCGCCGCGGCGAACCGCGCCAGTGGGGGGGGGGGGGCAGGAGCAGACCTCGGGGCAGGCCCGAGGGGCGGGGGGGCAGGACGGCCACTGCTTGCGCCCGCCGGGGGGGGGCGGCGGGGGCAGAGAGGGGGGGGGGGAAAGGCGTGCACTTCCCGCGCCCCCCCCTGGTCTGCCAGAGCTCGCCAGCCCCACCGCGCCCCGGGGCGAGGGAGGTAACCCGACCTCGCCGCGGCAGCAGGAGAGGAGGGCGTGCGATTCAAGGAAGAGGGCGCTGGGGCCGCGCCGCCAGAGGCGGCCACCCGCGCCCCCTGGCGCTCGTCGCCGAGGCCGCTGCCGCCGCTGGGGGCGACCCGCCGCCGTGGCAAGAGAGCTGGGTGCCTATCAGCCAGAGCCGGGCATCCAGTGCAGCGGGCCCGCAGCTACTGCGCCGGCGGCGCAACTCGGTGCCGCTCGGCGCCAAGCCCTGCCGCCGCCACCCCCGCCGCCTGGGGTCAGCCGCCGCCGGGGAGGAGGGCTGGGTCTGGCCGTCGCTCGGACGTCCATTCCCCGCGCATCTTTCGGTCTCGTGCGTGTTTCTTCTTTGCTCGATGGTCCAGGATGCTCCTCGATGGCTCTCGCCTAGAAAACATGCACACGTCCGAGCGATGCCAAGGGTGTCTATCGGCCAGAGCTGGGCACCTGGTGCAGCGGGGCCGGAGGGTCCCGCGGCTGCGGCGCGCGCGGCGAGTGCAGCCTGGGAGCCACCCCGCCGCCGCCGCCGGCCGCCGGCCTTGGCGCGGGAGAGGTGACCGCCCCTCCCCCCCCCCCGCCCGCCCCCCCCCCCCCCCCAGGGGGAAAAAAAAAAAGCCCTCCAGACCCCCCCCGAAGCCCCCCAAGGGGGGACAACAAAAACAGCCTCGGGGGGGAAGCAAGAAAGCGCCGAGTCCGCGAGCCCGCGTCGGGGCTCGGAGGGGAATTTTTTTTGGGGGGGGGCAAGCGCTCCGCTGCCGCACCGGCCAGCGCCCGAGGCCGCACGTGTGGGGGCGCCCGAGGTGGCCCCCATTGGGCCGACGCGGCACGCTCTGTGCTTTGTGTGGGCCGTGCCGTTGAAGCTTGGCAGCTCGGTGCGGCGGCTCGGGACGTGGGGCTCGGGACGTGGGGCTCGGTGCGGCGGCTTGGGACGTGGGGCTTGGGGCGTGGGCCGTTGAAACTTGGCGGCTCGGTGCGGCAGCTGGGTGCGGCGGCTTGGGGTCAGAGAGAGGGATGGGGCTCGCTCAGGCCTTTTTCGGCTCGGCAGCGCGCCGAGCCCGCTCTCTTCCGGCTCGACGTGTGTTGTGCTGTCTGCGAGCTGCGCCGTGTAAGCGGCGCGGTTGCGCGCGGGTTCGGCCCTCTGCGACGGCGCGACTGCTGTGGGCTAGGCGGGCGAATCATGGAAGCTGCGCCGCGCGGCCTCTGACGCGCAGCCGTGCCGCCGCAGCGGTGGCCGCCCGCGCCACCGTCAGTCCTGATGCTGTTGCGGTGGGTGCCCTTCCCGAACTCGTCGAGCACGTCGTGGCCATCCCCACTTGCTGTCTTTCCAGCCATGCTCAGGGTTCAGCTCGTCGCAGATGTTGCCGCGGGTGCTCGCGCGAAGGCCGCCGTCCAACGCTGTCGTGCAAACTGATTGCCTCAGCCTTGCAAGCTTCCAGCCGCGCGCTGGCTTTGCTGGCCTCCACGAGGATCGGCGGCGAGCCTGGGGGGGGAGATGAGAAGGGGCGGGCCTTCTCAGCAGGCTCGGGAGTACAGTCGAGGCGTTGGCCTAAGGAACCCTAAATAAGGAACGAGGCCCCTATTTTCCATGGGTTGAACTTCGATTTCGCATCGAAAATCTAAGAAGGAAATCCAAGGCAAGCTGCGAAACAATTAAGGTACACGGAGCCCCTCCCCAACGAAAAGGGTTGCTTCTTCAGGGCCCCGACTGTACCCTGGCCTCTTGAACAATTTTCCAGACCCCCCCCTGAAGACGCAGCAGAACACCTGTCAGAAGGGCGGAGGCCTCCCGAGAAGCCCCGCCGCCTTCCGAGAAGGCCCTCGCCTTCTCACTTCCCCCCCTCGCTCGCCGCCGAGAGGGACTCCTCACGTAATCCAGCCTGGCTGTTCATGGCGTCGTCCAGCCCAGCTTCTCTCCATGGCCTCCGGCCACGCGGCGGCGCACTCGACCGGCCGCAGGAGCCACAAACACCCTGTGCACAGAGTTCTGCACGTTCTGCGTGCAGGCGGGATGCAGGACGTCGCTGTCGCACGTCGGAGCAGGACCCCCAGCGGGGCGTCGGGCAGCTCGAGTCAGAGTGGCCGCCGCTGGCCTCGCTGCTGGCGTCGGCGAGCGAGCTCGGGCTGGCGCCCCCGCGGCTGCCATTGCGCCAGGATGCCAGGCCGGCTGCAGGCTGGCACTCGTTCCAAGGGAGCGCAGCCACACCGCGCTCTGGCCTTGTGGTTTCGAAGACGGCCGCAGAAGTCACCACGACCACGCGTCACGACGAACCATTTGGGATCGGCTTCGCCTGCAGAGAGTCTGCGGTGTCAATTCATGTGCTTCTGGCGGTGCCTCGTCGCTCGCCCCTAGCGAAACGAATTCCCAGGCGCATCGAAGAGCAGTGGCGACGCGGTCCCGCAGCCCGCAGCTGGCTGGCGCTGAAGCCCGCCTAGCTGCTGCCCACCACGCTGGCGGACTCCCCAGCGGCAAGAACAGCCGTCACTGGGAAGCAGGGAACGGCCGCGGACGCGCCCGGGCGAACGGGTGCAGCCTGTGTGAGATGGCGGAGGGAGAGGACGAGGAGCTGGAGAGACGAGAACTGAGGGAACTGGAGGACGAACACGAGTCAGCCGTGCGTGATGATTGCGCGTGGGCCCCGAACAATGATAGAAGGTTTCATCACAACAACTCAGGCCAGGGCCCTGTGGGCGGGGACCACGCGGGCACGCGCCGCAGGACTGCACCGCACAGCAAAGCCAAGATCGGGACACGGCGGGGCAGGACCCCGTGTCGCGGCGGCGCCGCCCAGCCACCCGCGGCAGTCCCGTCCGGGGCCCTGCGGACCGGGCCCTGAGCGTGGGGCTTCTTTGGCGGGGCCCTGCGGGGCAGGACCCCAGTGGGTGGGAGCCTGCGCAACGACGGCGCCAATCTGCCACCCAGGCCAACTGATGCCAGGGTCCCACGGGCGTGGCCCTGCGGCACATGGTAAGTGAGGCGGCGCGCCGTGGAGCACTCTGGTGCACGTAGGGTGAAGACGCAGGCCGACACACGCAAACACCACCATCACAAATGGCTACAGTGGAGGTCAGTGCACAAGAAACCTTCCCCAAGAAACCCAACGCTGAGACCCCAGGATGTCCATGGATTTTTGGCATGGAAACGCCGCGCTTTCCCACAGCAGAGCCATCGAACCCCAAGAAACCCAGGGCACCCTGGAGGCAAGCAGGGTGTTTCTTGGTGCTTGTTTTCAACGTTGGACCCAGAGAGGTCTATGGCTCGAATCTTGCGAGCATTGGATCCATACGTCTCAACGTCAGAAACATTTTTTCCATCGCTCTCATCATCTCGATTTGTTCCACTTAGGCTCATGACGAAATTGCGTTTGCTCTACCTGGGTAAACCAGGAGGCAAGCTAACACCTGGGTCTTCACCGAAGCTGCTGCTCGTCCGTCTGCTCCATCTGCCTCATCCTCCCGCGCGTGCCGCTCCCCGTTCCACGCTTGTGCTCCCCTCGCGTGCTCGTCGTCTCTCGGATCTCGTCCGCGGGTCCGCACGCAGTCGTGCGCATCTGACAGCATCTCGAAGCCGCCGAGAAGCGAAGCAACACCAGTGGGCTTGCTTTCCCCGTCCAATCCTCCTCCTCCTCCTCCTCCTCCTCGCATCCTGTTCCTCCTGCTCGAATGCGCCGTGCGCCTCCACTTCCCCATTGTTTCAGAAATGGCCGCTCCTCTGGGCACCTTGCGTCTTGCCGACAGGATTCTGAACTGTGATGCTCCACAATCGAAGTCAACAATTGCGACCACAACGCGCTCCGAAACATGATTGTGTAGACCATCCTCCGTGGCCCCATTCCCTCAGGCTGCTGCTTATCCTCATACCCCTCCCTCTCCGCCTCCTCCTCCTCCTCCTCCTCCTCCTCCTCCTCCACCTTCTCAATCTTACCGTTGTTGTTCTACTCTTGCCCTCATATTCTAGCCTGCGTCCCCTCGGCGTCGTCGCCACCGCAATCGCCGCGATACTTCTCCTCCTCCTCATCCTCCTCCGATATGCTGCTGCTAATCCCCTCTGCTTGATCAGAGCGCATCTGTGCGGTAGGCCGAGTGCACCACCAGCAACGGCGGAAATCGTCTCCGGTGGTACGCCTACGGATGGAAAACTGTCTCACCAAAAAAGAAGCGATGAAACCTGACGGAAGTTACCCGGTGACGTACCCAACCCTTTTTAAACATAAGGCGACTATGCCCAAGACCGCTCACTGCAAACGAACATCTTAAAGGAACCGCAATGCGCATGAGCACCAAGAAGTGAAATCAGAAAGGCACGGCAACGGGAGTACGGGAGTAACAGCTGGGTCTGCGTACGTGCACCGCTGGACCTCCCAGGAGCCCATGGAAGTGGCGACAATTGTGCACTGCCCCGCCCCTCAGGGAACCGCGAGGTCTCGGTGAGGTGTGCGTGGCACCCCGCTCCGCCCCGCTTGCCAGGAGCCCACGACAGTGGCGGCTGTTGCGCAGTTGCCAGTTCCCCTGGGAGCCACGAAGTCTCGGCGAGGTGTGCGTGACACCCCACACCGCCCCGCCTCGCAGGTGCCAGCCCCCAGGGAGCCGCGAGGTCTCGGCTGGGTCCTCTTTGCCCCCCCCCACTCCGCTGGATCTCCCTCCCAGGAGCTTACGAAAGTGACGACAACTGCGCACTTCGCAGCCCCCCCCAAAGAGCCGCGAGGTCTCGACGGAGTCCCCGTGCCCCCCCCGCTCCGCGGGACCTCCCGGGAGCCCACGAACGTGGCGACCGTTGCGCACTTCGCAGCCCCCCAGGGAGCCGCGAGGTCCCAACTGGATCCCCGTGTGCCTCCGCTCCGCTGGACCTCCCAGGAGCCTAAGAAATTGAGGGCCATCTCGCACTTCGCAGCCCCCCCCAGGGAGCCGAGAGGTCTCCACGGGGTCCCCGTGCCCCCCCCCCCCCCGCTCCGCGGGAGCTCCGCGCGCGGCGACCATATGCGCGCTTCGCAGCCTCCCAGGGGGGCCGCGAGGCGTCAACTGGATCCCGATGGAACTCCACGCCGCGGGGCCGCCCAGGAGCCCACGAACGTGGCGACGGTTGCGCACTTCGCAGACCTCCCGGGAGCCCACGAAAACGTGGCGACAATTTTGCACTTCGCGGCTCCCCAGGGAGCCGCGACGTCCCCACGGGGTCTGCGGACCACTCCACTCCGCTGGACCTCTCAGGAGCCCACGACACTGGCGCCATTGGCGCGATTCGCAGCCGCGCGGGGAGCCGCAAAACCTCGACGTGGTGTGCGTGACTACCTACTCCGCTGGACCCCCCAAGAGCCCACGAAACTGGCGCCAATTGCGCGAATCGCAGCCGCGCAGGGCACCGCAAAACCTCGACGTGGTGTGCGTGACTGCCTACTCCGCAGGACCTCCCAGGAGCCCACGAAAGTGGCGACAGGGAGAGCCCCGCACGAAACTGGCCAGGCGGCGTAAGCATGACGAAGGAGAGAATGGAGGAGAAACAGAAGGAATGAAAGGCAGGAGGCAGGAAGTAGGAGGCAGGAGGCAGGCTGGAGATGAGGAAGGAGGCTGGAGAACACAATACTCTTTTCAAAACGAGGACCCAACACGGGAGGGTTCGGGAAGCAGCAAATGGCTGGAATGACGAGTGCGATGGGCACCGATGACAACGCAACTAACCCAACCAAATAAATACTACATCCCACATGCAATCGATCATGCCAACATGCACGTCAAGTCTCAGGTACACAAGCTGATACTGCTTTGTGCTTGACATCAGACATCGCGCACAACATGCGCTGCAGTTTAGAGGGATTCCTCTTCCAACCCCCTTCTTCCTCTTAGCGGAGAAGCGGAGAAAGGTTTACCCCTCCCCCTATGCCACGTCGCAGCGCTGTCCTCCGTGCCTGAGGACTGGATGTGGCTGGCAATGTGGCGCGATGAGACTGACAGATACGGGATGAGCCGAGCCGAAGCCCGAGGAAGAGTGATAGTGAGCTTCATCTTGATGACTCTGGTGGCTTCTTGCAACTCCTTTGAGGCTCCGTTGGGGCAATCTTGGGATCTCTTTGAGCCTTTGGAATCCTCCGGAGGTCGTTGTGGGGCCTGTTGAGTGAGAGCTAAGGACGCTTGACGTTGTTCGCCGTTCGAAATTTGGCATGGTCTTGGGCCCTCTTGGGCCTCTCGTGAGGTCCTCTTCAGGGCCTCTGGATCCATCTTGGGCCCCTCCTGGCCAGTCTTGGGGCTCTCTTGGGACCACCTCTAGGCATCGGAACAGAAGTGTTTGGCAGCACGGGACCCGAACGATAAGTTATTGCACAGTGGATGCGCAGGCAACTTGGGGTAAGCTGTGCGGTGCAAGCTGTGCGGTGCTAGCTACGAGGTGTCAGCTATGTGGTGTGAGCTGTGCGGTGCAACCCATTTGGTGTCAGCTGTGTGGTGTACAGTCGGGGCGCTGACCTAAGGAACCCTAAATCAGGAACGAGGTCCCTTTTCTTCCATAAGTTAAACTTCGATCTCCAATCGGAGACATGAGGGAAACCCGAGGCAAGCTGTGAAACACTTAAGGCACGCGGAGCCCCTCCCCAACGAAAAGGGTTCCTTCCTCAGGGCCCCGACTGTACCCTGGCCTCTTGAACAATTTTCCAGACCCCCCCCTGAAGACGCAGCAGAACACCTCTCAGAAGGGCGGAGGCCTCCCGAGAAGCCCCGCCGCCTTCCGAGAAGGCCCTCGCCTTCTCACTTCCCCCCTCGCTCGCCGCCGAGAGGGACTCCTCACGTAATCCGGCCTGGCTGTTCATGGCGTCGTCCAGCCCAGCTTCATGGCGTCGTCCAGCCCGTTCTCCAGGGCCCCGACTGCAAGCTGTGCGGCTGTGCGGTGCAGGCTGCGCGGCGTAATCTCTGTGGCGCAAGCCGTGTCCGGCGAGGCGCCCACGGGGGCCCAACGCAGGCGTGCACCAGGCAAAAAACCTCGGCCGACCCACCCAAGCACGAGGCGCCCACGGGCGCCCACCGCGTGGACACCAGGCGAAATCTCGGCTGGCCCATCCAATCCCTCCAGTAAGAGCTCCCCTCTGTGGGAGAACGCGTCAAGGCTGAATCGTTGAGACGCCCTAGGTGTTTGAAACTGTTTGACCGCTCGGGGGCCAATTCTTGGGAGGCTGGCCCATCCAATCCCTCCAGTAAGAGCCCCCAAATGCAACGACAGTCGGGGCGTTGACCTAAGGAACCCTAAGTAAGGAACGGGCCCCCTGTTTTCCATAAGTTAACCTTCGATCTCCTGTCGAAAACAGAAGGAAAACCTGTGAAACACTCAAGGAACACCCAGCCCCTCCCCAACGAAAAGGGTTCCTTCTTCAGGGCCCCGACTGTACTCTGTGGGAGAACGCGTCAAGGCTAAATTGTGGAGACGCCCTGAGTGTTTGAAATTGTTTGACCGCCCGGGGCCAATTCTTGGGAGGCTCCGTTGCCACCTCGGGACGTCGTCTGGCGGCCCGGAGGCATCACAAAAGCATAGTGGCGGCCAACTTGGACCATCGTGGTCGCCTTGCCTTGCCTTGCCGAGGCCAAAAACGGTGGCGTGACAGGGTCCCTCCACAACTCATTCAAACACCTCCTGCTTTCCAATGATGTTTACTTTCTCGCCTGGTCGCTTCCACGCCTCTGAGTCCTCAAGGTGGCTTCAATCTCGACTAAGAGAGCTCCAAGACGGGCCCACAAGTGCCCCAAAACGGCCCCAGGAGCGCCCCAAGAACGTCTCAAGAGGATTTCCATCGGCGACTCTTCTAACCTCACAGGGGGGAGAGGGGCGCTACCTGTGTGTATGTATGTATGTACGCATGCATGAATGTATACATTCATGCATGCATGCATGCACGTATGCGTGTAGGTATATATATATATGATATATATATATCATATATGTACGTACGTACGCTTGTCTGTGTGCATGCATGTACGTACGTACGTATGCATGCATGCACGCATGCTTGCATGTATGTTTGAATGTATGTATGCATGCATGTATATATGTAGGTAGGTATGCATGTAGGTATGCATGCATGTAGACATGCATGCATTATCTATTTAACTATGCCTGTACGTATGTCTGTACGTATGCCTGTATGTATGTCTGTACGTATGTACGTATGCGCGTATATACGTACGTATGTATGTATGCATGTATGTATGTATGTATGTATGTATGTATGTATGCATGTATGTATGTATGTATGTATGTATGCACGTATGCACGCATGTACGTATGAACGTATGTACGTATGTATTTGTGTATGCGTGTATCTATAAAAAGGTGTTCCAGGTAGAGCGAGCGAGCGCTGGACTTGACCGTCAGATGCTTCTCAAATGCGGCTAGGCCCCACTGCCCGAGAGCAGCTTGTGTTAAAGCCGAGTCGTGACGCACACAAACACACACACACACGCACGCACACACAAACACACATCTTTTTCGTCGGCGGCTAGGCAGAGGGACTGCGCTGGCGGAAGACACGCACACAAGCACACACACGCACACACACACACACACCCGCACACACGCACACACACGCGCACACACACACGCACACACACGCACACACACATGCACATACACAAACGCACACACACATGCACGCACAAACACACACACAAACACGCGAACACACACAAACACGCACAAGCACGCAAACACACACAAACACACAAACACACGAGCAGACGAACCCACGGACCCACGAACCCAACAACACACGAAGACACAAACACACACACACAAACACACACACACACAAACACACAAACACAAGCACACAAACACACACAACCACACATAAACACACAGAAATACACACACAAACAAACACACACACAAACACACAAACAGACACACACAAACATACGAACACGCAGAAGCACACGGAACACACACACACACACAAAAAAACAACACACAAACACACAAGCACACACACACCCACACGCACACGCACACGCCCGCGCCCACGCCCACGCACACGCACACGCCCGCGCCCACGCCCACGCACACGCACACGCACACGCACACGCACACGCACACGCACACGCACCCGCACCCGCACCCGCACACGCACCCGCACCCGCACCCGCACACGCACCCGCACCCGGAGCCACCCGCCACCGCACCCGCACCCGCAACCCCCGCCCCCACCCCCGCCCCCGCCCCCACGCCCACACGCCCACACACCCACACACCCACACACCCACACCACACCCACGCACCCACACACCCACACACCCACACACCCACACACCCACACACCCACACACCCACACACACACACCCCCCCCCCCACAAACCCACACTTTTTTGCGTCGGCGGCTGGGCAAATAGTGACTGCTCCGTCGGATTGGCAACAAGGGACACGCTGTATGCAAATTAAGGCCGGCATATACGGAAGAGGAGGAGGACCCCTGGCGCGACAGGAAGACATGAAGCCAGGCCCACTCACGCACCCACACACCCACACACCCACACACACACACGCACCCACATTCCCACACACCCACACACACACCCACACACCCACACACTCACGCACCCACGCACCCACGCACCCACACACCCACACGCACACATCCACGCACCCACACACCTACACACCCACACACCCACACACCCACACACCCACGCACCCACACACCCACACACCCACAGACACACACACAGAGACACACGCAGAGACACACACAGAGACACACACAGAGACACACACAGAGACACACACACACAGAGACACACACACAGAGACACACACACAGAGACACACACAGAGACACACACACACACAGACACACACCTACACACACAGACACACACATACACACACAGACACGCACGCAAACACACACACACACGCACACACACACCTACACACACCTACACACACCTACACACACCTACACACACCTACACACACACACACCTACACACACACCTACACACACACCTACACACCTACACACACCTTACACACACCACACCACTACACACACCTACACACACACCTACACACACCTACACACACACACCTACACACACCTACACACACCTGCACACCTACACACACCTACACACACCTACACACACCTACACAAACACCTACCTACACACAGCTACACACACCTACACACCTACACACATCTACACACACCTACACACACCTACACACACCTACACACACACACTTACACACAAACACCTTCACCCACACACACACACACCTGCACACACACCTGCACACACCTGCACACACCTACACACTTACCTACACACTTACCTGCACACACCTACACACACCTACACACACCTACACACACCTACACACACACCTACACACACCTACACACATACACACAACACCTACACACACCTACACACCTATCTACACACCTATCTACACACCTATCTACACACACCTACTACACACACACACCTATACACTTACCTACACACTTACCTACACATTTACCTACACACTTACCTACACAC
>CAUYUJ010017133.1:240553-245553 GCA_963575745.1 Prorocentrum cordatum | reverse complement strand
GAGGAAGATTGGTACGGAGAGTAGATGCGGAGGACGACAGTGGAAGAGTGGATGGATGTGAAGGATCCGCGTTGGCTTCGAACACTGCCACGACGAGAAAAAAACAAAACAAACAAACAAAACAAACACCGCCACGACGAGGGCGGCGCGCCGCCGCCGCGGCCATCGCCACTGCCACCCAGCCCCTTCCAGAATGGGCCACCGGACCCCTCCTGTGGGCCCGTTCTGGTCGGCCTCCAACGGGCCGCGCCTGGGCAAAGGCGACGAGAGCCTCCAGGAATCGAGCAGTGGCGAAGAGTCCTGGCACGCCTGTAGGCCCACCAAAGAATGTTCTAAGAATCTTTTGTCTTGGTATCGCTCGGACGTGTGCACTTTTTCTTTGGCGGGGGTTATTAAGGAGCATCCTGGGTCATCCTGCGAAAATGCCACGCACGAAACCGAAAAAAACATAGGGAATGGACGTCCGAGCGATGGTCAGTTGTGGTCTGCAGGAAATGCTCTTAGAACATTTCTGGCTGAGTCTGTCTTGTTTTAACGCATCGGGCTTATGTTCTAAAAACATTGCTCTTGGTCTTTCAACATTTTGGGGTTCTAAAGAAATTTCGTGGTAGCCCTATAGGAATGCCGGGACGGCCGGTCCCTGCTCAAAGAGAGACGCCCGCGGCCCTCCGGAACGCCGCCGGAACGCCGCCCTCGTCGTCGCCGCCGTCCCCGGGAAGCCCTCAGATGCTTGTGTTCTGGTTCGGCCCGCAGCCCCAGGAGCTCCCGGCCCCTTCCGCGGGAGGGTGCTCGGTCCTGCGGCCCCTGTGAGTCGTGCAGCGCGCGCGTGTCCGATGTACGGTGGGGGCGTTCGTTAAGGAACGTGCCCAGGAGGCTTCAGACCCTGGAGGGTTCCTTATATGATGAGGGCTGCGGTGATATCCATGGCCGATCCACGATTGGCTTTCCACTGGTTTTCAGACCCTGGATTTTCTATTGAAGGTTTCACTATCTAATGCCATCACCGTAGTTTGCGCAAGCACTGACAGATCAAGTGTGGTCATCATCCATCGTGTTCTAGACCAACTCATCTTGTCACTTAATGCAGATGTGTTGGGTACGGTAGGTTCATGCGGCGATGGCGCGCTGGCCACGCCAGCGAAGGCGTTCAAGGTTGAATTCCGCATGAGAGTACGACGCGGAAGCACTGAGGGGCCACGGCAACGCCACAGAGCCCGACGGAATTCAACCTCGAACGATCGGGGCTGCGACCGATTCACGATTGAACGATCGCCGCGGCGCGCCAAAAACTTTTGCGCTCGTCGACGCCGCACGAACCTAACGTGCGCCGCAGGGTAGTTCTGTGCGGCGGGGTATACTTCCTTCGTCCTGCGGCCCCGATGCGCCTCTGATGGCCCCCAGGGCCTGGAGAAGGGCCCCCGGAGCCCGAGGAGCGAGGAGCGAGGAGGAGGAGGAGGAGGAGGAGGAGAGCGACGGGGATTGCGGCGAGGACGCGGCCGAGGACGAGGACGATCGGAATGGGTAGTGAAAGAATCGGTGCGAAGAGCGGCAGCAGTTCTTGCTCATGTTGGGCAGGACTCGCTGTCCGTGTCCCCGTGGACGTTTTCTTTTTGAGACAGATGGTCAGCTGCCCGGCAGCCGGCGCTGTCGGTTTTGGATCACACTTTAGTTGCTGGGCATCGTGCCCATATCTTCCGTACCCGTGCGGGCCGCTCAGAGAGGTCGAGGACGAGGACGATGAAGATGACCAGGACAGGGATGGCCCCGGGATGGCGAGTACTGATGGAGGAGGGGGAGGAGAGGGAGGAGGAAGAGGAGGAGGAGGACGAGGAGAGGAGGAGAGAGGATGAAGAGGAGGAGCAGGCGGACGGAGGGGGAGGACGAGGAGGAGGAGGAAGAGAGGGAAGACTTGGCATCGCTCGGACGTGTGCATGTTTCCTTCGGCGAGGACCCTTGAGGAGCATCCTTGATCATCTGGCGAAAAGGCCGCGCACGAGACCGAACAAAGCACAGGGAATGGACGTCCGAGCGATGCCCAGAAGAGGGGGACGAGGGAGATGGAGAGAGTGAACACGCAGCGGCCGAGAAAGCATCTCGCTGCCGCCAGCGCCGCGGCCCCGAACTCGGCGGCCTGCGCGGCGGGGGGGTCCGCGCCCGACCCCCCCCGCACTTGCGCAGGAGGCCCCGCCGCCGAAGAAGCGCAGAAAGCAGGCCTCGGAGGACGCGCCGGCTCGTCGTCGTCGTCGTGGTCGTCGTCGTCGTCGTGAGTTGTCGTCGTCGTCGTCGTTGTCGTGAGTGGTCGCCGCCGCCGCCGCCGCCGTCGTCGTCGTCGTCGTCGTCGTCGTCGTCGTCGTCGTCGTCGTCGTCGTCGTCGTCGTCGTCGTCGTCGTCGCTGTTGCCGTCGTCGTCGCCGTCGACGGCCGTCGCCGTCGCCGTCGTTGTCGTCGTCGTCATCGTCGTCGTCGTCGTTGCTGTCGCAGTGGTCGTCGTCGCAGTGGTCGTCGTCGCAGTGGTCGCCGCCCTGGCGCGGTGGCTGGACTCCAGGCGAGTAGTGGCGCCGCGGGGGGCCCCAGCTCTTGGCGGCGCCCAGGGATGGGCGCGTGCGGGGGGGACTCCTGAGGAACCCTTGAGTCAGAGCCCGAGCAAGAGCCCGAGCCCGAGCCATCCCCCACGGCCAGCCTAGGCGGAGCGTGTGCGGGGCGGGGCCATTGGGTGGCCACCCCTCCCCCTCTTCCTCCTCCCTCCTCCTCCTCCTCCTCCTCCTCCTCCTCTTCCTCCTCCTCCTCCTCCTCCTCCTCCTTCTCGTCCTCCTCCTCCTCATCCTCCTCGTCCTCCTCCTCCTTCTCCGCCTCCTCCTCCTCTTGTTTCTCCTCCTCCTCCTCCTCCTCCTCCTCCTCCTCCTCGAGGGGGGGAGGGACTTCCGAGGAACCCTTCCCCCCCGGCCACGGGACGTCGGTAGCCCCAAGTTTGAGCCGGCTGGGGGGCTGAGGTGTCCCAGCTTTGGTTCCAGCGGGCAGGATCTTCGAAGGGTTGGCATGCTCGAGGCTTGAAGGTTCGAGGCAGTTCTTTGCCGTTTCGGGTTCCAGGGGCCGCGTTCGGTTCCCAGGAGTGTCAACAAGGAATCGGAAACGGATCGCGGGTCAAAGACTGCAGCGGGCCGATCTTGAGCAAAGTTGCCCCCCCCCCATCGCCCCCTCTCGTGACGGATGTCTTGGGGCCCCGGCCAGTGCAGCCCCCCCGGGCTGCCTCCAAGCCCCAACATGCTCCCGTAGACGGCCGAGGGTCCTGTGAACCAGCCCCCGGGGCTCGGAGGTGCTCGAGCTTCCCCCCTCACCGCTGCCAGGAGGCCACATGCGAACCCTACCCCTACCCCCCACGTTTTCTGAGGGGGAGGGTGGGGTTCACTCCGTTCGGGAGCTCCCGAGCGGAGTGAACCCTCCTTCTCAGAAATCGTGGGGGGTAGGGGTAGGGTTCGCATGTGGCCCCCTAGCTGCCTCCTCCTGCCGCCTGGTTTGGGGCCCCGGGGCGGCCCTGCCGAGGCCACGCTGTGTGCCCGCCACATGCCCGCGGCCATGCGGCTCGAGGGGCAGGTGCAGCGCCGCTCCTGGTGCCCCGCCGGCGCTCGCATAGCGCGAGGCGGTGGCCGCAGGTGTGCGCGTAGGGACGCGCTTGTGCACGAGAATGTCGTGAACGCGATTCGCACCCTCGACTCTGAGTCTCAAGCAGTGGCGAAGCGTCCCGGCTCGCCGATAGGCTCATCAAACAATGTTCTAAGAATCTTTTCTGGAGCATTTCTGGCTGAGACTGTTTTGCTGTTAAGGATTGGGCGCATGTTCTAAAAACATTTCTTGTTATTAGAACTTGTTTGGGTTCTACGAATATTTCGTGGTAGGCCTATCAGAATGCTGGGACGGTCGGTCCCTGCTCAAGAGTCCTGGCTGGACGCATCGGCGTGGCCATCGATGGCCGCGCCAGCGCTGGTGCAGGCGGGGCTGTTTGTGGCGCTGCTGGCCAGTACGGTGGGCCAGCGCCTCGCCTTCAAGGCCCACTGCGTGTGAAAAATGTGGCGCCACGGAAAGTGTGCGTCAGGCAGGCGGCATCGTGATTTCTCAAAACGCACAGAGCACGGTACAAAACACGGCAAGATACCGGGCAGGTGGGACACGGGTTGTTCCAAGATTGGAAAACGTAACACGCATTGCGCCCAAATTGAGAAGCAAAGTGGGAGCATGCCTTAATCTTGTTACATGACACTTAAGGGCGTGGGCTACTGCCTGGGGCCCTATCCGACGTTCGTGCTGCTGAGCGTGTCCGGAGCGTTCGTCGCGATCTTCGGCGCCATCTGCACGGCGATCGTGGTCACCACGGGCGGGTTCCAGCCGGAGACGCGGACTTGGTCGTGCTTCTCGGCGTTTGCCGCCATCGGCGTGTGCAACGGCCTGCAAGGGTCGGGGATGATCTTCGCGAACCCCAGGGTGCCAGGGCTGATGCAGGTGCTGCTGCAGCAGGCCATCATCCCCTTCACCCTGGCGATAGCGCGGGTCGTTTGCGCGGCCGCCTTCTCTCCGAAGCCAGGAGCTGTTCACACCCACTGCCTTCGGGTACCGACCTCCCAGGACTTTTCGGGAGGCCGTGGACATGCATACTCTGGGTCCCCAGACCCGCATGCGCTGCATCCAGGGGCCCTCGCGGAATGGCCTCCGCAGGGGTGGATACTCGGCCACACGTGAGCGTGGCTCTTCGCCAGGGTGACCTCTGGTCCGCGGCTTCTGGGGGGGCGCGGGGCGGGGGGGGGGGGCACCCGCGAGCCCGCCGGCCGCCAGTGTCGCACCGCGCACAACGATCAGCAGGCCGCGCACCAGAGGTGGCTCTTGCTCAAGAGGCCCTCTTGCGTGCCCTTGGAGGTCTGGACTTTCCCCGGGAGCGGCTTGCCATCCCGCGTCGTTTTTGACTGCCCCAGGGCCTGGGAAGGGCCCCCAGAGGTCTGGACCCTTTCCTGG
>CAUYUJ010017133.1:208053-235553 GCA_963575745.1 Prorocentrum cordatum | reverse complement strand
CAGGAGAAGGAGCATCGCGTCGAGAAGGAGCGGGAGACGGCGGACGACGGCGTTGCTGTGCAGCATGCATCTGGGCTAGTGGGGCGTCGGCTTCATCCCGGCAAGGCTGCCCCGACGACGCCTCTTGCTTCGCCTGTTCAGCCAGCCTTGGGCGATCGTGGGCACGCGCGCCAGGCCGTCGGTCGGACGACCGAGGCGGCACCAGCGGTGGCCCCCACACCGGAGGTGCCCGTGGGACCGCCAGCCCAGGCCGCGTCCCATTCCTTGCCCAGCCAGTGCCTGGCCGTCACTTGCATCCGCCCTTCGACTTCCAACCTCCTGCCCAATGTTGGATGTTCCACGGAACTCGTCTATGCATCAACCTCGGGGCCTCGGGCATTTGGCAACAGAGAGGGAGTCGAGCGCCCTGGAGATTGAAATGGGAAATGGCAGCTCCTGGGGCTCTACCACCAAGCTTCTAGGCATCACCTCGGCGCGCATTCTGCTAGTCCAGGAACACACGTTGCTCAGCGATGAGTACCTCAGGATAGCTTCGGGCTGGTGTGTGCGAGACGGGTGGGCAGCTCACCGCATGCCTGGATCGGTCGGCCCTGCAGGGGGGTCGTCTTCTGGGGTCGGGGTCCTGGCCAAGTTTGGCCCCATCGGAGAGCAGAAGGCCGCGGGTCCCTCGTCCACCTCCCTGGCCTGGCGTCAATTTATTGGCGAGCCCCTATCTGCAGGGTTGCGCGTGGCTAAGCGATTTCAATCAGATTTTTTTGGCGACTGTCGCCCTGCGCGCCAAGAGCTCGGCCGCCCCTTGGTCGTCGGGGCGGGCGTCAAACCCGGGCCAGCTGCGCTGGCAGGGCCGCCCATCCACCGGCGCCCAGGCGCGAGCGCGGTGACCCTTAATGGCGCCCAGGGCGCGCGTCGCAGTGCTGGCGGCGCGAAGATGCGCGACATTGCCTGCGCTGCTCTCGCCTGGCCCAGGCGACCACCGGCGTGCAGATAGCGAGCGATTTGGAGTTGCAATCGCGGCGCCTGATATACTACAGGTCGCGGGCGAATGCGGTTGGAAAGGGGCCCGAAGGAACTTGCCAGTGCCACACCCCTCGCGCCATGGCAGTCGCGGGAGGCGGTCGCAGCTCCAGTGGGTCAGCGTTTTTGAGATTGGGAATGCCACGATGCACGGAGTGTCATCCGCGGCCCGCCTGGCCTCGCAGTTTCGCTGGCGCTGGCTCAGCGATCGTTGCAGGCATTGGCAGCAGCTCTGCGCCCTCGGGGCTCAAGCCGAAGAGCTGCGCCCCCCCCGCCCCCCCCCCCCCCTTTCCCCGACTTGCGCCCTCAGCGGTCAACTCGAGAAACTTGTCGGGATCCACCGAGCACGACTCGGCGCGCGCAGAAGCCATCACGAGGCGACGGCCGCCGAATTTTTGTCATCCCGCCTGCCGGGCTCGGTGAGTGGAGCGGCAAGGGCAAGTGCCTTGTTGTTGCGTTGTCAAGCCGTGGTCGCCCACGCCCCTACCCGGCTTCGCGTCGCTTTCCGGAGAGCCTGGGCACGCCCTCGACGCGGCGCCCTAGGCCCAAGATCCAATGCGGAGCAGGAGGCTCGTTCCGAGGACCTCGAGAGGTTGATATGTCAGTCGCGTTCCAACGTTGGGTCGGGGGCCCGCCGCGCCCGCGGAGTGGTTTGGCGGGGCCCTGCTTGGGCCCCCCCCAACCGCTTTCAGTTTTGAGGGTGAGGCCGCGTCGGGCCCCCAGGCCCCCTGACCTCTGCGCGCGCTACGTTTCTTGATCTGGAACAGAAAAGACGCGCGGGCCCGCCCTCCTCCAGGCGGGCGCCTCGACGTCCTTATTTTGCTGCCCGAGCTGCTGCCCGATGGCCTGCGACGCGTCTCCAGGTCTTTCCAAGGCGCGCGGCTGCGTCGGTAGGCGGCTTTCATGTCTGCAGGTTCCAGCACTGGCCGGGTCGGGATCTGTTCGTGCTCGCTCGTGTGATCACGATCGTTCCAGTCTGCTCTCGACGCAGAGGCGGGTGCTGCTATTGATCATGCTCGCCAGGCCTGACGGCGGGCATCGCCCGTTCGGCCCGTTCGTCGCGGTCTATCGGGCCTGGGCCTGCGCTCGACGTGGATTCGCTAGGTGGTGGGAAGCTGTCGGCAGCGGGGACGTTCACTCTGCCGCAGGCGCTACCACCTCCAGCGCGCAGCGCGGGCGCCGTCTGGCGGTGGAGGGTGAGAAGCGAGAAGGCGGCGTCCTCCGAATTTTGATTTAGTTTAGTGGAAGTCGACTAATGGAGAGGAATCACGCTGCCAAATAATCTCCAGATGTCGAAACATATGTCAAACATGATTTAGAACATAAAAAAACATGCTTGGAACGTTTTCCTATATCATGTTTTACACCTTCCTAGCGCACTTTCGATTCAATAGTAAGATAGTTACAGTTCCCATTGTTTTGGCATCCACAAGTCTAGTTCGGTTCTTCGGGACCTCCTGGAGTCCCATGACTCGGGGGACCTCGGCCTTTTGTTTCAGCGAGATCGCCCGCGCGGGTTCCCCATGCGCGCCGCGGCGTGCCGCGCATGTCGCTGCGTGGCCATGGGCAGCAGGGTCGAGGGGCCCGAGTCGCTTGGCGCGGCATAGTGGCAGGTTACGGCTTCGCGACCTCCTTCGCAGATGTCGTTCGCTCAGCGGCCCTGGACGGCCTTGGGCTGCCAAGATCGGCCTCGTTGAGAGTTGACATCGGCGATTGCTCTCTTCCCTGCCAGGGCGCCGCGTCCACGGTCGTCGAACGCCTCCTTGAGGGGGGCCATCGAGCTTCAGATTTCCATAGAGTTCATCGGAGGTGGATACCTCCTACCCTGACACGTCGATTAAGGAATTGGCCTTTGTCGGCTCGCGAGAGGGAGTCGCGCCCGTCAGTTCTGCGGGCCCAGGTCCGTCGGAATCGGTTCTGGGCCGTTTTCATTAAAGGGAGGTTTGCTGAAGGGAGTTTTGCCCACCGCCGAGTTCAGTCTCTGCCGTGCGATCGCTGCGAAGCAGGCGACAGTTATCGCCTCAGTACCCTCTCGTGCTAGGGCAGTGCGCCGACGTCTCGGGGCCGTCGGCGGCGCGCCGCGCGACTCGGCCTTCAACCTCGGCATCGACGCCGCTGCTGGCAAGCCCCGTCGGCTCGCTCGCCGCGGAGGGAGGGCCACGGCGCGGCGCGTTCACTTGGCATCGCTTGGACGTGTTCGTTTTTTCGCGGCGAGGACCACCGTGGAATTTCTTTGATCACCAATCGAAGGATTCACGTCCGAGCGATGGCGGGTTCAGTCTTCTAAGGACATCGCTCGGCTTAGGCGTCGCAAGTTGCCCCTGGGCCACCATGCCAAGCGGGTCTTCGCGACGACAGCGCTGGCCAGACGCACTTGCGGACGCGAGATGCACGGCGCTTTCGACCGCGGGCCTTCCACGCTCATACGCGCGCCGGGGCGCTTCGTTGCAGCCCTCGGCGGGGGGGGGGGGCAGATCTCCCGCCGCAGCTTGCTGTCCGCTGCCGGCCCCGCGCGGCATGCTGCCGTTGCCGAAGTGTTGAGGTGGTCGGGCCAGCCTGGTTGGGTCCTACGACTTCGGCCTCGCGTCGGCCGGTCTCAGGAGCGCCTGGGTCGCGGTTTTCTCTGGGCCCTCCCCTCTTTGGAGGAAGCTTCGCGAGTCCGCGGGGGCTCTCCATCTGTCGGCGGGGCGTCTCGCGTGAATGGTAACGGGCTTCGGCAGGCTTCGGCGCGCTCGTGGGCGACATGGGTGTGGAAGTGTCCAACGCCTTGGTGTCTCCCTCCTCTCCTCAAGCGCCTCCTCCGTTCCGCGGTGCTCCGCAATCTGGAAGGGGGCTGCGGGCGGTCTCTCGGCCTCGATTGCAGGGTGTGTTTTGACGTGGCCCTGGCAGCCATGAGTCCTTCGAAGGCCGCCCCTTTCCAGAAAAGGCGCCATTCGCGGCCCTGTCAGCCGAGCGCCCTGGGCAAGCGCGCGCCGAGGCGCGCGGCCACCTCCTGCCCGACGAGCGCTGCCCGTTGCGCGGCATCGAGCAGGACGCCACGTTTCAAAGGCTTTGGCGCAGTCAGCACGATCTTGCGAGCAAGCTCCGCGACGAGATTGTCGGAGAGGACTGTGCTTCTGAGCCGGGGGCGTTCCATGCGCTGACGAAGGCAGCGAAGGCTTTGCACGCAATGGGAACTTTCTCGCACCCTGGCGACACCTCCCCATCCCATCAGCGAAGGAGCCAACCTGCCAGCACTTTTGACCAGCCTGAGAGATACCAGTCGCGCCTCGGGGAGTATAAATTTGACACCTGTGGGCACTATCCCAAGAGGAGCACCTCTTCTTTTAGGCGAGAGCACGCGGGCATGCTTGTTTGGACCGCAGACAGTCAGATAAGGGCCATCGACAAAGTGAAAGGCCACCTTGCAGATGATCAGGCGTAAGGTAGGGAATGCTTTAGCTGACCACTTTGCAAAGTTTGGAAACCTGGCGCACGATCTGGAAGAAGGCCTGAGACTTTCGGCGGTGTAATAGCTGCCTCACTGTCTGTCGCGGTGTGCGTGTTTGGCTCCGCAATAATTCATGTTGCAACAAGAAGCATCGTCTCCAGACCGATATCCTCGAAGGTCTCGAGCACCATTGCATCTGATTGTCTTGTTCGGACGGTGGAATTGTTTGAATCTGCATTCGTTGCAAGGCTTCATCAACTGGTAATCGTGTGCGGTACTTGAGCATCACATGCCCACAGCGTAGCGAGGCCTGGCACAAGGCGAAAAGTCGCGGAGAGCAGCGCAGCGGTCAAACATACCCCTCCCCCCCCTCCTCCCCCATCCTCCTCCTCCTCCTCCTCCTCCGCTTCCTCCTCCTCCTCCTCCTCTTCCTCCGCTTCCTCCTCATCCTCCTCCTCCTCCTCTTCCTCTTCCCGTCTCCTCCCGCCTCCTCCACAAGTACACAATAGGAATACTACTCTCCATTCTCCCTTGATGCTGTCCGGGAGATATCTGGCTTCTTTTCCGCGTATTGTTTTTTTACACAGGATTTCCAGGAAATGGGTTTTCGATTGGGTCCGTTTTCAAGATGCTGCTCCCGCTGAAGCGCTGGCCCCATTTCTGCGCCTTCGGTTGTTCCAAATCGTGCTCCCGCTGCAGCGCGAACGTGTTCGGTCCTTCCAAATCGGCCCCAACATCCAGAACATGCCCCCCCGAAAAAATCATCGGAAGTGAGTACACATTCGGTGTCGGTTCGTTGATATTTTGGGCCGCAGAAGCCCCCCCACTTTGGGGCGTCGTCGTTTTCAGGAAGTATCAAGCGGCAGCCCCGTTTTTTTTTTTCGGGGGGGGATGACGACGTTGGAAACAGAGCCAGCGGGGGCTCCCCATCAGCCCCGCCTTGTGTGGAGCTTTCCGAGAGCCCAAGGAGCCAGACATGGAGCCACGACTCCAGACCGGCCCAAACCTTTCGAAAACGATCCATTCACCCTCCAAGGATCCCACCGCCATGCCATGACATGTTGTGCGGTGTTGTGTTCTGCGCCGCTGTGCGATGCCACGCTTTGGGTTGCAAGGTTTTGAGATTCAATGTTTCACTGCGCAATGCCACGCCATGTTATGGCATGCTACGCTCTGCCGTGCTCGTCTCTACGCCATGCCATGCCGTGGTCGACCATGCATCCCGTACCCTCTCGCCATCATTTCCCTGCTCGACATCCGACTGTGCGAATAGAGGGGGTATCTACGCCATGGTACAGGATGGGAGGGGGGGTAGGACATCATATTTGACGCGAGCGCACCTAGCTTGTCCTCCTCTCCCTCGTCCTCCTCTTCTGCCTCCTCCTCCTCCTCCTCCTGCTCCTCCTGCTCCTCCTGCTCCTCCTCCTCCTCCTCCTCCTCCTCCTCCTCCTCCTCCTCCTCCTCCTCCTCCTCCTCCTCCTCCTCCTCCTCCTCCTCCTCTCGCAATCGCCGCCGCAGGCCAGGGAGTCTGGGTCCCGTCCGGGCGCTGGCCGCAAAGCGCGCCGACCGCGGGGCCACGGGGGCTCCCCAGGGGGGGGGGGGGGGGGGGGCGGGGGGGGGCGATCAATGGGGGGGGCAGCGAGTGCTGCAGAAATGGAAGGATAAATGGGGGGGCGATCAATGGGGGTGCGATAAATGAGGGGGGGCGATGAATGGGGGGGCAGCGAGTGCTGCAGAACTGGAAGAATAGATGGGGGGGGCGATCAATGGGGGTGCGATAAATGGGGGGGGGGATGAATAGGGGGGGCAGCGAGTGCTGCAGAATCTGGAAGAAGCAAAAACGCCATAGGCATAACGTGTTGGAGCTCCGCGCGGATTTCTTGGATCCGCGCTGGGCCCCCCCAGGCGGCGCCCCTGGCGCCTCTCCTGGCGCGCTCCGCGCGCCAGGGAGCAGGGTCCAGCGCAGATCCAGCGCCAACAGTTTGTGTTTATGGCGTTCTCTCTTTGTCTAAGAAGAGAAGGTTGTCTGGGTCCCTAGAGGGGAACTGGCAGGGTCCAAAGGGCGCCTTTCGGGCCCGAGAAATGCACCTGTCTCCCCACGCCATTCCACGCCATTCATCGCCCCCGAAGCGTGTTCCAGAGGCCGACTGGGGGTCTGAGGTGGGCCAGCTTCTGGCGTCAGGGAGGTCTTTCGGCCTCCGGGGGCCGTTTTCGGGCCCCAGGTCCGTCAGAAACGGATCCAGGGTATCCGAGAGGTGTCCAGGGACTGATTCTTAATGGATTTGGACTCTCCCCCCCCTCTTGACTGATTTCCTGGGGCCCCCGCCATTTCAGACCTCCAGCGGCATCCAAGGTGGGGCAGGGTGCCCGCAGTGGGCGAAGTGAAGAGGAGCAGGACCTTTTGGAAGGCGACGGGGGCTTCTCAGAAGCCCGCGGCGCCTTCTGAGCGGTTCCGCGGTGTCTTCGGTGAAGGCCAGGGCCACTTCCCGGGAGGCTGGAGGCTTCCCGAGCCTCCTGGGCAGCCCTGCCGCCTCTCGGTTCCCCCCCTGGGGCGCGCCCCGCCGAGGTTGGGAAGGTATCCAAGCGTGGATCTGCACGGTTTGGGGCACCTCGTCCTTGCGGCCCCATACCTCTCGGGCCGGAGGAAGGGGGGGGGATTGGGAAAGGGGGGGGTACGAAATCTGCTGCATGCAGCTGTTTTCGGCCCCACCGAGGGGCCCATGCCTCGACACATGGGCGCCTCCCGGCGCCGGGAGGCGCCGGGAAAATCAGCTACGCGAGCTGATTCTCGCCCCCCCCCCCTTTGCTATCCCCCCCTTTCGCCCGACCCGAACCTCGGGGCCCCATCTTCGAGCCACGGAGGCCCGTGGGCCGCGCTGTTCCTGCTGGCGCAGCTGCCCGTGGCCGCCGCGGCGGTGCTCCAGGAGCCCACCAGAAGCCCCATCGCGTCGTGGCGAAATCACGACGGACGGCTTGTCGCCGTTTTCGGTGCCTGGGAGCTCCTTGCGGGGCCTCGGGACCTTTGAACGAAGAGTTAGGGAATGGGTCGAGGCCTCTGGGGGTCGACGGTATGAAAGAATCATGTCGTCGGAGGCCAGGGTCACAGGAGACTGGTTTCCAGAGTCGGGCGGTAGCTCAGATGATCAGTTCCGCCCGCCCCCCTCCCCAAAGATAACCAGGCCGTTCCAGCTGCGTGGGTGCGCAGTAGTGGTGCGCGCGGGCATACGTGGGGCTGCCCAGAGCCAAAAGGTTGGGACACCGGCCGGCAATTCCCTCCCCCCCACAAGCTCTGCACGAACGAAATGGGTACGAAAAGACTGGGTACAATGCCCAACAGCAGTTCCTATTCATTTTGTACGGAAAGAATCGGTACAATGCCCAACAGCAGTTCTTGTTCATTTTGAACAGGACTCGCTGTCCGCGCCGCCACGGCTTGTGTCCATTTGTTGAGACAGAAGGCCGCCTGCCCAACAGCGCCCGCTGTTGCTTTGGGACAACATTTGTTGTTGGGCATTGTGCCCACTGTTTCCGTACCCATTTCGGGCGTCCAAACAAGCTGACTGTGGCTATCGCTGACACATATATCATAACGGTTCCCAGAGGACCGCTTCCAAACCACTCACGCCCGAAAGGGCTGGTGGGACCATCCTGGCGACGGACCCAATCATATGCAAGTCTGGGTGCCACAAGACAGGTGGGACGAAGGAAGGAGAAGTCCTTATTGGGCCAAAGAGCGTGTGAAGAGTGTGCCGAAATGGTGAGGTGCCGCCATGAGGGCGCTGGCACTGGCGCCGTCAGTGGAACTGATCATGGCGGGGCCGCAAAGTGTGTGAGGGGTCTGCCGGCATGAGGCGGCGACGCCATGCGGACTTTAGCAGTTGGGCCTTTGTTGTACCTCCCGTTGGGGCCACGCAGCATGTGAGTGGCGTGCCGAAATTTGGCACCGACGCCATGCGGACCCTTGTATTTGGGCTTTGGCTGGAGCTCCCCTATGGGGTCACGAATGGTGTGAAGGGTGTGCTGACAGGAGGCACCAGCGCCATGCGGACCATGGAACTCCAACTAAATCTCCCTATGGGGCCAAGAAGCGTGTGAGGAGTATGCCCGCATAAGGCGCAGGCGCCATGCGGACCCTGGCATTTGGGCCTTAGCTGGGGCTTCCTCTGGGGCCACGAAGTGTGAGAGCGGCGTGCCGAAATGAGGCACCGACGCCATGCGGACACTGGCATTTGGGCCTTGACTGAAGCTCCGTATGGAGCCAAGAAAGGTGTGAGGGATGTGCCAGCATAAGGCGCCGACGCCATGCGAACCCTGGCATTTGGGCCTTCGCTGGGGCCCCCTATGATGTCACGAAGCATGTGAGGGGTGTGCCGAAATGAGGCATCGGCGCCATGCGGACCCTGGCACTTGGGCCTTAGCTGGGGCTCCCTATGAAGCTACGATGCGTGTGAGAGGTGTGCCAACAGGAGGCCCCGACGCCATGCAGTCCCTGGCGTTTGGGCCTTAGCTGGAGCTCCCTTTGGGGCCACGAAGCGTGAGAGGAGGGTGCCGAAATGGGGCACAGACGACATGCGGACCTTTACATTTAGGCCTGAACTGAAGCTCCTATGGAGCCAAGAATCGTGTAAGGGCTGTGTCAGCATGAGGCGTCGACGCCATGCGGACCCTGGCATGTGGGCCTTCGCTGGGGCTCCCTATGAGGTCACGAAGCGTTTGAGGGGTGTGCCGAAATGAGGAAGCGGCGCCATGCGGACCCTGGCACTTGGGCCTTGGCTGGAGCCTCCCTATGGGGTCACGAATGGTGTGAAGGGTGTGCCGAAATGAGGCGCCGACGCCATGCGGACCTGGAGCTCCCCATGGGCAACGATGCGTGAGAGGGGGGTGACGAAATGGGGCACCGACGCCATGCGGACCCCCGCATTGGGGCCCCAACTAAAGCTTCTTATGAGACCACGAGCCGTGTGAGGGGTGCTGGCACAAGGTGATGACGCCATGCGGACCCTGGCATTTGGGCCTTCGCTCGAGCTCCCTATGAGGCCACAAACGTTTTAGGGCTGTGCCGAAATGATGTACCGACGCCATGCGGACCCTGGCATTTGGGTCTTAGCTGGGGCTCCCTATTGGTCCCTGAAGCGTGAGAGGGGGGTGCCGAGATGCGGCACCGACACCATGCGGACCCATGGGGCGTGCCGAACTGAGGCACCGACACCATGCGATACGTAGAACTAGCCTTAAGCGAAGCTCCCAACGGGGCCACGAAGCGTGTGAGAGGTATGCCGAAATGGGGCACCGACGCCATGCGGACCCTGGATTGTGGGCGTTTGCGCTAAGGCTAGAGCCACATTTTGAAAAGGAGCCGCCCTCAATATGTGAAGCTCTTGCATCTGTTGAAACGACTGTGCGTGGCGCTCAGGCGAGAGAGACGTGTTGAAACGACCTGCCTTCAATGTGTGAATCTCTTGCAATTGCTTCAAACGAGTGTGCGCGGCGCTATGGCGAGTGCCACATTTTGAAAACCACCCGCCCTCAATCCGATAAGCTCTCGCAAATCTTTGAGACGAGTGTACGCGGTGCTAAGGCGAGAGCTACACTGTGAAAGCCACCTGGCCTCCCATTTGTGAAACTGTTGCCAGTATTTAAGCTTCTGGCATTAGAAATGGTAAGGAAGTCTCAGGCGAAACGCCTGGCCCGCCCTTCCGACTAGCCTCGGGGAGCGACGGGTAGGAGTTATCTATAAGGAACAGGAATGGAGGCAGAAAAACAGGAAGAGGAGGAGGAGGAGGAGGAGGAGGAGGAGGAGGAGGAGGAGGGGAATGAGGAGAGCCGTCTGTCTCCTCGGTGGGGGCGGGCTGGGGCCGGGGCCAGGGCCGGAGCTGGGGCCCGGGCCGGGGCCGAGGCCGAGGCTGGGGCTGGGGCCGAGGTCCGGCCATGGCCTGGGGGGGGCGGGGCCGGCTGGGGCGGGGGGCCGGTGCCCGGGCCAGGGCCAGGGCCGGGGCCGAAGGGGACCAGCCAGAAGGGGCACCATGGGATCCCCCCCCATCGGGGGCGGAAAAGAGGGGGGGGATGACTAAGCGGGGTGGATATCATGGCGGGGGCCATGATATCTCCCCAGATGTCGTGGCGCCTCTTCTTATTTTATTACGTCCCTGGCCCCCCCGCTGGGGCGCGCACGTGCCGCCGGTCATGATTTGCACCCCCCCCTTTTGGACACCCCGTATTTGCCGCTCCCGACCCCACCAGGACCCCCTCACCGAGACCCCCCCCAGCGAAGGGACACAGGGAAGGGGCTTCTCTTTGTTAGACTATCCCTGGCGACGACGACGATGCAAAGGAGGCTGGCGTTCTTCAGTTCGAGTTGGGCTGGCCTCGCGTCGAAGGGCTTCTTACACACGCCGACTGGGTCGGGGGATTCTTTCTTTTCCGGTTGCAAGACAAGCCCGCCGCAGGCGCATATATCGTTTCGCCAGAGCATCGTGGGTGGGTCGCGAGTGGGTCGCGGGTGGGTCGTGGGGTGGGTCGCCGGGTGGGTCGCGGGGTGGGTCGAAGGGAGGTCGCAGGGTTGGTCGCGGGTGGGTTTCGGGCGAGGACGACGACAACAGCGCAACAACGCAACGCAACAACAGTCCGCACCGCGGAACTCCATGTCAGCCTCGCACGCAGGGACAGTGAATGACCGTTCGGCCCCCTCACTCTGACAAGTTGTACAAACATGCGCCAGCCAAGACAAACGTTGGCATACTTAATTTAATCGCTTCGCTCATTCCGCCGGCCCCCATGGAGCGCTCTTTGGGGCCTCTTGGGGGCCTCTTTGCGGCCTCTTGGGGGGCCTCTTGGGCGCCGCTTGACTCCTTGGGAGCCCGCTGGAGCCGTTTGGGGGCCCTCTTGGAGTCCTCTTGGGCCGTGTTGGGAGGATCTTGGGGGCCTCTTGGGCCGTTTTGAAGTGCCGGTAAGCCGATAAGGCGGAGAAGCCAAGCCAAGACAAACGTTTGCACACTTAAGTCAAGTTGGGGATGCCGTGGGCGGCGTCGCGGGAGAGCGCGCGTTTGGGCCTAGATGATCAGAGGCCCCGGGAGGGGCCCCACGCCCTCGTGTTGCCCACTTCTTGGCCCCCGCGAGCAGCGCCGACCGTCGAGAGTCCATGACTTGCGCGCTGTGGAGTGTCCAAGGCCTGCGCGCATGTCTCGGCCCTGCACTGCGCCTCCGCGCCGGGGAGGGGCCCGGCGCCGGTCCAAGAGACCCGCTGACACTCTCCACCGTGTGCGCCGCTGTTCTGGACGCCCGAAATGGGCACGGAAAGAATGGGTACAATGCCCAACAGCAGTTCCTGTTCATTCTGAACAGGATTTGCTGTCCACGCCGCCGCGGACTGTGTCCATTCGAGACAGAAGGCCGCCTGCCCAACAGCAGCCGCTGATGGTTTGGGACAACACCTGTTGTTGGGCATACCCATTTTTTCCGTACCCATTTCGGGCGTCCAAAGCTGTGTTTTCGCCCTGCAGAGGAGAGGGTGTTCTCGGGCGTGCCCGTGAACGTGTTCCACAGCGGGCGCTCCAGAAAAGGGCGCCTCGCCCGCGGCGCGCCGCGCCTCTACCCGGCTCCGGGCGCCGCGGCTCCGCGCTCGGGGGCTCGAGCTGGCTCGGGAAGTGCCGCGCGAAGGTGGCATCCTTGATCATTTGGCGACAAAGCACGCACGAAACCGAACAAAACACAGGAAATGGACGTCCGAGCGATGGCCAGGTGAAGGTGGCGTGCGGTCGGGCCGAGGTCTGAGGTCCAGGTCGGTTCGGGGAGGGTGCCCTCGTGCTCTCTGTGTGCTTGTTGGATGGTCCTGTGCCTCTTGGGGGAGGGTGCCCTTGGACGTTCTCTGTGCTCTGGCCAGCGGAGAGGTGCATGCTCGTCAGGAGTGTTCTTATTATAGGTCTGGCCGTGGCACCCCCGTCGTGATTCTCAAGGGCACAAAAAACGCCCCTACCCTGGTTTACGAGGCGCTGCGCGCTGAACCTCCTGTGGGCTGACAGGGTAAACCCTGCGTGATGTGCCGCGTCCTGGCGGCTCTAGGCTTTGGGGGGTCCCAGGAGGTTTGCAGACCACGCACTTGTAACCCAGGGTAGGGTCGTTTTTTTCATCTCTGAGATTCCCCCCACGGTGATGGCAGGTTTCCGCGCCGTCGAGGATCCAGGGCTCGGCGCCTCGGGCCTCCGGCGGAGCGCGGGCGGAGGGCGGCGGAAGGGAGGCGGCGGCGGGTGCGCCGGCGGAGGCCTGCGAGGCCGGCGGGAGCAGAACTGAGACGCCCGCTTTTTGCGGGTCAGGATCAGCTCGGGCATGTCCTCCTACAGGCGGGTCTTGGGCGAAAGCGGACAAAAAAGGTCCAAACAGGTTCGAACAGAGCCAAACATAGTCAAACAATCGCCCTCAGACTTAACTTAAAAAAGAAGAGCAAAACTATGTATGAATTATCCTCCTGTGGAGGGGCATGCCCGACTTCAGATTAGGAGTTCGGGAGGGCCTCGCCTTCGAGGGATCGATGGGGGGCTGGCTCCGAGCTTCCCTGGCAGAGGGCCGGGTGAAGCAAAGCGGGGCGTAAGCCAGCGGAGGATTGCGGGCAGAGGCCGGCAGAAGCAAAGGTAACCTTCCCCCCTATCTCCGAAGAGGTTTCCTCTGCAGGGCCTCGAGTTTTTCTTGGTCGAAACGCATATCCGTAGCCGTGGCCTCGCGGGCCAGGCCCTGGGGCCGCGGCCGCGCGGATACGGGGCGGTTTTTCGCGGATGCCCCTCGCAGAACAAAGCCGTGCGACCGCGTGTCCGCGGAGTCGCTCCCCAGAGTCCAGACCGCGAGGGCGCGGATACGGACCGGCCTCCAAGACGCCCCCATGGGGCTCCTACATGCCTTCCGGCAGACACCGACAATGAACAATAGCTGATGTTCTATTTGTTTTTGATTCCCAACCCTCCTATGGTTGGGTATTCGTTTTGAATATACAGCAGTGTGGTCGCCCCGTCCTCCTCCTCCTCCTCCCCTCTCCTCCCCTCCTCCTTCTCTCAAGTTTCCTGTGTTCCCTTCTCCTCTTCTCTCGTGCCGTCTGCGATCTGCGCCACTGTCGCCGCTTTCGTGGGCTCCTGGGAGGCCCAGCGGAGGCACGTCCCACGCGGACCACCTCGGGACCTCGCCGCCCCCTGGGGGGCTTGCGATCTGCGAACTTTTGTCGCCGCTTTCGTGGGCTCCTGGGAGGCCCAGCGGAGGTACGTCCCACGCGGACCACCTCGGGACCTCGCCGCCCCCTGGGGGGCTTGCGATCTGCGCAACTGTCGCCACTTTCGTGGGCTCCTGGGAGGCCCAGCGGAGGTACGTCCGACGCGGGCCACCTCGGGACCTCGCCGCCCCCTGGGGGGGTTGCAAACTGAGCACTTGTCGCCACTTTCTTGGGCTCCTGGGAGGCACAGCGGAGGTAACACGCGGATCACCTCGGGACTTCGCCGCCCCCAGTTGGGCTTGCGATCTGCGCAGTTGTCGCCACTTTCGTGGGCTCCTGGGAGGCCCAGCGGAGGTACGTCCCACGGGACCACCTCGGGACCTCGCCGCCCCTGGTGGATCTCTGCGCAACTGTCGCCACTTTCGTAGGCCTGGGAGGCCCAGCGGAGGCACGTCCCACGCGGACCACCTCGGGACCTCGCCGCCCCCTGGGGGGCTTGCGATCTGCGCAGTTGTCGCCGCTTTCGTGGGCTCCTGGGAGGCCCAGCGGAGGCACGTCCCACGCGGACCACCTCGAGACCGCGCCGCCCCTTGGAGGGCGTTCGATCTGCGCAACTGTCGCTCTTTTCGTGGGCTCCTGGGAGGCCCAGCGGAGGCACGTCCCGCGGACCACCTCGGGACCTCGCCGCCCCCTGGGGGACTTGCGATCTGCGCAGCTGTCGCCACTTTCGTGGGCTCCTGAGAGGCCCAGCGGAGGCACGTCCCACGCGGACCACCTCGGGACCTCGCCGCCCCCTGGGGGGCTTGCGATCTGCGCGACCGTCGCCACTTTCGTGGGCTCCTGGGAGGCCCAGCGGAGGCACGTCCCACGCGGACCACCTCGGACCTCGCCGCCCCCCTGGGGGGCTTGTGATCTGCGCCACTGTCGCCACTTTCGTGGGCTCCTGGAGCCCAGCGGACCGTCCCACGCGGGGACCTCGCCGCACCCTGGGGGGGCTTGCGATCTGCGCGACTGTCGCCACTTTCGTGTGCTCCTGGGAGGCCCAGCGGAGGCACGTCCCACGCGGACCACCTCGGGACCTCGCCGCCCCCTGGGGGGCTTGTGATCTGCGCAGTTGTCGCCACTTTCGTGGGCTCCTGGGCGGCCCAGCAGAGGCACGTCCCACGCGGACCACCTCGGGACCTCGCCGCCCCCTGGTGGGCTTGCGATCTGCGCAACTGTCGCCATGCTCGTGGGCTCCTGGGAGGCCCAGCGGAGGCACGTCCCACGCGGACCACCTCGGGACCTCGCCGCCCCCTGGGGGGCTTGCGATCTGCGCAGATGTCGCCACTTTCGTGGGCTCCTGGGCGGCCCAGCGGAGGCACGTCCCGCGCGGATCACCTCGGGACCTCGCCGCCCCCTGGGGAGGCTTGCGATCTGCGCAACTGGCATCATGTTCGTGGGCTCCTGGGAGGCCCAGCGGAGGCACGTCCCACGCGGACCACCTCGGGACCTCGCCGCCCCCTGGGAGGCTTGCGATCTGCGCAGTTGTCGCCACTTTCGTGGGCTCCTGGGCGGCCCAGCAGAGGCACGTCCCACGCGGACCACCTCGGGACCTCGCCGCACCCTGGGGGGCTTGCGATCTGCGCAGTTGTCGCCACTTTCGTGGGCTCCTGGGAGGCCCAGCTGAAGCACGTCCCACGCGGACCACCTCGGGACCTCGCCGCCCCTTGGTGGGCTTGCGATCTGCGCAACTGTCGCCACTTTCGTAGGCTCCTGGGGGGCCAAGCGGAGGCACGTCTCACGCGGACCACCTCGGGACCTCGCCGCCCCTTGGGGGGCTTACGATCTGCGCAACTGGCCCCTAGGAGGCCCAGCAGAGGTAATTACGTCCCGCGCGGACCACCTCGGGACCTCGCCGCCCCCTGGGGGGCTTGCGATCTGCGCAGCTGTCGCCTGTTTCGTGGGCTCCTGGGCGGCCCAGCGGAGGTACGTCCCAGGCGGACCACCTCAGGACCTCGCCGCCCCCTGGGGGGCTTGCGATCTGCGCAACTTTCGTCATGTTCGTGGGCTCCTGGGAGGCCCAGCGGAGGTACGTCCCACGCGGACCACCTCGGGACCTCGCCGCCCCCTGGGGGGCTTGCGATCCGCGCAGCCGTCGCCATTTTCGTGGGCTTCCCAGAGCCCAGCGGAGGCACGTCCCACGCGGACCACCTCGGGACCTCGCCGCCCCCTGGGGGGCTTGCGATCTGCGCGATTGTCGTCATTTTCGTGGGCTCCTGGGAGGCCTAGCGGAGGTACGTCCCACGCGGACCACCTCGGGACCTCGCCGCCCCCTGGGGGGCTTGCGATCTGCGCAGATGTCGCCACTTTCGTGGGCTCCTGGGCGGCCCAGCGGAGGCACGTCCCGCGCGGACCACCTCGGGACCTCGCCGCACCCTGGGGGGCTTGCGATCTGCGCAACTGTCGCCACTTTCGTGGGCTCCTGGGAGGCACAGCGGAGGTACGTCCCACGCGGACCACCTTGGGACCTCGCCGCCCCCTGGGGGGCTTGCGATCTGCGCGACTGTCGCCACTTTCGTGGGATCCTGGGAAGCCCTTTAGTGCTCACTTTTTGGGCGCGTTTCTTTCAACGCCCCTGTGTTCCATTTTGTATATGTGCCGTTCCTTTTCTTGCTGCGCTCTTCTGAAATCACTGCTGGGTGCTCTTCTTGCGCACTGCGTGTCCTTCAGAATGCCAGTCAGCATTGTGGTCCTGAGTAGAATCGCCTTTGTATAGAAAGGGTTGGGTACGTCACAGGGTAATATTCCATTTGTTTTTGTTCCAGATTCTCTCGTTGTCGCTCTTTCCGCTTCCCGACGATACGGATCTGTTCGGTTCGCCGTTCGTGAAGATGATCCGACGCCGCGACTCTCTATCCAGTTGCGCTGCCGCGCTCGTCTGCCACCGCGCTTGTGGAGGGGGGGGGGCGCGCCTGGGGAGGGACGGGGCCGCGGCACCTGGCTAACCCCTGATCCTGTTTTTGGGACCACTCTGGTGCACAGCCGGCCCGGATTAGTAGGTCGACCCTGCCAAGTCAAGGGTACCCTTGTGTCCTGCGTCTCGCGACCCATGCCTCCTGCATTCCTGTGGCAGTGCGCCCCTCGGAAAGGGTCCTTTGTCCTCTCGCGCGTCCTCCCCAGAGAAGTCCGACTGTAGGAAAGCCACAAGCGCAGGGACTTGCTTGCACAAAGGAATGCACCTGGGGCTCCGTGCGTCGGGGGGGGGGGCCCTCACGAAACACATCGCTGGCAGGGGAAGCAGGGAGGAGGAGGAGGAGGAAGGGGAGGAGGAGAGGAGGAGGAGGAGGGGAGGAGGAGGAGGAGGAGGCGGAGGAGGAGGCAGGAGGAGGAGGAGGAGGAGGAGGGGGGGGAGGAGGAGGAGGAGGAGGACAGTCGCTACGTTGGCCAGCGTGTGCCCCCACAAGAAGCCCACGCGGCGCCCACGGGCGGCAGCAGCGGGCGGCCACGGTCGGCAGCGAGCGGCACCGGGCGGCAGCGTGGCGACCCCCCTCCTCCTCCCCCCTCCTCCTCCTCCTCCTCCTCCTCCTCCTCCTCCTCCTCCTCCTCCTCTCCTCCTCCTCCTCCTCCTCCTCCTCCTCCTCCTCCTCCTCCTCCTCCTCCTCCTCCTCCTCCCTCCTCCTCCTCCTCCTCCTCCTCCTCCTCCTCCTCCTCCTACTCCTCCTCCCTCCTCCTCCTCCTCCTCGCGGCAAAGGGGCGGTGGCGCGGCGAAGCCGCGGCGGACCCGCGCGGGGAGGGAGCGGGGCAACGCGGCGGCAACCGGCGGCAGCGTTGCGAGGCCTCGGCGCAGGTTGGCATCCTTCTCCAGATTTCGTAATACAGGGAGGGGGGTCTCATTTCGGGGGGGGTCTCTTCCAGGCTATCTTGGAGGGTCTGGGGGGGTCTGGGGACGATGTTTTGGAGGGTTCTCCCACGGGGGGGGGGTCTGAAATGGCTTGTCTTGGAGGGTCCAGACCCCCTCCCATTGATTACGAAATCTGGAGTAGCCGACCCAAAACCAATCGAGGCATCACAGCCTCTGATCATCATGCTGTCTAGGTTGATCCACTCACGGATCCAGCACTTCATCCTCTGCTCAAGTCGTTCCGTGCGTAGCATGCTCCCCCCAAGTGCGGTGGCCGGCATCTCGGCGGCAGAACTTCGGCGCGCCCGTCCAGCATCCGACTCCGCAGCAGCCGAAGCAGAGCTAGAACCCCTGAGCGCAAGCACGGTCTGGGGACAGGGGCCCGATCAAGCACCAACCGCTGCAAGCGCGGCGGCGGCCACGAGCAATTTGCTTCGGCTCGGGCCCCACCAGAAGTCGCAGGCGAAGGACCTATCCGTATCAGGCGGCCTCGCGTGCCCGGCCTCCAGGCCGCGCCCCCGCAGAGACCGGGCGTTTCTTTCGGATGCCCCGCGCGGAGCGCACCCGTGCGCCCGCGTATCCGCGGGAGCGCGCCCCGGAATCCAGGCCGCGAGGGCGCGGATATGCGGATAGGCCCGCCGCTCGTGAAGGAGCCCAGGCCCCCTCTCTGGGGGCAGCATCTCGTCCCGCACGTGTTTCGTTCGTTGGGGGGTGGGGGGGGGCGGCCCCAGGGCGCCGGGGGCGGCGACTGACTTCCGCCCTGATCTGTGGCGGGAGCATCGGGGTCCAGGTGGTTACGCTGCGGAGAAGGAGAAGGGCACAAACCCTTGAGCGGGCGGCGTGATCGCACGCGGACGCGGCTGGTGCCCCCACAGTCTGAACAAGTCGGGGGGGTGGAGGAGAGGAAGGGGAAGGCCAAATGGATCCCCTCAGACGCACATCCCATCCACGACGGCGCGGCGACGGCGCCGGCGATGAAGATGCACTTGCGCAGGTCCACGCGGATTTCTTAGATCTGCGCTGGCCCCCGCTGGCGGCGCCTTTGGCGCCGCCCCTGCCTCGCTCCGCGCGCCAGGGAGCGGGGCCCAGCGCTGGCCCCAGAAGCCCGTGCTGGCCTGCGAGCGTTTACGGGAATGCCGCTTTTCCCGATCCGTCCATTTCTAGAGCACCCCCCATGATGTTCTGGGCCTCCTTCTTCCAGTTCCTGGCCCTGGCGCTCATCTCAGGATGCAACTCCTGGGGGGTCACATTCAGTGTCGGCCCTGGTATGTCCGTGGTCGATACAGTCGGGGCGCTGAAGAAGGAACCCTTTTCGTTGAAGAGGGGCTCCGTGTTCCTTGATTGTTTCATAGCTTGCCTTAGGTTTTCCTACGAGCTTCGACGGGAAATCGAAGTTCAACTTATGGAAAAAAGGGGCCTCGTTCCTTCTTTAGGGTTCCTTAAGTCAACGCCCCGACTGTAACACGCCCAATCGGGCAGACTCCCGCCACCTTCTGCTCAGTCTTGCCAGTCGGCGATCGACGTTTGATCCCTTCCCCTGCTGCTGCCCCCCACTCTGGGCGCCAGTTGCAGAAGGGCATGGATGAAACGTCGTGGCCTCGGACTTTGTGGGCCCCGGAAACGGCAGGGCCGTTTTTTCACCGTTTCCAAACAAGAATGTCCCTTGAAAATGGAAACAGCAAAAAAACGGCGACCAGAAACGGCGAAAAAACGGCTCCAGGATTGGAGCCGGAGCCGGAACCGGTCAAAAAACGGCGACGGAACCGGTAAAAAAACGGCGTCGGAACCGGCAACAAAAACAGCAAAACGGAACCGGCAAAAAAACTGCCAAAAACGGCCCTGTCGTTTCCAGGGCCCACTAAGGCCTCGGAGGCGAGGATTACATTCAACAGGCTTACGCCATTCCGCCGACCCTCAGAAGAGGGATGAAGTCAATGGGTGAGGCCTTTGAGAGCCTCTTGGAGGCCCTCTGTGGGGCCTCTTTGGGGCCCCTCCGGGGCCTCTTCGGGCCTCTTGGGAGTGTCTTGTGCGCCTGCTGGCGGTCTCGGGGGTCCTCTTGGGGCGGAGGGCTCGGAGTGTCAGTTCTAGTTTCTAGTTGCCGCTGTTGGGGCCCTGTTGGGGCTCTGCTGGGGCCCTCTTCGGCCGTCTTTGGGCCCTCTTTGGGGCTTCTTGGGCTCGGGGGGGGGTCGTCTTGGAGTCCTCTTAGGGCGTCTCTGAGCCTCTTGGGAGTGTTGAGGATATCTTGGCTGTCTTCGAGGACTCCTGTGCGTGTTGGAACCCTGTTTGAGCAGGCGTAGATCGATGTTTAGGCACCTTGGACGCAACAGGGTGCAGAAACGAGGGCTCCAGAGGACCCGAGGGAGCGTTGATGAGCTCGTGGATCCCTCTCCACCCCCAGGCCTCCCCCCAGCCTGCCCCCCCTCGGATTCCAGACCCCAGGGGAGGGGGCAAGGGGGAGGGTAACAGCCAGTTATCTCACAATCCTTCTTGCATCCCTGGCAAGCGGGGGTCGACGGCTTCACGTGGGTCGGCGGGGCGTGAGCGGGGGCATGATTGTTGTCAGAACGTCGACCCCCAGCAGTCTCGACCCACATTCCCCGGGACAGGTTTCTCATCCGGAGTCGGTTTTGTTAGCAGTCCCGAGGCCTTGCATAGGGCCCCCAGAGGCCCCCAAAGTGGGGAAGAACCTTCCGTCGTGATCTTTTCATGACTGGGTCTTTCTTCCCCATTATTGTATTCCCTCCGTCCTCCTTCCTCCTCTGTAGATCCGAAGATTGTCTGGATCACTTTAGGCATATCAATGCCCATTCTGACCGTTGGACCTGCTCACCACCTCCAAGAGGTATTCCGCGGCGTGAGCACTTTGCCGTTGCAGAGAGTGTTCGTCGCCCAGAGGGTTGCTTTTGAGTTCTCCCAGGGAAACCTCTTGGGGCTCTCCGACCTTGTAGGGATCCTCCGGAGGCCCCCTCGGGCCCCCTGGGGACCCTCTTGGGGCCGTCTTGGGGCTCTCCTGTGCTGCTTGATGCCCTCTTCAGGCCGTCTTGGTGCCCTCTTGGGGGCCTCCTGGGCCGTCTGGAGCCGATCTGGGGAGCCTTTGGGGCCGTCGTGGCCGCTGTTAGGACCGAAAAAGCACATAGCCCGGAAATTGCTTACGGTAGGTTCGCGTCGTGTCGACCGGCGGCGACCCCAGCGTGGGCGTTCAAGGTTGAACGCCGCCGGCGACCCAGAATCGATCAATGTTGAACGATCGGACGTTGCGGCAGCGGCCGATCGTTCAAGGTTGAACGATCCCCGCGGTGTCAGGAACCACCGCCTGGGTCGACACGACACGAGCCTGCCGTAGCCGTTGCCCAGAGTGCTCGTCGCCCGAAGACCTCCCGGGAGTCGCTTCCTCTGCCCTCGTCCCTCTGGGCGCACCCTCCCTGGCCGGGCTCGCGGCCGAGCTCGCGGAGGCCTGGCGGCTGTGCCGGTCGGAGCCGGGCGCCGGCCTGGTGCTGTCGGCCTGCGTGCTGCTGATGCTGCTGGCGCAGCTGTCGCAGGCTCAGAAAAAGAAGAAGAAGAAGAAGAAGAAGAGGAGGAGGAGGAGGAGGAGAGGAGGAGGAGGGGGAGGTGGGGAGGGGAGGGGGAGGGGGGGGAGGATGAGGAGGGGGAGGAGGATGGGAGGGGGAGGAGGAGGAGGAGGAAGAGGAGGGGAGAATGAGAGGAGGAGGAGCTGAGGAGGAGGAGGAGGAGGAGGAGGAGGAGGAGGAGGAGAGGAGGAGGAGGAGGAGGAGGAGGGAGGAGGAGGAGGCGGAGAGGAGGAGGAGAGGAGAGTGAGGAGGAGGAGGAGGAGGAAGAGGAGGAGGAGGGGCAGCGTCAGTCGGGGGAAGCAGCACGGGGACCACGGCCAAGACGTCGCGGGGTGCTGATGCTGTCAATGCCGACCTCGGTCATGGATCATGTCAGCCGTGATTCGCGAGGATTATCCACGAACTGACGCTGACCAAGATCAACGGTGACACAACGTTTCCGCGTCCAGCGCCAGGGGGAGACATCGAAAACAAAATGCTGCGCAATCGCGCACTTCCGGAGGTCCGCGCGGATTGGCGCTCGGCGCCCGGGAGGGTGTCCAGCGCCGATCCCAGAAGTCCGCGCGCGGAGCTCCGGGTGCCAGAGCCGTCCCGAACGGCCGCCTTGAGAGCTGAGTCCTGGCTCGGAAGCCAGGGGGGAACCGCGGGGGGGGGGGAATCGGCCGCCAAGGGGGGGGGCAGGGGGGCTCGACCTCCAGTCGCGCACTCATCGCCGACGGGGGCCCGATGGCCTGCCCCGCCCAGGAACATGCGGACTCGCCAGCGGGGGGCCCTCGCCAACAGATGATCCAGGTCCTGGCCCCCCCCCCCACCATGCTGATGGTATTGCCCCCCCCCCCCGATGGGCCTGGGCCCCCCCCTCCCCCCCTGAGCACCCCCCCCCCTTGTGGTGTGGTGTGGCCTGTGGCCTGTGGGTGTGAGGTTATTTTCTGCCATCTGAGAAATATCGTCATCGTCGTCGTCGGCATCTTCGCCGCCGTCGTCGTCTGCCTCTTCGTTCCCGAGAGGGCGTGAGGTAGGGGGGGGAGGGACGACGACGGCGGTAATGACGACGACGACGACGGCGAGGACGACGACGGCGGCGACGGTATCCCCCCCCATCCCATCTAGGGGGGGGGCGCCCAGTCCTGGGACCATCCCATCTTGGAGGCGGGGGGCCGCTGGACCGGGATCCGGGATCATAAATAGCGGCGGTTCCAGTACGATGTTTCCCCCCCCCCCCCCCCCCCCCCCCCTTCCTTCCTCCTCCCCCTCCTCCTCCTCCTCCTCCTCCTCCTCCTCCTCCTTCAGCAAAGCAGGAGGGGGAATGACGAAGGCCCTTCGACGGGCGGAACAGTATAACATCATGCTCGAAAAGTACATGGCCATGGACGTAAATGACGAAGACGCGCTGAAGATGGCGAAGCAGGAGTTGGAGGAGAAAGGGAAAAAGAGAGAGAGAGAGAGAAAGAGATGCACGATATGGGCGATTACAAAGCGGCGAAGGAGAAGGGCGAAAAGCAGCAAGAGTGCCTCAAGGTGCTGGACTTCGTGGACAAGTGGATCAACAACATGCAGCTGTCCAACGTCTGCAGGACGGGGCACAAGATAGGACGAGAAAGCGGGAGGAGTTTGCTCGTGTGGGCTCGCATTCCCGAACTAGTTGTTGTGGAGAAGGCGCAGTCCCAACTCGAGGAGCGACAAGTGGCAGTTTTGTTGCAAGGTGGAGTGGCTGCATCTGGTGAAGACGCAGGGAACTCACCCGAAGAACGTGCTCTTGGCGGAATGGGAGGACAAAGTGAAGAACGCGCTTGGACCAGACTGCGCGACATGGCCACCGACCAGGTGCGAGAGCAAGTTCTTCCCCCTCAAGAGCGGGCCCTCGATGGTGGTGGGGCCCAACATGGGAAGCGGATGGCAAGCGCTCCTTGCGGAAAGGCTGCCGCATCAATTCGACGACGCCATCAAGGAGTGCCACTACGAGTTCTCCGACGCGGCCAAGAAGATGAGCCAGGAGGAGGTATTCGATATGATCCCAATGTCTTTCCCGATGAGGCACAAGATCGAAGGCTGCGACCTCATCACGAGGCACCCGGTGGTCCATGGGAGAGACAGGGGAAGAAGGCCTCTACAGTGCAGAGCTGGTGCGAGGTACTAGCGCTGGAGACCGCGAGGAACGAGGGGGGGAACCTCCACAAAATAATGAACGCCGCCATGAGCGAGCTGAAGAACGAGGACACCATGGACCAGGAGGAAGTGAAAGAGGCTGAAGGAGCGCCAGAAGCTCAAGGACAGCATCCAGACCATGCTGGGTGACACCGAGATCTTCGCGGAGAAGTTCGGTTACCTCAAGTCGGAGGAGACACTGGCGGCCAGCTCAATCGGCCACCACTGAGCGCACCCACTGGAGCCTGCAGACTGCCCAGAGAAAGCATTAGCGAGGTGCCTCGGAGTGCTGATCTCGGCAATCTGTGAGCTGGCCGTGCCGACAGGCAGCCAAGGGAAGCATTGGCGAGGTTTCTCGGAGTGCTAATTACTCATGGGAGACTACTTGGGCACAACAGTACGCCCGCACTGACATCGCAATGGGAAGTCTGTCTCGGAGCACCTTCAGGTACGCACCTGCAGGGTGGGAGGAGAAGAAGGTGAGCATCTTGATGCCCACCTGGGTGTTCCTCATTGGCCCTACCTATGACCGCGACTCCCCGCATGTTCTACCTCGCACACTCCGACGGGAAACGGGCGACCTCACAGAATAGAGCACAGAGACATCACATGGAACATCTCTCGTAGCGACCGAGAAGCGAGCTGAATGGAAGAGGGAGGCGTTGAGTTGAAACTGTAGATGTGGCAGGCCCCCCCCCCCTTCTTCCCAGCGACAGTTTGGGATCTCGGGCCTTCCGTTTCTCCCCTCTCTCCTCCTTTTGAGGTCGCGTCGTCGTCTCTTCCCCCCCCTTGGCTTGGGCGCCCTGCTAAGCCCGCGCGCCCCCCTCCCCAGGGGGGCCAGCAGCTGCCCCCCCCGCGCTGGCCCGATGGGACTCGCGATGTAAGGTACGGAGCGTCTCTTACGGGGCCACCTCGGAGCTCGGTCCTTGAGCTTCGGGGTGCGCCCCCTGCCGGCCCCAGTGAGAAAGCTGGGCCGCGGCGCATCCAATCGCGGGAGATGTTGGCAATCGTGCGTAGATCCTCCGAGTCGGTGCTCTGACGCCCCCCCCTCACGTGGATGTCCTTGCCCCCCCCGCCCCCCCCCCCCCAAGTGGCCGTGCCATGCTCGAACCGCCCAGCGCCACTTCAGGAATTCAGAAATGCAAGTAGAAACAGAAACATGACGCCATGTCGACTGATGTGCACAGCGGCGCTTCTTGGGCAGATACGCATTGTCATTCCGAACAGCGCCACCCGTGGGCGCACCCAGGATATACTGAACGAGCTGCACAACGAGACGGTGATGGGCCTGATAGGCACCCAGGAGAAGGAAGACCACATGCGGTACCCGAACTGCTGCGAGGCGATCATCAGGTGGATCACGAAGGCGCTCGACTCGCAAGCTGGCAGATGGATGCCGATTTTGAATTCTACTTTCACCGAGGAGATATGTGGATTCTAAGGGCCCTCTCGCCATGGCGAAGAGGATCGTAAATCAGCAGAGCTACTGCAGCCAGTCTTGCCGTACCACGAGCTGTGCGCGATGAGAGATACTAGTTGCACCTTCGTCTTTAGTGGTACTACGCGAATTCTGGATCATATAGCAATGCCGAATTTCAAGAGAAGCATGCGGCGACTGCAGGCGCATATATGGAGACGTGAGTGGGATTTACCGCTTAGCATTGGTGTTCAGTGGTCGAACGATATTACACTAAAGGAGCAAGTAATAATCGAACAGACGACAGCGAGTGCACTACTACAGCGAGGACCCGCGAGGGCTAAAAGTAAGACGGGCTACACGATGGAGGTGGCGGCGAGTCAGATATTGCAGTTATTGGCGGAGGCTTTGAACGCAGGGGCGACAGCAACCTGTGCGAGGAAGGAGGGCTACACCGAATCTCACTCGGACTATGCTAAAGAGCAAAGTGGTCTACTTCGCGAGCGACGAGCAGTGCGATAACCTCTAGCAGCACCATATGAATTGGAGGACGAAAATCTGCAGCTGGAGCCTTCATGTCGGATCACAGCAATCAAGCGGCGACGGGTGGAAGAGGATAGAGCACGTACCTTTGAGGAGGCACGAACACAACGAGACCTTCACGAAGTGCGTCAGAGGGTGCCCGAACACGCAGTGGCGGCCAATGAGACGCAAGAGGACGTGGGCGCATTCAAACATGAGTTTTGGAAGATGTGGCGAGCGGCGCCGCAGGAGAGCACTGGCGCACAATTACTTAGCGCGGCAAAGTTTCCGAAGAGGTTTGGCAAGTGGAGGCGGAAACTCAACTACGAGACGAAAAAGACACCCGAGGCCCCCGTCTACTGTATCATATGCTGCCTGATCAGGGAAAGTGGAAAGCTACCTTTATCTTGGATACTGTCCGATGAGAGCAATATTGGCAAAGGCAAGGAGAAGGAGGGCGCCGACGTCGAACGTCTGATCATGCTAGAGTGCACGCTGGCGAAGACTCACCATAGGTCACACCTGGCACAAGGCGCACCTCCTGAGCCTGAATCTTATGCAGGCCGACGACGAGAAGCAGCAGCAATGGTACATCAGGTCACCCATGGCAAAACAATCGTAGTCATCTGTCACACGTCAAGAGGCCCAACGACGCCGCATTCTACTGCATTGATTGCGAGGAGGTTAGCGACCTCTTTCGTGAAGAAGATTGGCAGAGCAGGAAGTTTTGAGCTACACTGGCGTCTGTCACGATTCCTGGCGATTCAACGGGAAGGGTGTTATTACAAAGGTGTCTGCCTGGCAATCCAGATTATTGTGGACAGAACTCCTGTTACTTGGAGGCTAAGTCTCTTCGGGAGCAGTGTACCGAAGCATATGCACGCGATCATGGACCTCGCATTCACTCCCGGTCTGCTTTATATGAAATGGAGTATCGACGGGCAGCGGGGAAACCAGCCTGGTACAATTCTGGACGACTCGGGAGCTGCAAAGTACATCACGGCTTGAAGTTTAACTTACTCAAAGGCCACGTGGCGAATGCATGCTACAGCGGAGCAGAAGCACTTTGCGAGATGTCAGAGCCCATGCGGGCACGATGGAAGCCCGTTCTCAGCTCTCTGGCAATGCGTGCAAAGATATTGTTGCGGGGGGCTGCCCAGAAAAAAAGAAGATGGTTCCACTACTCTCCCTATCCTGCAGGTCTTATCGAAGGTAAGGCTAGCAGCTTCGCGCGGGGTGATAAAAGTTCGACGGAGCAGATGGTTACAGAAGTGTCTCAACAGGCACAAGCGATTTGCTCACCATCTGGCGGTTGTTTTCGGGCACTCACGGGACGATGAACGAACCGAAATCGACAAGTGCACGAGCGAGGGCGTGATGGCGAGTCCATGGAGCGAGCAATTGTACGACATCAAAGCGATCGAGCTGTTCGAACATGGTGCTAGTCTATAATAGAAGCATATGGAATCGAGGAGATCCGTTTCGAGGGGAACGGGGATTTCGTTCAAATGGACGCGAGAGGGATTTGTGCACACTATTTCATTAAGCCCCGAGGTATCCGCCACGCAGATCGGGGGCGCACGGACGGCGCGTTCGTTCCTCCAAAGTCTTGCGAGTGCGCGAATATGTTGGGCTCGATCGCGATGGCCTCCGTAGACATATGCTGCTCGAGCATCTGCGGTCACACCTACACTCACATGGTCTGTATTTCCCATTACCAGGCTTTCTGTATCGCGCTGAACAGGACGGATACTTCCCTCGACGGAACGTGGCGGAGGGCTGAGGAGCACAGCGCAACAAGGGCAAGGCAGAGAACGACGGGCCCCACGCCAACGCCATTTGGAATCTCGCAGCAGGGCGCTGGAGTACGGAGCAGGTCTAGCTGTCTACGGCCCCAGAGATCACGCTGGGGAAGTACCAAGGCGGAGGGGAAGGCGAACGCTCACGGGCCAGAGTTTTTGAGTTTTGCTGCACTTCTGAGCGAGAAGCAGGAGCAGGCGCAGGTCTCAGGTCGCCAAGGATGTCCCCGAGAGAATGTCATCGAAGGGGGACGTGCCCTTTTGGCCAGCAGGTGGATCAAGGAGCGCGGCACGTCAAGGACAGCGGTCGGATCATAGTCAAAGTGCTTGGGTCTATGCAGTTCCAAGACCCAGAGCTGCAGAAGGAGTACTGGGCCGAGCTCGAGGATGCGGGGGGGCGGGGTGCAGAAAAAAAGGACCAGGCCGCCCTGCGCACCCCGTGAGCGGATTTTAGGAGGAGGTGGAGGCAAGTAGTGACGGTACAGCAGATGTTGTGTTCGGGCGTCTGGTTAGCCGGGTCGCCCCCCCCCC
>CAUYUJ010017133.1:200611-207953 GCA_963575745.1 Prorocentrum cordatum | reverse complement strand
TGCTGTAGCCTCGGCTACCAGAAAGAATGTCGAGCCCTGCAAAAGCTACCGAAACTCGATGGTTTTCGTGTGTCGGGCCCTGGGAGACGCTCGCCCGACACTGTTTCGACACTCTTTCTACACTCTTTTGACACTTTTCTGGGTGCTCGAAACTATTTCTGGGATGCGGTCCTTAAGTTGGATGGGGACACATAACACAAAAAATGTTACGTCGGGCGTGTCTTCCCGCAGGAGGAACCTGCAAACCGTAACCAAAATAGTCTGGGTAAGATTGTTCGAGCATGTCGTTGACCATGCTTTAATCATTGGTTTGACTCTTTTCTCGTTTCCTCCAGAGTCTGCCTGTAGGGGGACATGCCTGGCCTACGTCACACAAAACGGGTTCGACTGCGCTGACATTCGCGCGTGAGCCTCCCGCGTGAGGTCGCGCGTGAGCGCCCCCGTCTCCAGTGTAGCGTGCCGCGCGGGCTGCCTGCGCAAGCCACAGCGTGAGGTCGCCAACCCATCTAGCGTGAGGCCCGCTGTTGATCATCGCTCACGTGGGAGTGGCCCTTCGGGGGCCCGTTTCCATCCCTCCGATTCGATTCGATTTCGATGGCTTCCAGTTCCGATGCGCTTCGGCTTCGGATTCCGAGTTGGACTGCGGTTTCTCGAGTGAGGCTTGCTAGCCTGCCAGTGTCCGCCGATTCGACTTCTCCCGACTCGGCTGCAGATTTCCGCCCATACTATCCACTTCGATCGCCGATCTGACTGATCGATTCCTTTCTGGACTCTCCTGCCTTCAGAGGATGTTAAGAATGCGGGTGACTGCTTTTGATTGTGACCACGATCGGCGCTTTCGTTGTTGGGCCCCGTCCTGGGGCCACTTTGTTGTCCGTTCTGAGATTCTCGTTCGCACCGTCTTCGGTCCGACTTGGTTTTGTGTGTATACACACAGATATAATGCACATGTGTGGTCGGGTTGCCATTTGTGTTTTTGGTTCCGCTCTGGTGTGCCGAACACCGTACAGGTGAAGACGATCGAACGCCCCCAGCGCGTGTAACATTAGCTAAAGGGGCCCTCCGCCGGAGTGACCTCTCTGGTGCGGGGCCACAGATCCAGACATGCGACGTCCGGAGACAGGTCAGGACGGAGGCTCTCTTCCGGACTTCAGCCCCAGAGGTCTCAACCCCTCGGGGGCTGCAAAGGGGTGATGACTAGGGGGGGGATATCATGGCGGGGGCCATGATATATCCCCAGATGTCGTGGCGCCTCTTCTTATTTCATTGCGTCCCTGGCCCCCCCGCTGGGCCGCGCACATGCCGCCGGTCATGATTTGCACCCCCCCCTCTTGGACACCCCCTTCTTGGCCGCTCCCGAAACCCCAGATGTCCTGCAACCTTCCGGGAGGCGTCAACCACAGACTCCCTCGGGTCATGGAGACAACGCCGGGAGGTTTTCCACATTTTCGGCCTCTGCAGCATGGGGTCACTGACCGGGCCCCGTGACCGTCCAAAACGACTCGGGATGCAAAACGGGCCCCAGGGAGGGCGTCGGGATTTCCAGGCTCCGTGCGTTGAAAAAGTGAGGACATCGCATGTCTGGGACAGCATCGTGGGCAGGATTCCAAACTTTCGAGAGTTCTGGGGGGAGGGGGGGGGCTCCTGGAGCACCCTCGCTGCCATGGCCGAATCCGCCTCGGAAGCCTGTTCGGGACGTGCTCCAGGAGGGGCCTGGCGCTCGATCCTCGGGGAGGAGGGGGGCACGGGGGCCCAGATTTCGGGGAGAGCCAGCGTCGGTGCAAGGGAGGGGGGAGCAAAGAGTGGCACAAACATAAAAGAGTTCGGAGGTCCGCGCGGATTCCTCGGGTCGGCGCTGGACCCTCCCTCCATGGGCGCGCCCAGGGGCGGCGCCGGAGGCGCCGCCCGGGGGGGCCCCAGCGCCGATGCGAGGAATCTGCGCGGACCTCCGAATTTTGTATGCTTGTGCCACTTGTTGTTCCCCTATTCAGGAGGGGAAAAAACACACAGACACAATTAATCGGCGATTCCCAGAAAATATTGGAAAATGTGGGAAGTGGGGGGGAAGACAAAAACCCAGAAAATATGAGAAAATATGGGGGATCTTTTTATTTTTGTGTATTTATTTGTGTGTCCCAGTTCCCCTTCACCTATGGCGGGCGCGCCCGGAGAGCGGCCCTCCGCGGGAGGGACTTCCGGTGCGGGCCCACCGGGCTTCCCCCAGCTCTGTGAACGGCGCGCCTGGGCTCGGCCCCAGCGCCGCCTTCCGGAAGCCGCGGTCACCGGAACCCTGAGATCCGACGTCGCGACAAAATGGAGCATCGGGAGACACTGCTCGACGGCCAAATCGACACCCCATCCTCGCAGATCCACGATTCGGGCAACTCGACTGGCGGCGGGGGTGGGGTTCGGAATTCGTGTCACACTTCTGCGACGTTCGAAGCCGACCCCCGTCGGCTCTCTGCGACACTCTGCGACATTCGAAGCGACACTCTGCGACACTCTGCCTCCCATCGATCCAGGAGGATCAATCGTTGGTGGGGGCAGGGTTCGGATGTCGCCCACCTACTGGGCCCGACCTCTGTGCAGCAGTTTTCGAGCCCCGCCGAGCTGCGATGGAGGGCCCCCGGGGCCCGAGCCAGGGCGAAGCCGCCTGGTGCGACACGAGAATGCGGCGCCATGAGCTCGGGGCCGGGCACCTCTGCCCAGGGTCCACTCTTCCCCGACTCTCCACCTTTCACACCTTCCGACCAGCAGGTGACAGATTTGTTGGTGATATTCTCTCGAGGGACGCAGGTGGGCATGCACCTAGCTACACTGTTGGAGCTCCGCGCAGACGTCTTGGTTCTGCGCTGGGGCTCCCTGGCGCGCTCCGCGCGCCAGGGGAGGGGGGGGTCCAGCGCCGAACCAAGACATCAGCGCGGAGCTCCGAGAGTTTCCGTCGATGCCACTTCCTGCCCCCTGAGGAGGAGGAGGAGGAGGAGGAGGAGGAGGAGGAGGAGGAGGAGGAGGAGGAGGAGGAGGAGGAGGAGGAGGAGGAGGAGGAAGAGGAGGAGGAGGAGGAGGAGGAGGAGGAGAGTTTTCGTCGATGCCACTTCCTGCCCCCTGAGAGATGCTCACCGGATCGGCCACCTGCTGGTCGGAAGGTGCCGAAGGTGGAGACTCCGGGCTGCGTGTGGGGAGAAACCACCAGGTACCGATACTGCCACTCCCCGGACCCCTCCCAGGGCGTGCTCTGACCAGGATTTCGAGGCGAATGCGGCGGTGGCGACGAGGGCCGCCCAGGAGGCCCCCCAAAAAGGGGGAAACGGGCGAAGGGCAGAGGTATAGGGAGGAGAGGCTGGAGAGGACCCCGTGGGCGTGTCGCCGGAGAGGCTGGGGAGGCGAGAGGTAGAGGTGTGGGGAGGAGAGGCGGGGGAGGACCCCGTGGGCCTGTCGCCGGGTGTTCCTCCTCCGAGCGTCACCAGCCTCGAACTGATCCCTATCCCTAAGATCGACACGCCAAAGGGCGATGACAATCTCAGGGATTCGCCCTGAAAAACGAAGGGAACCCCTAAGATTGGCATCGTGATGAGGAGACGCCTAGCATAGGGATAGGGATAGGGATATGTTCCAGGCTGGTAAGAGCGTGTCGCCCGAGAGGCTGGGGAGCACCACGTGGGCGGCGCTGGCGCTGGTCTTCGCGGGGATCGTGTGCTTCCGCCTCGGGGACGGCGCCCTCCGGCCCGGGGGGCCCGCGGGGGCGCTGGAGGAGTGAAGCAGCGGCGAAGCGTCCTGGCTCGCCTACAGCCCTGCCAAACAACGTTCTGAGAACCTTTTGTGGTTTCCACGACATTTACCTGTTTGAAACATATCACTATCCCTATGTTTGACATCACCTCACCTCGATGCCGATCTTAAGGATCCCCTCAGTTTCTGAGGGCCCATCCCTAAGATTGTCCTCGCTTTTTGCTCGCCCATCTTAGATCTTAGGGATAGGGATACGTTCGAGGCTGGTTAGAGATGTTCTTAGAACATTTCTGGCGCAATCTGTCTTGTGTTGTCACATCGGGTTTGTGCTCTCAGAACACTGCTTTTTGTTATTAGAACATGTTTGGGTCGAAGCACATTTCGTGGTAGGACTATAGGAATGCTGAGACGGTCGGTCCCTGCTCAGAGGAGGCGGCCGCCCCCATGCTGCCGCGCCCCGCCTCCATGCCCAAGGCCGCGGCCCGAGGGGCGCCAACGGGCCACCTCGCCGCTCCCATAGAGTTGTGGAAGGCGACTAATGGAGAGGAAGCGTGCTACGAAATGATTTCCAGGTGTCTAAGAGATGTTTCAAACATGTTTTACATGTGTTAACAACATGCTTGAAGCATGGTTAGAACATGTTTTATACAGTTTTTTTAACACATCTTCAACTCAAGGATCGGACTGTTAGAGTGCCCAGTGTCTTGGCATCCACAATCCTATGGAGAGGCCCCGGCCAGGACCAGCGCCCCATGGTCCCAGGGCGCTGGGCAGGCCGCTCGCTCCGTCGCCGTGCCGGGGCCGGAGAGGGCCGCGCCCGATCGCCGGGGGGGGGGGGGGCTCCACTGACTCGCGATGCGGTCGGCGCACACCTGCCCGGCAGCAATAGAGGATTATGATTAACAAAAATGACCGGGGGTCGTGTTCACGCGGCGGCGACCGGGATGACGATTAGAAAAAGCTGGCCCCGGGCTGGAAAACTATTCTTTTAATCGTTCTCCTCCAGTCCGAAAATTCTGCAGAAATAGCGAAAAGTATGTTTTTAATCGTTCTCTCCAATTTTTGTATTAATCGTTCTCTCCAATTTTAATCGCCCCCCCCGCCGTCCTCGGGCGCGCGCCTCCCCCGGTGACGAAGCACCGCACAGGCGAGCCCTGCTTCTGAGCGTGTTCCCCCCCGGTGTGGGAAACTATTTTTTTTGAATCGTTCCCCCCTCCTTTTTTTCTTAATCGTCATCCCACATTACGGCAGAGGGAGACAATCGGTAAACACCCCCCCCCCCTGCCCCCCCAAACTCAAGGCTGGCACGCGCGGGGGAGGCTGCGGTCGAGGGGCAACTCATCAGAGCCACCGCCAGCTTTGAACGTGGGGGGGAGGGGGAGGCGCTGACAGATGAATGTGGCATGAGTGTTCGCTATTTATTTTTGTCCGAGGCCTGTACCTTCAGCTGAAACTCGAGCCCCAGACCGCGTGCGATGTGTCGCTGCGTCGTGTGTTCCCGCGCGCGGCCTTCGTCCTGGCGAGGGCGCGCGGGCCGCCAAGGGCAAACACAGCCTCGGGCGCGGTGGGATTGCCGTCGGGTCTGCGACGTAGCGGCTTCGTCTGCTTGAGGTGCGGGGCCCTAGGTTTGCTGTGGGTTTGCCGTGGGGTTGGCCTCGCCTACTCGGGCGCGTTGAGAACAACGGGCGCTGCGGCATATGAATGTTTCAATCCGGCAGAAGTTTCGTTTGCCCGGCACGAACTTCATGTTGCACAGACGGCGCGCGCCAACCCTTTGAACGTCGTGGCGTTCGAGAGTTTTTCTGTGGTTTAGGCCTCCGGGACCTTTGCCTGGCCCTGGGGGACCACCAAACTTGGATCTGGGACGCAATGCCACCCTCGGGGAGGGAGGAGCTCTGCCGGCCGCGGATTTGGGAAGCACCGTGTCGGCGGGTGTCTTTTGCGGTGGCTGGCCCCAGACCCCCAACGAGATGTGTGTTGCTCACCACGTCGACGCCCAGCAGTCTCGACACATTCCCCGGGACCCGAGCCGGTTCTGGAGGGTCACGAGGCTCGGCAGGGGCCCCCGCGGTCCGAACACAGGGCAAGCCCTTCCGTCGGGCGTTCTTCGTGACCCGAGGGAGTCGGTGGGGCCGACGCCTCCCAGAAGGTCTGCGTGGCGGGCGTGGGCCTGATCCAGTCCGAGTACTCGAACGCCGGCCAGACGGGCACGCCGCTGTGGCAGGAGAAGACGCTGATGGAGGAGGAGGAGGAGGAGGAGGAGGAGGAGGAGGAGGAGGAGGAGGAGGAGGAGGATGGGGAGGGGGAGGACGGGAGGAGGAGGAGGAGGAGGAGGAGGAGGAGGAGGAGGAGGAGGAGGAGAGGAGTAGGAGGAGGAGGAGGAGGAGGAGGAGAATGCGGACTTCGTCGTCTGCGTGAGGTGGGAGGCGCAGGGTAGAAAAGAGGGGGAGAGGGATGGATGGGGGCGAGGAGGAGGTGCAGCAGGAGGAGGGGGAGGATGAGGCAGACGCCCCCGTGGCAGGAGAAGACGCTGATGGACGCGGCGCTGGCGCGCCGGGGCGCACGGAGCTCTTCGCCGGGCTCTGGCGCGCGGCGCGGTGCCGCCTGACGAGCGCGCGCTGGCTCGCCGCCGTGTGCTGAGATCCGGGCCTCCCAGACATGCAACGTCCTGAAAAAGGGTCAGGACCCAGACCCTCTCGAGTCATCAGAACATCTCCACGGATGGTGTTGCTATGTTTTCGGCCTCGGGGGCCATTCACGGGCTTCGGGTTCAACATAGAAACAGTATTCAGGATGAAATCCGTCCCAGTAAAGGGGTGGGTCGAGACCTCTGGGGGTCGACGTTATCAAAAAATCATGATGAAGCCGGGGGTCTGGGGACGGACGTTTTTTCACAATGTTCGACTAGTGGCGGCCTTCATTGGGACCCCAGGACCGTCAAAAACGACTCGGGACGAAAAACCGGCCCGGGGAAAGGGTCGGGACTTCCAGGGACTTCGCATGGGATAATCAGGATATCGCATGTCCGGGCTTCTCGCTTGCTTTCGTGCCACGGCGCCATCACAGATCGGTCCGGCTCGGGAAATGTCGCAGAAAGATGGGGTGAGGGCTCTGGTCGTGGTTCTTCACAATCTGGCCCTTGATCTGCAGGGTGGACGGAGGGGTCGTTCATGGGATTGTCGGGGGAGTTCAGCCGGAAGTGGGGGGGGGCATCATGGCTGGTGTCATGAAATGTCCCCGGACTTCACTGCCCCATCTTCCGCACGGTCCGCCACTGTCCCATGGGGGTCCATAAAACAGGGCTAGGATCGGGATAAATCGCTCCAGAGCGTTCCGGAGCGCTCTCAGAGCGTTCCGGAACGCTTTGGAGCGGCCGCGGCGCCCAATACATCCTCCAAACCCGCCGATTCTCAGATTTCGAGTCATCCCGATCCGATTTTGTCCCGATCTTCGCGTCGTTTTACTCCAGGGCCCGATTCCCTCAGGACCCGTGCATCTTTCGTGTCAGCTTGTTTGGCCGTGGCCGCTCCTCCCCATTCTGCTCATGTCTTCTCCCTCTGCTCTCGTCTTCTCCCTCTCCTCCAGGACGGAGGATGTGAGTGAGGAGGATGAG
>CAUYUJ010017133.1:183111-195611 GCA_963575745.1 Prorocentrum cordatum | reverse complement strand
GCTCAGCGCGCAGGCGGGCCGCCGCCGCGGGATCGGGGGCGTGCCGCCGCCGCCCCGGGTGGTAGAGCTCGTGGTGATGATGGTGATCGTGATCGTGATGGTGATGGCGGTGATGATGGTGAGGAGGAGGAGGAGGCTGGTGATGATGATGATGATGATGATAATGCTGATGATGAGGATGATGAGGATGAGTGTGATGATGATGATGATGATGATGATGATGATGATGATGATGATGATGATGATGATGATGGTGATGATGATGGTGATGATGATGGTGATGGTGATGGTGATGGTGATGACGGTGGTGGTGGTGGTGGTGGCGATGGCGACGGTGGCATAATGGCGGCGATGGTGAGATGATGATGGCTGTGGTGGAGGTGGTGATAGTGATGATGATGAGGACCATGATGATGATGGTCGGGGTGATGCTGAGCATGCGGGTTGTGGTGACGAGTCTGATGCAGCTGAAGATGACGTTGAAGGCGGGCACGCTAATGAGTGTGATGTTGATGGCGCAACTGATGGTGATGATGATGATGATGCTGATGATGATGATGATGATGATGATGATGATGATGATGATGATGATGATGATGATGATGATTATGCTGCTGATGATGATGGTGCTGCTGGTGATGATGATGCTGATGAGGAGGAGTATGAAGAGGAGGATGAGGAGGAGGATGCGGATGATGATAATGGTGAGGACGAGGATGCGGATGCGGATGCGGATTAGGATGAGGATCTGAGGATGATGATGAGGACATCGATCGTGATGGTGGGTGTGACGCATACGATGAGGGTGGTAGTAAGGACGATGTCGATGATGATGATGATGATGATGATGATGATGATGATGATGATGATGATGATGATGATGATGATGATGATGAGTATGATGTTCGGGATGGTTGCGCCCGCTTGTTTGGAGTGTGAACATATGTGCACTTGACATGCTAATGATTACAATGTTGGCTACGATGGGGAAAGCGACGACTATGATGGCCGTTGGGGTGGCGAGCATGACCACGGTGATGCTGACGATGATGTTGCTGCTGCTGCTGCTGATGACGATGATGGTGGTGGTCATGATGGTGATGATGATGATGCTGATGATGAAGATGATGGTGATTGCGATGGTGATGGTGATGGTCATGATGATGCTGCTTGGACCAGCGCCGACCAAGGAAATCCGCGCGGACCTCCAAACGTTTATGCCTAATACCGCGTTTCTTCCTCCTCCTCCTCCTCCTCCTCCTCCTTTTCCTCCTCCTCCTCCTTTTCCTCCTCCTCCTCCTTTTCCTCCTCCTCCTCCTCCTCCTCCTCCTCCTCCTCCTCCTCCTCCCCCTCCTCCTCCCCCTCCTCCTCCCCTCCCACGTCCACGCGGGGCTTTCTGGCCGGAGGGGCCCGCGGAGGGGCGGCGGAAGCGAGGCATGGAAGGGGCGGAGGAGCAGGGGCGGCTCCCGAAGGGAGGCCAAGCACCGCCAGAGCACCCAGGGTTTCACCAGTCGGTCGGGCGCCTCGCGGAGGGGGCAGCGCGACGGACGCTCTGATCCTCTCGCGAGTGGGCCGTGCGCGTCGCCGTCTGGGCAGAGGGGAGGGGGGGTAAGCAGACGTCTCGCTCGTGTCCTTTCGGCGGACGCTCTTGTTCTCTCTCTCTCTCTCTTGCCCTCCCCGTCTGGGAAGAGGGGAGGGGGACAAGCGGGGCTGATCTCTGTAGGTGTCCTCCTCTGGGAGGGTCGCGGGAGAGGGATGGGATGCGAGGAGGATTGTCTTGCTGTCGTAAGGTTCTGGGGTGCTCTGGTGGGCCCCAGGGGCTTCTGGCGGGCCCCTGCCCCGAACGCAGTCCGAGGGCGGATCGCCCTCCTCGTCGTCCACGCCCCAAGAGGGCAAGGGTGACGACTTCCACATCGGCGGCTAGAATGGATCGGGGCAATGATGAGAGACCCCTCTCCGCCCTGGTTGCCCCTCTGCGGCGCTCAATGGGCGTCCAAGAGAAGTCCTCGTCAACCTCCTCCCCATGTTCCTTCATCTTCTTCTCGTCATCCTCGTTCTCTTCCGTTCTCCCTTCCCTCGTCGTCGTCCTCCTCTTCCGTCTCGCCCATCTTCGTTTCACCAACAAGTGGCTTGCACTTTCGGTTGATCGAAAACCCTAGCGGTTCGTGATTTGTATGTTCGCTCGCGCAAGGGTGATGCGGTCGCAGTTCGCAGCTGAGTATTTGCATGCCATGCGTCCTGCTTCGTACGGTCGCGCATGCAATTCGCAGATGCATGGAATTTTCATTTGCCATGTCGATGCGCTCCATTTGTTTTAACTATAGTTGTGGATTTGCATGGTAAGTTTTCACATGCATGCCCAAATCCTCTTCACCGTCAGCGGGTAAACTGGTGCATCTAGCCAGGACAGTGCAATGGTCAGCGCACCGTTATCGGGCCCGTTTTGCCGCCGTCTTGGGGGCCTCTGGGCGCTCCTGGAGGTCTCGGGGGCTGCAACTGGCACTGCGAAAAGCCGGGCGTGGTGAAAGCGTCGAGCGACCCCCAAGGTTTGACAGTCATGCCTGCGTGTCGTGTTGCCCCATGCCTTGAACCATTCCAGGCCTCCGGGCGCAGAGGAGGAGGATGAGGAGGAGGAGGAGGAGGAGGAGGAGGAGGCAGCGACCCAGCCGCAGCGTGCATGCGTGCCTATGCGCGCAGCAGGAGGTGCTCGCCACATTGGCCTGGCCTCCCGCCCCCGGACGGGGATGGGGTCACACAGGGGGGGGGGACCCTTGCCAAGAAGCATCCTGCTTGCCTCCAGGGTGCCCTGGGTTCCTTGGGTCTCCCTGGCTTTGTGATGGAGAGCGTGACGCTCCCACACCAAAGATCAATGGACGTGTCCTGGGGTCTCAGGGTTGGGTTTCACGTGGAAGGTTTCTTGGGGACTGGCCTCCACTGTGCTATCTCATGGTCTTCGGGCCCGTTCCACCACCGTGCCAGGGTTGTGGGTCCGAGTTCTCAGGGGTGCTTCTTGGGGTCTCTTCGGAGCGCTCTCGGAGGCCTCTTGGGGGCAGCTTCCGGGGCCTCTTGGGGGCCTCTTGGGGGCCTCTTGGGGGCCTCTTTGTGGGCCCCTTGGGACTTCTTCGGGCCTATCGTGGCCGAGGGCTCGGAATGTCCGCTCGGGTAGCCGTCTCTGGAGCCTCTTGGGTCGTCTTGAGCGGCGTCTTGGTGCGGTCCTTGGGCGTCTCGGGCCCCACTTGGACCGTCTCGGGGGCCTCTTGGGGCTCTCTCGGCCTGTCCCAGGGGCCCCTTGCGCCCCGACGGGTCATGCGACGAGGTGCGCCGGAGCCCAGGGGACACGCGGAGAGCCCCGAGTGATCTGGTGGTTTGGGCTCCAGGCCCCTTAAAGCCCTCAGGATCGAGGACTGAGCCTCCTTGGCATCGCTCGGGCGTGTGCATTTGGCCTTCGGCGAGGACCATCGAGGAGCATCCTTGATCGTTTGGCGAAGCAACCACACACGAAACCGAAAAAAACACGGGGAATGGACGTCCGAGCGATGCCCAGAAACCCGTAGGATCGAGGACTGAGGCTCAGGGGATCGGGCAGAGGACCCGTGAACGCGCCCACCCCGTGCCCAGCGACACGGCGGCGGAACACATGGGATCGCACGTGCAGCGTGGAGCTCTCAGCGTGGAAAGCCAGCCGAACGTGACATACACCGCTTCCTCAGCACTGGTCTATCCGCACGCATGGAACGCACGGTAAAACGAACAGCATCTGGGCGCACGACCAACAGCACAATCACGGAACAGCCACGCACAACCATCGGATAACCGCATGGGGCAGCCGCAAGATAACGAAGAAAGTATTTCACCGGACAACGCCACGGGACATCCACACAGGATCATCATGGGACGAGCACGAGAAAGGACGGGGCAACCTCGAGACAACGAAGGGACAAGTGCGCAGGACAACCACACGGATCATCCTTACAGGACAATGGCAGGAAGAACCACGGGACAACCACAAGGCAACCACGAGAACACCCAGGAAGCGCCGAGGCAGGCACGGAGGGAAATCAGTCTGACCGATGTTGCCTTGGACAGGGCAGGATATCTCTCGCCTTCGCGCCGCTTTGCATGAACCGCACGGCTGCTTCGAGCCGAAGCAGGTTTCCTGGCTCGGGGCCTCCATGTCTCTTCGGTCTCAACCCCCCAACCTCCGATCTCAGCAGACCACCGTCTAATGTCGTTTGTTTGCTGTCTGATTGTGGCAGCACCTTGGGCGCCGACGTCGAACAAAAAGAGAGCATGCTCAGCAATCGCTTCGAATGCTTACAGGCGTAAATCGCCTTCAACGCTGGGGCACGAACGATAGAACCCCTTTCGCACCAAGACTGTGCCAACAGCCACCGCGTCAGCCTCGCCTCTAGCATACCCCTCCTGACGCTGACTCAGGCGGCCGTCTTGTTCTGCGCTCGGCACCAAGGCCCTTGGCCTCCCTGGACATTCGTCCAGGGAGGCTTGTGAAAGCTAGGTAGAAGTTTCATTATAAAGGTGGAGAGGAGAGGGGTCTGACAAATACGGCTGGGACGACGGGAGGCACTGCGACTAAAGCGGACGATGAAGCCTCCTTGTCTTCCTTTCTTCGTCCTCTTCCGTCAGTCGAGCCGTCGCGGCTCAACACGAACTTATTGTCCGCGTCTAAGTACCATTCCTTTTGCGCAGCACATTCTCGAGCCGCGCATCATCATCGTGCACCATGGTTGCAGCCGGGGACATGGTCAAGGCCAGCGTTCTAGCGGCCATCCTGCCGCGGCTGCGCTCCCTTCAGGCGAGCGACGGCGGGAAAGCAGGCGCGATCGCGCGGACGTGCGCGCGGGAGCTGCCCGCGCCGGGTCACGCGTGGGCGCCCTCGTCTTCAGCGCAGCCTGCCGCACAAGGCGGCCCGCGCAGGCCACCGCGTCAGGCCGCTGTGCCATCGTGCGCGAGGCCCGCTTCCCGTCCGTCGCTCAGGTGACCTCCTGCGGCGGCGCGGCGCAGACCTTTGAGGACTTCGTGCAGAGGCGAGGGGCGCAGTCGTCGTCACCACCACCACCACATGTAGGACGGGGGAGAAGGGAGGACGAGAAGGTCCTCCTCCTCCTCCTCCTCCTCCTCCTCCTCCTCCTCCTCCTCCTCCTCCTCCTCCTCCTCCTCCTGCTCCTCTTCCTCCTCCCTCTCCTACACATGGCAGTGGTGGTGGACCATGGGCCCATCCAGAGGCACGAGCGCCAGTACCCCCTCGGCTCCGAGGAGTACGCGCGGCGCCGGGCCCTTTTCGAGGGCAGGGCCGCCCACGTCGCCAGCCACAACTGCGCCGAGCGGCCGTGGGAGGCCGCGGTCAACCACCTCTCGGACTGGACCGAGGAGGAGCTGCAGGGCCTCCGCGGCTTCCGGCGCGGCGCGGGCCGCCACGCGGGGCGGGCGGGCACCGCGGGCGCCTCCCCCGTGCGGCTGGACGCCGACGACGCGAGCCTGCCTACGACCTTCAGCTGGGGCCACCTGAGCGCCATCTCGTCGCCCACGGACCAGGGCTCCTGCGGCAGGAGCCCTCTTTGCTGCTGCTGCCGGATGGAGAGGAGAGGCGACACTTCACCGGGGGGGGCCACCTCGGGCGAGGGGGTCCACTCTGCCTCCCCAAGCTGGGGATGAGGGGTGTCTCGAACGAGAGGGAGAGCCACTCCACCAGGAAGACTCCCATCCCCGGCTCCTCGTGCTGGTGGTGATGGTGTCGCTTTTCTTTATTCCTTTGCTGTTTGCTTAAGCCAAAAGCCCTCTGGCCGTAACGGCCGTTGCTGGGGTGGGGTGGGGGGCCCGGAACGTGACGACTTGCGCCGGCGCCGTCTGGGAATGGCCAGGGCTAGGGACGGCGACCTGAGGACGCCTGCGGAGGCCCCTGGAGGCCTCCGTAGACTACGGCATGCCTGAGAGCACCACACTTTGCCGGCGGCCACGGCGCCGCGGCGGGCATCGTGACTTTAGCAAGGGGTCCCCACCGCGATTTGAAACGCTCCAGTTGCTGGGCCTACGCCGCGGGCGCGGTGCTCAACGCGCACGCCGAGATCAGCAACAACAGCCAGAAGTATTCGATCAGCCAGATCATCGCCTGCACCCCCAACCCGCAGCACTGCGGGGGCTCTGGAGGCTGCGACGGAGCCACGGTGACGCTGGCCTACGAGTACGCGCTGACCAGCGGCCTCGTGTCGGACGCCGAATTTCCAGCCCTGCCAGGTGGCGCTGCGGCAGAGTGCCCTGCGGACCAGACGGCGCACAACGCGTTGTTGTCCACCGGCTTCGCCTCGAAGGCAATGGTCATGCCAGACGGGTCCGAGACGCATGTGTTGGCCGACCTGGCCGACGGGATGCGCGGGGGCAAGGCGATGGGCATGCTTGGCTGGACCAAGCTGCCCATGAACAAAGAGCTGCCCATGGTGAGTGCGCTGGTGGAGTACGGGCCGCTCGCGGTTGCAGTGGCCGCAGGCCAGGAGTGGAATTGGTACTCCCACGGTGTGCTCACGCCTGACGGCTGCGACCCGGCCCACGTCATCAGTCACGCTGTCGTGCTGTACGGGTACGGAAGGATCATGAGCAAGAAGTACGGGGAGGTGGCGGGCAGGACTTCTATCCATATCCACTGCGTCTTGGAGTTTCGGGATCCCTTCTCCAGAGACCTGATGCGCTGTGGATATAGATCTAAATCTGGCCCCTCGATGCCAGACTGTTATTCACATCCACTGCACCTTGGCCTTTTGGCGCCCTTTCCCAGAATGTCCAAGACGCAGTGGATATGTGTAAAAATCTTGCCCGCAGAGGTGAAGTACTGGCACATAAAAAACTCGTGGGGAAGCAGCTGGGGAGAGAACGGCATGCTCCGCCTGCAGCGCGTGGACAACGAGGACGAGCAGTGCGGCTGGGACAACCAGCCCGATGTCGGCTCTGGCTGCACGGGGGGACCCTCGAAGGTGTGGGTCTGCGGCTCCTGCGGCATCCTCTTCGAGACCGTGATGCCGAGGTTCCACTAGCCGTCGCTGGGCATTCCCCGCCGTCGTCCGGTGCATGCTCCGCCAGCGATGGCTCCTGGGGCCTCCTTCGCTCCGATTCGTCGTCTGAGCCCGTCGGGCGACCACTAGTCTTGCGTTCCGCTCTCGCCCGCTCGAGTGTCTGCCGGGCACCACCTCGCAGGCCTCGAGAGGGCGCTCATGGCTGGAAGCGCTGACGAAGCGCTTCGAGCTCCCGTTGTTCCCGAGGCTGTGCCTTCGCGCGGTCCGTTGCTGTGGCCAGCTAGGCCTCCAGGCGCCAGGCGCACCGCAGCCTCCCCTTCCCAGGGTGCGTGGGTAAATCATTGAAAGCATGCGTCTGAAGCATCAGCACCCCATTCGCGCGGACCATCGCCTTCTTCGCAAACTTCGACATGTTTTCCAAGGTGCTGGCCGTGTGTGTGTGTGTGTGTGTGTGTGTGTGTGTGTGTGTGTGTGTGTGTGTGTGTGTGTGTGTGTGTGTGTGTGTGTGTGTGTGTGTGTGTGTGTGTGTGTGTGTGTGTGTGGTTGTGTGTGTGTGTGTGTGTGTGTGTGTGTGTGTGTGTGTGTGTGTGTGTGTGTGTGTGTGTGTGTGTGTGTGTGTGTGTGTTGTGTGTGTGTGTGTGTTGTGTGTGTGTGGGGGGGGGGGCGCGTGGTAGTGGGCAGCGGGCGGGCATGGCGATTTGGGATAGTGTTGTTTTGGGGATCACATGGGTACCCGAACCTGCTATCGCACGGAGCTACCGGACGCACATGCATAATAGTGTGATGTAAGCGCACATGTGGAGTCACATTTCATGGCGCTCGTGGAGACGTGAATGTGAGTATGTCGATGCCCACGTGGCATGCACATGACTCTGCGCAGGCGCATGCCAGTCCGAGCTGGAAGTGCAGCTAGGGATTGCGATTTGAACGTGGTGCCGGCACGTGGGCCCAAGCAGCTTGCGAGGGCTGTTCGGGGGGGAACCGCGGCACCAGACGTGAGCCACCACCCCCCAAGCAGGGGCACTGCAGGCCAGGGCCCTCTCCTGCGGGACCCTCCCAGCATTCTCAGGACAGCGACCCCGCGGAGGCAACAGCATGGACAGCCACCATGGCAGCCACCACGCTAAGGCAAGTGAGTAAGGCCCAAACCTGGTGGACGCGACCAAGTAGGTGGCACGCGATGTGTGGGACCGTATAGGCAACCAAGCAGGGCAACAAATATGCATGGGATTCTACAGTTACCCTTGGGGCTGGATTTTGCGTGCAGGACCGTTCGGGCAACCTCCAGGGGAGCCATTGCGAACGGCAATTCAGGCTATGACATGTGGGACCCAATTGTCCAATAGGCAACCACATTGCCACCAGGAGAGCCACCGCGCGAGGGCCACGAAGATGGTTGCGAAACCGATTGGCAACCATCAACAGATCTGTATAGACATAGATATGCATAGACATATCACGCAGGGGCAGTGGCCTTTGGGCGGAATCTTCTGGGTGGCCACCCTGAGAGGCACCATGCGGGGGGAATCGAGGCTTTGACCCTGACAGCAGAGCCTGCGGGCAACCGCCAATAGAGCCACCAGTCAAGGGCAACTGAGGCTCGGGACTTTTTGATTGCAGTTGAAGGGTTTGGCCCATCTTGCAAACGGACAGGTTGCTAAATCAGAGCACCTTGTTTCAAGCGATCGGCACCAAGTCGTTTCATGATATCAAGAAGTATGTGCGCTATGCATTCCACTGGTGTTCGTGGCTGGTGCGTGCTAATGATGATAGTGCTTGACGTATGTGGTTTGTGTACAGCATTGGATCATGTTACTAATGTGTGTTATGGTTCGCTGTTATGTGGGTGTGTATGCTACTGGCGGCCGTTATTGATGCATCCCTTGGTGTATATTAGTGGTACCTGCTCTTGCTGCATGCTATGCTGCAAAGCAAGATTGTGCGCCATTGGTGTATGTTACCGATCTGCGCTCTTGAAGCACGTCCTGAACTGATGCTCTTCGTGTCTTTTTCTCGTCGCTCGTGGACGTCGTCACGCCGTGGCGCCTCCCTGGTGGGGTAGTCTCTTACTGACGCTTGTTCTTGAGCTTTGGTTTCTGCTTCCCTTCCGAAGAAATCGCCCCGAATGTCGTTCTGGCGGCTCCGTGCTCGCCGTCGCCGCCCCGTCGCCGCCTCGTCGGCGCCCGTCGCCTGGGCCTGGAATATCGGTCGGGCGGCTCCGCGCTCGCCGTCGCCGCCCCGTCGCCTCGCCGCCTCGCGGACCTCATGAGCGCCCGTCGAGTGGGCCCGATTGCCGGTCTGGCGGCTGTGTCGTCGCCGTCGCCGCGCCCCCGTCGACGTCGCCGCCTCGTCACCTCGTCTTATAGACAGCACCACATAGATTCTCCTGTCCAGAAGGGTTTTCGGATCCCCCCTTGGTGTGAACGGTCGCCTTTTTCGTCTTGCCATGTGCATATGGTTCTGCCCCATCGTCCATCCGAAATATGAACTCATACCATCCCAGGCAGGCCAGAGATCGCACCCCCCCTCATCCTCCGCCAAAATAGCGGAAAGAGCGAAGTACGAGCGATGACGTTCTGGTGGGGCGAAGCCTTCTAGGGAGGGGTCCAGGGGAGGGGCGAGGGCCGCGCGTTTGGGCTGGGGGGCCTTTATCTTTGTATTTTTTCGAGTAAAGCGGCTCGCGGGCGCCTTCGCAGCACGTTTCCTTTTTATTTGTTCGAGTGACGCGGCCCAAGGGCTTCAAGACGGCCCAAGAGGGCACCAAGACGACCCCGAGAGAGCCTCAGATGGCTTCCAGACGGTCCAAGAGAGCCTGCAGACGGCTCCAGAGGCCCTCGAGAGGGCCCCGCAGAGGGCCTGAGGAGGCCACACACTTGGATGTTTCTATTTGTTTTTGCAGGTTTCTCTGGTTCTCCCTTTTTTCGGCGGGTCCAGAAGGGCCCCAGACGGCCCAAGAGGCCCCAAAGATCGTCCCAAGAAGACGGCCCCAGAGGCCCCCCCATAGGAGAGGGCCCAAGACGGCCCCAGAGGGGGCCCCAAACGGACCAAAAGGGCCCCAAGACGGTCCAAGAGGGCCCGAAGACCCCCCTGAGCCGCCCACCCCCTCCCCGTGCTGCTGCCCGAGGAGGAGGAGGAGGAGGAGGAGGAGGAGGAGGAGGAGGAGGAGGAGGAGGAGGAGGAGGAGGAGGAGGAGGAGGAGGAGGAGGAGGAGGGGGAGGAGACGAGGCCAGGGGGGGAGAGGCGGGCACGAGCGGGCCGCCCAGGCCTTCCGAAAGGCGCACCAGATCGTCGTCGGCACGGACTGCCCCGCGCCGGTGCAGACCTTCGACGCGGTGGAGGCGCACTTTGGCAAGACGCTCGTGAAGGCGCCCCGCGCAGGCGACTTCTCGCCCACACTCCCCGAGTTTCGTGGGCGAGAGACCTGTGCGCACGCGCGGCCTCGCGGGCCAGGCCCCTGAGGGCCGCTACTCCGGGGATGCCCCGCGCGGAGCGCGGAGCGCATTTGTGCAACCGCGGATACGCGGGATCGCGCCTCGGGATCCAGACCAAGAGGGCGCGGATACGGCCATGTTCGCCGTTCATGAGGGCCCCCCCCTCTCCGACCCCAAGCCGTTCATTGTCGCCTTCACATTGGATTTCCCAGAGTTCGGCTCGATGCTGTCGCTGCACCGATCCGTCAACTCGAGGAACTGGGGGACTTTACACCTCTGAGCCTCCGCTTCGACCAAGGTACTATCTGCATAACAGGCGGAGGAGGAGGAGGAAGATCTTCGATTCCTCGTCTTCTTCCTCCTCCTCCTCTTCAGGGGAGGAGAGGGAGGAGGAGGCGGATCCTCTATCCTGCTCTCCTCCTGTTTTGGGGAAGGAGGAGGAGGATCGTGGATCCTCCGTTTTCCCCATCCTCCCTCCTTTCCTCCCCTCGATGTATCAGCGTTGTGAGCTTTCTGTCTGCACAGCGTATGTGAGATGTGACTATTTGCTTCTCGTGGTGCTGAGTCCTGAGTCCCGTCCTCCTTCTTTCCCCCCATCCATACCACATCCCTCAGGATGCAACCTCTTGGAGGCTAAAGGCGGCGCTGGTATCTCCGTGGTCGAAATCCAGCCCAGTCCAACATAATCCCAGTTCGGTTGAATCCACCTTGACCCCAGGCTTCATCTGGGACAGCCCGGCTCAGTGCCCCCTCCGTCGGGGCTATCATCCCGCAGTGGTTCTTACGCAGACCTCCCAGAAGCTGCCTGACATCCCTTTTTCAAGAGCTGTCGGGCGAAGAGAACTATGCACATGCACCGATCCTGACAACGTCCATCCTTGACCCAGGATCGGTGCATATACCTTCCTGGCCAAGGTAGGAGGGCGTATGCACCGATCCTGGGCTCAGGATGGGCCTGGCCAGAATCGGTGCATGTGCATAGTTCTCTTCCCTCTAAGCTGGCCCCTACTCGGTCCCCGAACCCCTCCGGGACCCCACCCTGACTGGCGCTGCGACGCGGACCCGGCCGCGGCGACGCGACGCCTCTCCCCACGAGGTCCGGAGAGGACGGAAACCACGCCATAGGGAGGGCAGCCGCCCTCCCGACGGGCCCCCCCGTCCATGCCCGGCCGGCTCCCCCCCTGCCCCACGCCCCCTGTCGATCCCGCCCTCCTCCTCCTCCTCCTCCTCTCTCCTCCTCCTCTCCTCCTCCTCCTCCTCTCATCCTCCTCCTCCTCCTCCTCATCCTCCTCCTCCTCCTCTCCTCCTCCTCCTCTCCTCCTACTCCTCCTCCTCCTCTCCCCCCGCCCCCGCCCCCGCCGCTCCCACCACCCCCGCCCTCTCTGCCGGCCCTATGGCCCATGACGGGACTGCGGCCTCAGCGACGGCACCACGCGTGGCTGCAGCCGGCTACAACCGAGGGAGCGGGAACTGCTGGAACAGAATCCTGCGAGCTGCGCATCGCCCTGAGGAGGCGCCTGGCGCGCGAAGCTTCGCACGCGAGGCCATGTCCGATGAGTTCTCGGTGGCGGTGGTCCACGCCATGTTTTTTCCCCAGAAGAACGATGCGTTCCTCTGTTCCCAAGGTTCCCCCCCAAGAACTCCCCAGAGCCCCAATAGTTCTGTTACAAGTGTTCTGCACCGCCTGGCGCCGCTAGATATGCGGGGAATCTCAGACAGCATCTTGAAGCAGTCCTGTCATGACACCATTAATGGAGGATGACGATTAATAAATGACCGGGGTTCGTGTTCACGCGGCGGCGCCCAAGATGACGATTAGAACAAACCGGCCGCGGGCTGGAAAACTATTCTTTTAATCGTTCTCCTCCAGTCCGAAAATTCTGCAGAAATAGCGAACAGTATGCTTTTAATCGTTCTCTCCAATTTTTGTATCAATCGTCATCCCGCATGATCGCCCCAGTTCTCCTCTGAGCGCCCAGAGCCGGTCCGATCTTTGCGGTCCCTCGAGCGCTCTTCCCCCTCCCCCCCCCCGCGCCCCGGGGGGAGG
>CAUYUJ010017133.1:175362-183011 GCA_963575745.1 Prorocentrum cordatum | reverse complement strand
GTAGTAGTAGTCGTAGTCGTAGTAGTAGTAGTAGTAGTAGTAGTAGTAGTAGTAGTAGTAGTAGTAGTAGTAGTAGTAGTAGTAGTAGTAGTAGTAGTAGTAGTAGTAGTAGGATGTCTCTGTGCGTCCTATGATGTCGCGTCGCAAAATTGGCAGGACGGGCTGTTTTTGGCCGTTTTCGGCTCCTGGCAGCCCTCGCCGGGCCTCGGGACCGTCAAACAACGGCTCAGGACGACAAACCGTTCACGGGGAAAAGGTCGAACGTCGCATGTCTGCGTATCCCTCGCGTGTCAACTTTTTTGAGCCGGGCGTTTTCTTTTTTTTTTGGGCCCGGGGACCCTGACAGATCGATCCGGCTCGAACAATGACGCAGAAAGGTGGAGTCTGGGGCTCTGGGTGTAATTTTTGTATAGTGTTGTATTTTTTCCGTTACGTCAGATCTCAGTGTACGTGAGGCTTTCCGGAAAGGGTCTCGCCTTCGAGGATTGACGGAGTTGCCGATCTCTTTCTCGGCGGAAGGTTGGCGGAAGTAAACGTCGGCCTCACAGGAGATGGCAAGGGTGTTTGCTTCAGGGGTTCCGGAACTCGCCAGTTCGCTGCAGGTGGTCCGAACCAAGGCAGCTTCCCAAGAACAAGGCACTCAGAGGAGGGCTAGCCGAGACAACGGCAGTTGGCCTACGTGCGGGTCCGCCCGAGGCCAGGGCTCTCTCGTAAGCTTGCATACGGTCGGGAACTATTGGATAGCGTGTCGCTCTGCTGGTTCTGGCCCACCACGCTTCGGCGCTATGCGCTACCCACTTCCCAGTCCCCCCGCCCAGGATCGCATCGTTAAAAAAAACAGGACGGTAGGTTTTTGCCAGTTTTTGGCCTCGGGGAGCTCTCGCCCTTCCTAGGGACCGTCAAAAAACGACTCAGGACGAAAAACCGGTTCTGGGGAAAGGGTCGGGACTTCGGCAATGCGTGTCGCCAAGGTCGCCAGGGCGACACGCATTGCACACGTCTCTGACCGTATGTGGCTGCAGGCTGCAGGTGGTCCGAGCCAAGCTGACTTCGTAAGAAGAAGAGAAGACACTCATGGGAGGGCGAGTCGAGACCACGGTAATTCGCCTTCGGGGGGCCCCCTCGACGCCATGGCTGGACGCAGCTCGGAAAATTCGCGCGCTTGGACTCCAGGAGGGGTCCGGGGACTCATCTTGAGCTGCCGCTGTCTCAATTCGCCCTGCTCCGAGACACGAGCATAAGCATGTGGAGGTCCGCGCGGATTTCCTGGGTCGGCGCTGGGCCCCCCCTCCCCTGGAAGCGCGGCAGTGGCGGCGGTGGAGACGCCGCCAGGGAGGGGGGAGATGCAATGCCGACCAAAGATGTGTTCACGGACCGCCGAAAATTGCATCATGCTCATGCAGTAATTTGTTGTTCTAAACGTGCATGGGGCGAGCCCGCAAACAGAGGTTCTACTTGCGGGCTCGCCTGAGGCAGGTTTGCCTGTCGCCGTTCTGGGGATGGCTGGGGCCTGCGAGGTGCGCATGTGCTCGGGGCTTGAACGACGGATGCGATCGTCGAGAGCTGTTGGCGGAGGCTTCTCGCCTTCTGGGGTCAACTTTGATTTTTGTTGGTTGGGACTGATTAGAAGGTGGATTGGTGAGGGGTGGGCAGCTCCCCTTCACCCAGACCTCATGAGCAGGTGGAGAAACCTGGATGGGGTGAGGCCCATAGGATATGTTTCCCTTGTGGGGGCTCTGCCATAGCCCCAAACAGTTCTCTGAGGCCTATAAGGGGTGGCCCTAAATGCAAACGGCTTCGGCGGCGCCGGGAAATTCCGCGGCGGCTAGGACAGACGCTATCTTGGCATCCCTCAGCCGTTGTGTCGTAGCGGCGCCGGGCTTCTGATTCTGAAATGCAAACGGCCGTCGGCCGAATATGCCAACTACTGCGCCCTCGACAGGCCGCTGCCACAGCCCTACCTGGTCTCCCACGCGCGCGAGGCGGGCCTGGGACAGAACCTCCAAAGAGGGGAGACGTTTTGTTGTGACTTTCTGCTAGAGGCAGCAGAGAAGCGAGAAGCAAAGAGGTTGCGCATGGCCACGGCTGTGGGCGCAGCTAGGCTGCAGCCGATGCTGCAGAGTGGTGCCCTGGCGCCAGCTTACCGGACCCTCGCCGGCCCCCAATTCACTCCATGAGGCAAGGAGGTCCTGAGGGCATGGGGTCCTGAGTTTTGTCTCTGGTTTTCAGCCTTTCGGGGCCCTTCCGGGGCCCAGGGACCAACAGAAACGACGCGAGATGGAGGGCCAGTCCCTGGGCCGAAGCCCCAGGGGTCCAGGACCCGCTTCCTCGGGACCCCCCTTGTTCCCCTCGCGGCGAGAGGGGCAGGAGCGCAGTCCGCGGCGGCCTGTGGGGACCTAAGGGCCCTGGGGGGGCCAGGAGGTGGTCTGCCAGGTGACGTTCCGGCCCGCGCTGGCAGCTGTACCGCTTCCTGGTCCGAGCTGCTGCTGCTGCTGCTGCTGCTGCTGCTGCTGCTGCTGCCAGCACATCGTCGAGCCGGCAGCGGGGTGGGGGCCACGCTGCGATCGGCCATGGAAGTGTTGACTTGGACCAGCCGACGATTACGAGGGATAAGCGAGACCGTTCCGTGCGGCACGAACGAAGAAGAACGAGGGGGAGTGGGATGAGGAGGAGGGGGAGGAGGAGGAGGAGGAGGAGGAGGAGGAGGAGGAGGAGGAGGGGGAAGAGGAGGAGCAGGAGGAGGAGGAGGTTTCGGCCCTCGGCCGGGATATCTGACATTACGGCATTGGTTGATGCCTACTGGCCCCGAGATCTATTAGGCTCGAGGGCGCGAGCCCACCCGACGACGACGGACGTCGACGACGACAGCGAGGACGAGGACGAGGACGACGAGGACGACGACGACGACGACGGCGACGACGACGACGTCGACGGCGATGACGACGACGACGACGACGACGACGACGGCGACGACGACGACGGCGACGGCGAGGACGACCACGACGACGACGACGACGACGACGACGACGACGACGACGACGACGACGACGACGACGACGACGACGGCGAGGACGACGACGACGACGACGACGACGACGGCGGCGGCGGCGACGACGACGGCGACGACGACGACGACGACGAGGAGGCCGATGACGGACGGCGACGACGACGACGAAGGACGGCGACGACGACGGCGACGACGACGACGACGACGAGGAGGAGGACGAGAACGAGGACGACGAGGACGAGGACGACGAAGACGTCGAGGACGACGAGGACGAGGACGACGACGACGGCGGCGACGACGGCGGCGACGACAGCGACGACGGCGACGACGGCATCGACGACGACGACGGACGCGCGACGAGGACAACGGCGAGGACGACGACGACGGCAGGAGGACGACGACACGCCGACGAGGCTGCGTCGAGCCGTCGTCGGGGCGCAGACCCGAGGCCCTGTCGTCGAGCCATCGTCGTTGTCGTCGCCGTCGTGGCCGTCGCCGTCGTCGTCGCCGCCGCCGTCGTCGTCGTCCTCGTCATTGTCCTCGTCGTCGTCCTCGTCCTCGTCGTCGTCCTCGTCCTCGTTGTCGTTGTCGCGTTGTCCTCGTCGTCGTCCGTCGTCGTCCTCGTCCTCGTCCTCGTCCTCATCCTCGTCCTCGTCCTCGTCGTCGTTGTCGTCGTCCTCCTCCTTGTCGTCCTCGTCGTCGTCGTCCTCGTCGACGCCGTCCGTCGTCGTCGTCGTCGTCCTCGTCGTCGCCGTCGTTGTCGCCGTCGTTGTCGTCGTCGTCGTCGCCGTCATCGTCCTCGTCGTCGTCCTCGTTGTCGTCCTCGTCATCGTTCTTGTCCTCCTCGTCGTCGTCGTCGCCGTCGTCATCGTCGTTTCCGTCGTCGTCGTTCTTGTCCTCGTCGTCGTCCTCGTCGTCGTCGTCATCGTCCTCCTCGTCCTCGTCGTCGTCCTCGTCCTCGCCGTCGTCCTCGTCGTCGTCGTCCTTGTCCTCGTCGTCGTCCTCGTCCTCGTCGTCGTCCTCGTTCTCGTTCTCGTCCTCGTCGGCGCCCTCCTCGTCGTCGCCGTCGTCGTGCTCGTCCTCGTCGTCGTCGTCCTCGTCCTTGTCCTCGTTCTTGTCGTCCTCGTCGTGGTCGCCATCGCCGTCGTCGTCGCCGTCGTTGTCGTCGTCGTCGCCGTCGTCGTCGTCCTCCTCCTCCTCGTCCTGGTCCTCGTCCTCGTCCTCGTCCTCGTCGTCGTCGTCGTCCTTGTCCTCGTCGTCCTCCTCGTCGTCGCCGTCGTCGTCCTTGTCCTCGTCCTCGTCGTCGTCGTCGTCTTCGGCCTCGTGCCCAGGTGGCCGCGCTGCTCGGTCTCGGTGAGGAGCAGTGCCTCTCCGAGCGCTTCATGCGGCTCTTCTCCGGCGACGTGGAGCAGGTGGCCGGCTTCGAGGACGCCTGGGCCAGTGCCCAACGCCCCGCCCATCTACTGCTCGAGGGGGGCCCCTGAGATCCGACGCAGCCAAAAAGTTGCAACATCGTAAGTGAGCCTGGCCCGACCCCAAGTAGGGGAAAGCTTCCTATTGCATGGGCGCAGTGCTTGGCAGTGCTTGGCATTGCTTGGCACGAGGCACCCAGGGAACCCAGGGAACCCGTGAATCCTTTGGGAAACGGGACACGTAAGAATAGGAGGCACTGGGGGCGGGGAACCTAGGGAACCCGAGGAATCTCGGGGGAACGGGCAAAGTAAGCCCCCGAGGCACCAACCTTTAACCAAGTAAGAACCCCTTAGGCAAGCCTAAATGGGAAATTACACCTGAGAAAACCCAATCAGTGGATGATTTGAAAATTAATACTATGGCTCTTGAGATCGATTGTAAGGTCGATAATGAGATCGATAGTGGAAGCGATAGTGTGGACGATTGTAAGGTCGATCGTGAGACCGAGAGTGAAATCGATTCAATGAGATCGATAGTGAGATCGATCGCGAGATCGCTCATGCGATCTGTAGTGAGATCGCTTGTGAGATCGATAGTGAGATCGATTGTGAGATCGATGGTGAGATCGATAGGGGAGTGGGTAATCAGATCGATGGTGAGACCGATCGATAAGAAGATCGATCAGGAACCCGGGAACCCGGGAAACTCGCCGCTCTCCGAAATCGGCCCGGAACCCGGAACCAGGAACGTTAGTACCCGGGAACCCGGAACCGGGAACCCGGGAACCCACACGTGCGACCACGACCAACATCGGCGGGAAATGTTTGCCAAATCCTTCAACTGCCACGAGGACCCTTTCAGTGCAAGCACTGATTGGGGAAACATTGCACTTGAGAAAACTTGAATCAATGGATGATTTGAAAATTAATACTATTGATCTTGAGATCGATTGTGAGATCGATAATGAGATCGATAGTGGAAGCGATCGTGTGGACGATTGTAAGGTCGATCGTGAGACCGAGAGTGAAATCGATTCAATGAGATCGATAGGGTGATCGATCGCGAGATCGCTCGTGCGATCTCTAGTGAGATCGCTTGCGAGATCGATTGTGAGATCGATGCTGAGATCGATAGAGAGGTGGGAAATGAGATCGATGGTGAGACCGATCGATAAGAAGATCGACCAGGAACCTGGGAACCTGGGAACCTCGCCGCCCACCGAAATCGGCCCGGGAACCCGGGAGCCCGGAACCGGGAACCCGGGAACCCAGCGTGCGACCAAAATCGGCGGGAAATTTTCGCCAAATCCTTCAACCTCCGCTGGGACCCCTTCAGTGCAAGCACTGATTGGGGAATCACGCCCCGAGCCCTAGACCTCATCTTTCTGCGTCATTTTTCGAGCTGGATCGATCTGTGAGGGTCCGGGAGCCCCAAAAAAGACGAAAACGCCCAGCTCGAAAGAAGCGTGACGCCAGCCTATTAGGAGCGGCGGGATGCTGCCCAAGGGGCATGGGTGGGTCACCGGGTGGGAATCGATTTGAAACCGGACGTTTCAGTCCTTCCTGGGCGCGCCCTCCTGCGACGATGTTCCGAGTTAGCCCCCCCTTCTCTGGCAAGACCCCACCTCCACGGAAGTTTGGGAGGTAGGCCTCTCAGATAGGGTCCGAGCAGGTGGGGTCGGAGGTTCGCGCCGTATCGCCGATGCATCGGCGATGCGGCTCGATGTGGAGCACGATTTTCTACGCGCCCACGTCGCCGATGCATCGCCGACGTTGCCAGTGCATCGCCGATGCATCGCCGATGCATCGGCGATGCATTGGCGATGCGGCGCGATCCTCCGACCCCATCTGCTCAGACCCCATCTAGGAGGCCTCTATGGGAGGACTCCTGGGCCACGCCCTACGCCCTGTCCATCTACGGCCAGGAGATGGTGCCCGACGGGGCAGGCAGCGACGGCGTCGTCGTCGCCGTCGTCGTCACCGCTGCTGCCACCGGCGTCGCCGTCGCCGTCGCCGTCGTCGTCGTCGTCGTCGTCGTCGCCGCCGCCGTGGTAGTCGCCGTATTCACTGTCGTTGTCTTGACGGGTCGGCCTCTTCGTCGTCGTCTTCATCTCTGTCGACTTCGTTCTCCTCGTCGTCGTCCTCGTCTTCGCCGTTCTCGCCGTCGTCCTCGCCGTCGTCGTCGTCTTCCTCGTCCTCGTCCTCGTCCTGGTCGTCGTCTTCGTCGTCCTCGCCGTCGTCGTTGTCGTCGTCGTCGTCGTCGTCGTCGTCGTCGTCGCCGTCGCCGTCGCCGTCGCCGTCGTCGTCGCCGTCGCCGTCGCCGCGCCCGACCGCGCCCGACCGCGAAAGGCGGCGACGGCTACGGCTATGGCGATGGGCGCGCCATCTCGATGGGCGAGGTGGTGGTGGAGGGCGGCGAGCGCTGGGAGCTGCAGCTGAAGGGCTCCGGCCCGACGCCCTTCAGGCCGCCTCTCGGCGGTCCTCGGGAATCCCGAGAATAATGTTTTGGCATGCTTCAGGGTCTTCAAACGGTTGTCTTCCAACGAGGCAGTTCCCTCAGTGAATCTGAACCGCTGTAGGGGCCTATGAAGAGGGAGCTTGGAGGGAGGGTTTATTCCAACATCGTTGATGACTCTTAGGTTTCCACTTGTCCTCCTCCTCCTCCTCCTCCTTCTGCTCCTCCTCCTCCTCCTTTTTCTCCTCCTCCTCCTCCTCCTCGCCTTCCTCCTCGTCCTCCTCCCTCCTCCTCCTCCTCCTCTCCTCCTCCTCCTCCTCCTCCTCCTCCTCATCCTCGCCTTCCTCCTCCTCCTCCTCCTCCTCCGCGTCTCCTCCTCCTCCTTCCTCCTCCTCCCCCCTCCTCCTCCTCCTCCTCCCTCCTCCTCCTCCTCCTCCTCCTCATCCTCCTCCTCCTCTCCTCCTCCTCCCCTCCTCCCCTCCTCCCTCCTCCTCCTCCTCCTCCTCCGCCTCCTCCTCCTCCTCCTCCTCCCCTCCACAATTACACAATATGAATACTACTCTCCCACTTCCCCTGATGGCGTCCGGAAGATGTTCGGCACCCCCCCGCGTACTGTTTTTTTACACACAGGATTCCCCGGAGTTGGGTTTTCGCTTGTGTTTTTTTCTAAAATGCTGCTCTCGCCGAGGCGCCGGCCTCATTTTCGGGCCCCGCTCGTTCCGAATCGTGCTCCCGCTGCAGCGCTGGCCTCATTTCCGTGCTTCCGCTCGTTCCG
>CAUYUJ010017133.1:167862-170362 GCA_963575745.1 Prorocentrum cordatum | reverse complement strand
TTGTGGGGTGGTGGTGGCGTACAACAAGTCGGATCCCCGACGAGGATTTCGAGGGTGACGGCCGGCGGGTGTGGGGGTGCTCGAGGAGGAGGGTCGAGGACCGAGCTTTCGAGGAGGAGGATCTAGGACCGAGGTTCGAGGGTGAAGGTTCGAGGGCTTGAGGGTCGAAGTTCGCATAGGGTCTTCGATCGATGGTCGACGGCCCTTTTCGGGCCTCGGGGGCCTCCAGAGGCCTCCAGGTTTGCTGACGGGGTCGTCCAGGGACGCTCGGCGACCTCCTCCTCCCGAGGGAGGACTGGAGGGAGGAGGGGGGGGGGGCTGGAGGAGTGGGAGAGGCCTGGGAGGCCGGAGGGCCAGAGGGAGGGGAGGGCTGGAGGAGGGAGAGCCAGAGGGGGGGCTGGAGGTAGGGAGGTGCTTCTCGAAGGCCGTGGGCTCTGCGCCCGGAGTCGCCGTCGTCGCTGCGCTCGTTCGTCTGCTGGCCTCGTCGTCGCCGCGGGCCGTTCGCCGTCGCCGTCGTGTCGGTGGCTGCCGCTCTTCTCTCTGCCTGGACCTCGTGCCCTCTCGGGGAACGCGCGAGGCCAGCCTGGAGTCATAGAATCCTAGGGTCCCGCTTCTCCTCGCCCTGGCGTGCGCTGATGTGTTTCTCTTCCACCAGCGGCTTCGGCCGCTTCCGCGGCTGCAGTTCTCTTCGTCCCAGGTCAATGTTCAAGGGCCCCTGGTTCGGAATGCGGCCTCGTGAGACGAGGTGGAGGAACAAACGCTGGTCGAAACAACATGTCGTCGGAGAGCTGGGTCCGAATACCTCCTCCTCCTCCTTCTCCTCCTCGTCCTCCTCGTCCTCCTCCTCGTTCTCCTCCTCCTCCTCCTCGTCCTCCTCCTTCTCCTCCTCCTCCCTCTCCGCCTGTCTCCTCCGCCTGCCGCCGGAGGGCCTTGAGGCCCCCCCGGGGCAGGCCCTGGTACAGCGAGGCGCAGAAGCAGTCCGCGTCGCAAAAGCACGGCGGGGACGTGCTGCAGGAGGAGCCCCGCGCGACGACCAGCCTGGGCGGCCCCACCTCCCTGGGGAAGAGGTGGGAGGAGGAGGGGGAGGAGGAGGAGGAGGAGGAGGAGGAGGAGGAGGAGGAGGAGGAGGGAATAGGAGGAGGAGAAGGAGGAGGAGGAGGAGGGAGGAGGCGGAGGAGGAGGACGAGGACGAGGAGGAGGAGGAGAAGGAGGAGGAGAAGGAGAAGGAGAAGGAGGTGGAGGGAGGGAGAGGTAATTCTGGTTTGGGTGGTCTATGGGAGGAACTCTTGGTCCTGAGGCCTTGCCCAGCTTCTCCCACGATTCGGCATGGAACTGCCATGATACTAGTAGCCCAAAGCGGTTCTGCGGCCGAAGAGGGAGGCGGAGAAGGAGGAAGAGAGAAGCAGAAGGAGGAGGAGAAGGAGGAGGAGGAGGCGGGGGAGGACGACGAAGAGGAGGAAGAAGAGGAGGAGGAGGAGGAGGAATAATAATAATAAGAGGAACAACACTAATCATAATCATTATATTCGTAAGAAGAATAGGAATAATAAACATAGTAACACTAATAAGAAGAGGAGAAGGAGGAGGAGGAGGAGGAGGAGGAGGAGGGAGGAGGATGAGAGGGAGGAGGGAGGAGGAGATGAGGAGGAGGGGGAGGAGATAGGGTGGAGGGAGGAGAGGAGGGGAGGAAGAGGAGGAGGATGAACGAGGAGGGGGGGGGGTGGAGGAGGAGGAGGAGGAGGAGGAGGAGTTGGTTCGCTGGCGCTGGCGCCAGCGCCCTGATTGGGAGCGCTCGCTTGTTCTTGGGGGGAAGGAGGATAATGAGGAGGAGGAGGAGGAGGCTGCACGATGGAGGCCCAGGTCACCGACGATTTGATTTCCTCAGCCAGCCTTTTTGTTTGTGGATTTCGACCCTCGGGGAACGTTTTCAGGCCCCGGGTCAATCACACATTGATCTGGGTCTCAAAACCACTACCAGGGAAGCGGTACCTTCTTGAGGCCGCGGCTTGAAGAAACCGATCGGCGGATGCCAGGGAGGAGGGGAATGAAGTACTAAGCAGAAGGGGAAGGGGGAGGAGGAGGAAGATGAGGCTGCAGGGTGAGGTGTACGAGAAAGATCAGTCATCAGGAGAACGATGAGGAGCAGGAGGAGGAGAGGAGGAGGAGGAGGAGAGGGGAGGGTGCTTCCTTCTTCTGTTCCTTCACCGCCTCCGCCCCCCCTCTCCTCCTCCTCCTGCTCCTTTTCCCCCTCTCCCCTCCCCCTCCCCCTCTCCCCTTCCCCCCTCCTCCTGCTCTCCTCCTCTTCCTCCCTCCTCGTCCTCCTCCTCCTTTTCCTCCTCCTCCTCCTCCTCCTCCGCTCCTCCCATTACCCTCCTCCTCCCATGATTGACCCTCCCTACTCCCCCTTCCTTTTCCCTCCTCCTCCTCTTCCTCAAACCTCCTCCTCCTCCTCCTCTCCTCCTCCCTCCTCCTCCTTTCTCCTCCCCTTCACTCACCCTGC
>CAUYUJ010017133.1:110362-165362 GCA_963575745.1 Prorocentrum cordatum | reverse complement strand
GAGGGGTTGCGGTCCGCGGGTGAGGAGGGAGGAGGAACAGGATCAACGGGGGAGGAGGAGGAGCAGGAGCAGGAGGAGGAGGAGGAGGGGGAGGAAGGGGAAGAAGAGGAGGAGACGGAGGAAGGGGGAGGAAACGGAGGAAGGGGAGAAAGAAGGGGAATAAAAAGGAGGAGGAGGAGGAGACGAGGAGGAGGAAGGGAAGAATGGGGAGGAGAAGAGAGGAGGGGAGAAGAAGGGAGGCGGAGGAGGGAGGAAGAGGAGGAGGAGGAGGAGGGAGGAGGAGGAGGAGGCGGAGGGAGGAGGAGGAGGAGGTAGGAAGGAGGAGGAGGAGGAGGACGGGAAGGAGGATGGTGGAGGAGGAGGGGGAGGAGGAGGAGGAGGAGGAGGAGGAGGAGGAGGAAGAGGAGGAGGAGGAGTAGGAGACATCGGGCAGCCGCGGCCACTCAAGGTTCAACCACGCGGGGTCAGAAACCATCTCCGAAGTAGTTGCCGCACAGCGCTGCTGTAGGTTTACGTCGCTGTCTCGGCTGGGAGCGCTGAAGCCTGCGGCGGCTTTCGGTGCTCAGGGCGCCGCGTTTGGCATGCCGCAAGCAAGGTCTCTGTGTTTGGCACGGTCACGTCCTCCGGATTATCGCAGGGCGTTGCTGTCTTCCTTTGCCCCCCGCCACCGGGAGCATCAGTTGAGTAGGGCCGAGGGTCAGAGAGCGCCTTCCTCTGCAGGGCCACCAAAACAGGAACGTCAAGGTGGTCAAACGCCTCGCCAGTGAAGCCGACGAGTATGTGCAACATCCAACCATTCGCTCATGACTCATGTGCAATGTTTTGGCTTGACGCTGGGTGTGGTGCATCAAGTTCAGCTTGACCGAACAGGCTGGTTGCGCCCCTTGACGTCCGTTTGGGGTGTTCTGCAAACCTGACCCCCCAGCCCTACTCAAAGCATCAGCCTCCGCGAAGGGAAGAGGAAGGGTGTAATCCTCGTATCCTCGTCGTGGCCTCCTGGAAGGCGGCCCCTGTCGCCATTGCTGGATCCTGCTCGGGATTCTGATGGAACGCACCCCAGGACAGGTCCAAGGGAGCAGCCCCCCCCCCATCCGCAGCCATTTCGTGTCGAGCAACCTTCCGCGTCGAACCCTCGGAGTTGCTTTCGTGACCCGTGTACTGTATTCCCCGCTCGCCCGGCAGATGGCGCGCATCCTCGCGCTGGCTGCCTGCGCGGGGCACGTTGTGCAGACCCGCGGGCTGAAGACCTCGTCCAACTCGAGCATCCTCTCGCTTGCCTGCGCGGGCCTGTCGCTGGAGACCTTCGAGGACTTCGTGAGGGAGTACGGGAAAGCGTATTCGCCCGAGGAGTACGGCAGGCGCAGGGAGCTCTTCGAGAGCCGCGCCTCGCTCATCGCCAGGCACAACTGTGCCGACGAGCACCCCTGGATGGCCCAGGTCGGCCACATGGCGGCCCGAACTCTGCGGCGCCCCTCCTTCGTCGTCGTCGTCGTCGTCGTCGTCGTCGTCGTCGTCCGTCGTCCGTCGTCGTCGTCGTCGTCGTCGTCGTCGTCGTCGTCGTCGTCGTCGTCGTCGTCCGTCGTCCGTCGTCGTCGTCGTCGTCGGTCGTCGGTCGTCGTCCGTCGTCCGTCGTCGTCGTCCGTCGTCGTCGTCGTCGTCGTCGTCGTTTTGTCGTCGTCGTCCGTCGTCGTCGTCGTCGTCGTCGTCGTTGTTTTGTCGTCGTCGTCCGTCCGTCGTCGTCGTCGTCGTCGTCGTCGTCGTCGTCGTCGTCGTCGTCGTCGTCGTCGTCGTCCGTCGTCGTCGACCTGGGCGGCCCAGGTCAACCACATGGCGGACTGGACCGAGCCAGAGCTGCAGGTCCTGCGCGGCTACAGGCGGGCCGCCTCACCGTCCAGCGCTGGCTCCGCTCCGCTGGCGAACCTGCGTGCGACCGAGGGGGTCGAGCTGCCAGAGACTGTGAGCTACGGCCACCTGGAGTCCATCAAGCGGTCCAGGGACCAGGGGCGGCCAGGGTGTGAAACTTGACCCCCTCCCACCACTCGGGTAGGGGATCGTCTACAGAATTGATGGACCCCGGAATGGGTTTCTGCGTCGACGCTGCGAATGCATGCGGAGAATGCTCTACACATATGCGGGTCATTCTACGCATCTTTCGTGGATTCGACAAGCAAATACCAATTTCGGGGTAAATCGAGTTTGTCGTCGATCTCCTACTCGAACCTCCCAACATGTCGGCACAGCAGCTCTTCAGCGCGGGCGGGTGGGGATTCGCTTCGCTCGCTGTGGGCATTTGTGCCGCCGCTGCGCCGCCACAATGGTCTCCCTGTTCCGCGCCTGTGCCCCACTCCTCCCCCGTAGCGGCGGCGAATATGTATATATATATATAGACGGAGAGAGAGAGAGAGAGTTATATTTCGCACTTGTGGCATGCTGTGTGCACTGTTTGGCATTCACGATTGTACGCACCACAGTCAGTTCTTGCTCTTCTAGGCCTCTGCAGCGGAGAATCAGATGAATTTCCTCAGCGCTTAGCTCTTGAACGCACAGTCGTAGCCTTTCACATTTATTACATTCAAGCGAAGCTACCTGCTGTAAAGTGGTCGCTGCCAGAAGCGGCTGAGGACAGCGCCTTAGCTGCGAGGGCGCTCTTCCTTTCAACTCACAAGGCTGTACAGTCAGTCGTTGGACACTGCGCAGCGCGGAAGCACGAGTGCTATATATATATATATATATATATATATATGTATATATGTATGTATATACATATATACATATGTATGTATATATATATATGTGTATATATATACGTAACCCGCGTTTCAGGGCCTGGGGGGGGGGGCAGGCCCAGTCCCCCATAGGGGTGCCGGGGCTCCCAGCGGCTTATATTACCTGCGTTCCAAGGTCTGGGGGGGGGGCAGGCCCATTCCCCCATGAGGGTGCGGGGCCCCCGGCGGCCTCGCGACGCCACCCAAGAGCTCCCAGATGCTCCCAGAAGGCCTTCGAGGAAGGAGGAAGAGGAGAAGAAGGAGGAGGGGGAGGAGGAAAAGGACGCGGAGGAAGAGGAGGAGAAGGAGACCGAGGAGGAGGAGGGGGACGACGACGAGGACGACGACGATGACGAGGACGAAGACGAGGAAGAAAGCGAAAAGGATGAAAAAGGCCAGAACCTAAGCGCGCGCGGAGCGCGCGCGTGGTTCTAGTATATGTATATACAAGGTAAATTTGTATGTGTATATGTATATGTGTTGGTATAGGTATAGGTACAGCCATGGGTACAGGTCTATGTATATGTATAAGCATATGCATATGCATATGTATGTGTATATGTATATTATACACCTGTCCACTCGTATATTAATTTAAACTATAATGTATCACGCATACTACATTTTACCATATCACATAATAGTTTACGGTTTTTGATTCGTGTGTAGCGCATTCTAGTATAACAGTGTACCTTCTAGCGAATTGTTCCATCTAGTTTTATGTGATGGATGGTGCCAGCGATCGAACACGAAGAGGCCCGATATGGAGTGAAACTGGATAGGGGGAAGTGCGAGGTTGTCGCAGCCCATGGGCATCCTATTATACATGTTGCTGGTGGCACGAGGGTAAAACCGATGGACGAGGTAAGATACCAGGGATGCCGCCTGAACGAAGGTTGCGACAGCACGCGGGAAGTCTAAGCGATAATTGGGGTTTGATGGCAACGCTCAAGAACATGGACCTGTCCTGTAGGCACAGCGGCGCCCCGCCAAATCCAAATTGCAAGTGCAAGACGCAGTCATCAAATCGAAGCTCCTGTACGGCTTCGAATTCGCCCAGCTCACCCAGGGCACATTGGATCGAACCGACGCTTTTCAGCCCAAAAGACCCTTCATAATCTTGAAACAGTAAGCAGCAGATGCCAACATGACCCGCACGAGCGAACGAGCTAACCAAGCGGCCGAAGACGCGTTCCGACAGCGAGGACGAGAACACAGACCCTTCGTCAAGTTCAGCGCAGCACACGCCAGGAACAAAGTGTTACTCGACCAAGTCATCGTTCAAGCTGAACCCAGTCACCTTGCGCATGGAGTTACGTTCGAAACTGTTGCACTGCAGCCCAGGCTTCGGACACGCAGGAGGGCGGGCCGTCCCTGGCTGAATTGGGTGGAGCAAGCAGCAGCAGAGGATTGGACAACTTTTCGGAGCTCGCTGCTGCCAGTTCTCCGCTTCGCAGAGGCCGATACCACGAACCCCCTTCACACCCAAGCTATCCGTAATGCCGCCCAGAAACAGTTAATCATTCGATCGTCTTCATCACCCACTTGTCTTTCGTTCTTTCTGTCCCTTTTGCCTCCCCCCCCTCTCCCCGCATGCGGTATGAATTCCAACCGGCTGGGACGTATCCCCACTGACTGGTACATTTTCCCATTGGCTCGAAAAAAATCGCTGGTACGAGTTCCAACCGGCCAAACAACGTCACTGTGTACTTGCGGGGCGATGTCAGGATCTCGCAAGAATTAATACTGTGCATATGTCTGCACATTTGTTCCAGAAGCTAAGGTGACTGCCTGGATTAGGGTTTCAGGTTTTTTATTTGGGAAAAAAGGGGACAATAAGTGTTTGAAGGTTTCTTGGCTGAAGGGGTCAAAGGCTAAATGGGGTTAGTCTCAGGCCTTAGGTGTTTGAGGGCTCATGGCCGAAAGGGATCAGGAGTTCTATGGCTTCCTGGCCTCAGGGCTTAAGGATTAAAGCGTTTAAAGAGTTGGTTTTGAGGGCTTAATGGTTTGAGGGGTTGTTGGCTTAAGGCACTAACGGTTAAACATGTTGAAAGGGTTGGAGAGCGCGCGGATTCATCATCATCATCACCATCATCACCATCATCATCATCATCGTCATCGCCATCATGACCACCACCACCATCATCATCATCAGCACATCCTGGCGTTCGTCACTACCTTCACCAGCATCCTCCTCATCATCATCAGCATCAGCATCATCATCCCGCGCATCCGTCGCGGGCACGCCGTCCTCTAAGACGCCCGTGCGCCGCTCTAAGACGCCCGTAAGACGCCTCGAAGACGCCCGTGCGCCGCCTCTAAGACACCCGTGCGACGCCTGGACAAACCCCGTACGACGCCTCTGAGGCGCTCGCACGACGCCGCTAAATCGCCCGTGCTACGCTTCCAAGACGTCCGTGCGACGCTTTTAAGACGCATTGATGACGCCCGTAAGACGCCCGCGCAACGCTTCGGAAACGCGCGTACGACGCCTCCAGGGCGCCCGTGCGACGTTCCTAAGACGCTCGTACGACGTCTCGAAGACGCCCGTACGACGCCCTTAAGACGGCCGTGCAAAGCCTCGAAAACGCCCGTTCTACACCCCTGAAGCGCCCGTACGACGCCTTTAAGACGCCCGCGCGCCGCCTCGAAGACGCCCGCACGACGCTTTAATATGTTTAATATGCCCGTGCGACGTTCTTAAGACGCCCGCGCGATGTTTCGATGACACCCGTACGCCTCTCAGACGCACGCACGACGTGTTTAAGACGCCCGCGCGACGCCTCTGAGACGCTTGTGGGGTTTCTCATAAAAGTTGGTGGGTTGTTCTCCCCGGCTGGTTGGAATTATCACCAACGGGGGTGCAAGTTGTATTAAGGTGGTTTGAGCGCGCACATACATGCAGACCTACGAAAGAGCGCCTCCTGTGGTCGCTTGGAGGGGGGGGTTGGAACCGGCCCCCCCCCCCGGATGGAAGGGGGGGGTTCGAACCGCCCCACCCCCTCCCCTACTTCTCCTCCTTCCCTCTCCTCGGGCCGGTGCCGGCGGCGGCGGCGGCTGGCGGCGGCGGCGGGGGTGCTGGTGGTGGTGGTAGTGGCGGTGGTGGTGGTGGTGAGGTGATTCGTGGTGGTTGTGGTCCTGGTGGTGGTGGGTTGTGCTACTGGTAGTAGTGGTGGTGGTTGTGGCGGTGGTGGTGGTGGTGTGGTAGATTGTGGTGATGGTGGTGGTAGTGGTGGTGGGTTGTTGTATTGGTGGTTGTGGTGGTGGTGGTGGTGGTGAGCTGTTGTGGTGGTGGTGGTGGTGGTGGTGGTGGTGGCTGTGGTTGTGTGGTGGTTGTGTGGTGGTTTGGAGGTGGTGGTGGTGGTGGTGGTGGGTTGAGGTGGTGATGGTGGTGGTCGTGATGGTGGCGGTGGTGGTAGTGGTGGCGTGGTGGTTTGTCGTGGTGGTGGTGGTGTGGCCTTCGGCTCTTCCCGCCACTGCGTGTTTGGCAAAGCGTCAAAGTTCGAATGGATGCCTCTTGAGGTCTCGTCAGAAGGGTTACGGGGGCGTCTGGGGAGCATGCGAGGGCTCGGTATGGCGATTTGTGTGTTCCCTCTGCGGCTTCTGGGCCCTCTCTGGTCATCGTCGCTGCGTCCCCGCCGTCGGCGCTGCTGGCCGCCGCCAGCGTCGGCGACGGCGCCGGCGCGAAGGGGGGGGGGGTTGAACCCCCCCACCCTTGGCCTTCTCTGGTCATCGTCGCTGCGTTGGCGCTGCGGCGGCCGCCAGCGCCGGCGCCGGGAGGGGGGGGATTTGGACCCCCCCCCCCCCTGGGATGGGGGAGGGGGAGGGATCGGGAGGGGGGGTTCGGGGGGAGGGGAGTCCCGCTGGTTCTGATCGACGGCGCCGAGTGTTGGGGGGGGGCCACCCCCCGGTTCGAAACGCGCTGCCGCCGAACGTTCCCAAAGCAAACGCCCGTGAAACTCGCTCTGTCATACCTACGCACGTACATATACACATCGTAACGCACATACGTACATACATGCATGCCTACATGCGTACATGCATCCTTGCATCTATTCATACATGCGTATATATACATATAGTGGACAGACACATTAAGCATATACACACACTTGCACACGTATGCATGCGCATATGCATACAACATGGCTAATGCTTATATACTTACACACATCTACGCATGTATATAACACATTATCATATACGTAGATACCAGATGGATGATGACCCATCACTTCAACGTATATACAAATACACATCCTCCTTTAAACGAGCTTCATAGTTATGTCTGCATTATATTACAATATCTACATATGTATGTGTACATACGTAGGTGTCTATAACCATATGCATACACGCATCTGGTTTAGATGTGCACATATTCATACACCTCTAACTACGCATGCACAGGTGTCTAATGATAGGTATACACGCATAAACATCGAATACGTCCGAACTCATAGCTTTGCATCCCCAGGCAGTGCGGCAGCTGCTGGGCGTTCGCCGCCACCACCGTGCTCGACGCCCACGCAGAGCTCAACAACAGGTCGCACCAGTTCTCTGTCGCCCAGATCATCGCCTGCACCCCCAACCCCAACCTGTGCGGAGGCGCCTTGCGGCGCGCCCGTGGAAGCCCGACTGATTAGTTGCATGTTTCCCCCTCCTTCCTTCCTCCTCCTCCTCCCCCTGTCCCTCGCCTTCCCCCTCCCTCCTCCTCCTCGTCCTCCCCCTCCTCCTCCTCCCCCTCCTCCTCCTCGTCCTTTCTCTGCCAGGGGGCGCTCTGTGGATGGTAAAAAAGTGCACAGGCTCTGGCGGCTGCGACGGGGCCACCGCGGAGCTGGCCTACGAGTATGCGCTGCAGGCCGAGGTTGTCGGCGAGGCGGAGTTCCCCTCGCTGCCCGGGGGGGCGCAGGCCAGGTGCCCAGAGGACGGGAAGGCGGCAAGGCGGCATGGGGCATCGCCTTCTTGGGATGCAACTCCTGGGAGGTCAAATTCAGGCTTCGCCCTGGTCCGACATCGGGTAAAATCCGGCCTAGTCGCGACTGATCCCGCTTGATCTGGCTTAATATGGCTCAGCCCTGCCTGCTCCGCGGCACAATCCGGTGCACTAGCCCCCCAATCGGGTTTTATTGAATCGCTTCGCTCACTCCGCCGGCCCGTATTATGCCATCGCAGGCGTTTGCCTGCGCGTTCGTGGCCTTTTGTGGCCTCTTAGGGGCTCTTTGGTTGCCTCTTGGAAGCATCGTGGGGGCTCTAGGGGCCCTCCTGGGCTCTCTTGAGGGCCTCTTGGGGCCTCCTTCGGGCCTCTTGGGGCCACCACTGGGGTTTTATTTAATCGCTTCGCTCATTCCGCCCGCCCTGGAGCACTATTTGAGGCCTCTTGGGGCCGTCTTGGGGGCTTCTTGGGGGCTTCTTGAGAGCGTCTTGGGGCTCCTTGGCGGCGTATTGGGCTCCCCTGGGGCATCTTGGGGAGCTCTTGGGGGCCCCTTGGGGCGGGAGTAGTCGATTGCAGCCCCCCCCCTCGGAGGCCACGATCCTCGTGAGGGGTGGCGAAAAATAGCCTCCCCCCTGGGGATCGCCCGGGACCCGGCCAGGGATCGGCCGGGGTACTTTTCGCCCAGGGCCCCCCAGGGGCCGCCCCGCGCGCGCGAACTAGACATATTGTTAAGTACTTACCGGAGATCTCAGCACGCCTCTGGCCCGTTGAGCCGGCGAATTATCCCAAGACCTCCCAGCAGTTGCCTCCCCACATGCGACGTCCTGATTTTTGTCAATGCGGGGCCCCTGGAAATCTCGACACTTTCCCCAGGACTGGTTTTGCATCCTCAGTCGCTTTTTGACGGTCCCGAGGCCCGGCGAGGGCCCCCCGAGGCCGACAACGGCCCAAAGTTTCCCGTCCTGATTTTTTTTTCGACGCGATCATGTTTGGGTCTTACCTCTCAGAAGTCAGCGCGCGGATGTCCCTGCCAGGCCCCTCCGCGCAACACGCTGGCTCCCCTCGCGCCGCGAGCAGCGCCCGAGAGGCGCCGTCCAGGGCGCCCGCGGGGCATACCCAGTGGGGACCCATGCCAAGAGACATCCTGCTTCGTAAACAAATGATCGCGTCGTTAAAAAAGATCCGGAGGCAGGTTTTTGGCCGTTTTCGGCCTCGGGAGGCCCTCGCCGGGCCTCGGGACCGTTAACACACGACTCAGAACGAAAAACCGGTCCCAGGGAAAAAAATAAGGGACTTCCAGGGACAGGGACCCCGCATTGAAAAAAAAAGGACGTCGCATGTCTGGGCACTGGAGACCCGTGCCAAGAAACGCCCTGCTTGCCTCCAGGGTGCCCTGGGTTTGCTGTGGGTTCGATAGTTTCCCAAGGGAAGAGCGCGAGGTTCCCACACCAAAGATCCATGGACGTCCTGGGGTTTCAGGGTTGGGTTTCTCGTGGAAGGTTTCCTGCGGTCGGGCTCGACCCGGGAGATCCGCGCGGGCCGCCGAAGTGGTGTGGTGATGCTGTGCCTGCTCAGACCCTGGCTTCGGACCCGCACTTTGTCGATTCTCCGGCTGGGAGCTACTACAAAAGAGCACCCCAGAGGATACAGCAGAGACAATTGCGACGGGAAGTTCCGCCTCGGGCTCCGCCTCAGGAAAACAGGGCGGATCCTTCCGCGAAGGTCCCTGTGGCGGAAACGGCGACTGCAGAAGTAGGGCAGAAACCGGCATCAAAGGAGCTCGAAAAGTAGGGCCGGGAGTTGCCCGCCCACACATCGTGCGACATCGCCAAGCGAGCAGCGGCGGATCTGAAGTCAGGGGGCCCCCCGACGTCATGACTCTTTTGCACGCCCTGGGCCCCCCGAGGCCTGCACACCTCCCCTGGGGCTGCTTTTTGTTCCCCATCTGGGCTCATCGTTTGACTGCCCCGGGCATCCCGGCGAGGGCCCCGGGAGGCCGAAGACAGCGAAAGCTTCCCGTCGTGCTTTTTTTCCCGAGGCGAGGGTGTCTGGGCTCGAATCCCAGGACAAGAAGCCGTGGGGCGAGCTCGCGAGGACGGGCGTGGCCACGGCTGCCGTCCACATGCAGGACGGCACGGAGAAGCACCTGATCCAGTGGAGCAGCGAGGGCCAGCGCATGGGCGGCGGGCGGACCGGGCTGCTGGGCTGGTCCAGGTTCCCAGAGAACAAGGATCGAGGAACACAGCAGCTGCATAGGAGGAGGAGGACGAGGAGGAGGAGGAGGAGGAGGAGGAGCAGGATAAGGAGGGTATGGAGGCGCGCGTGCTCCTTGGACCTGCGCTGCGCCCCCCTGGCGGCGCCTCGCGCCAGGGATGAGAGGCCCAGCACCGATGCACGAGATCTGCGCGGAACGCCGAAAGTTTCTGTTCATGCCGTGTTCTCTTCTTGCATGTAAAGGAGATGCAGCTCGTCCAGGGCCTCGTCAACTACGGGCCCGTCGCAGTCGCCGTGGCCGCGGGATCCGACTGGAGCTGGTGCTCAAGAGGAGGGCGAGTCGAGCTAACGGCAGCTAGCCTTCGGGGGCCCTCGTCGCCATGGCTGGACGCAGCTCGGGCGCTGGTGCGGCTGGACAGAGTTTGAGCTGCCCTGTCTCAACTCGCCGTCCTCCGAGGTACTCCCACGGCGTCTTGACGCCAGCGGGCTGCGACAAGAGGAACATCATCAGCCACGCGGTCGTGCTGTACGGCTACGGCAGGACCACGAGCGTCAAGGTCGGCGAGGTCAGGTACTGGCAGATAAAGAATTCGTGGGGGCGCAACTGGGGCGAGGACGGCAGCATGCGCCTCCAGCGCGTCGGCGACGAGGAGGAGCGCTGCGGCTGGGACAGCTCCCCCGAGATGGGCTCTGGCTGTAAGGGGGGGCCGAAGCAGGTCTGGGTCTGCGGCTCCTGCGGCATCCTGTACGACACGGTCATGCCGCTGTTCCGGCTGTGAGCTCCTCCGCGCGCCTCTGGAGTGCCTCTGGGCCGAGCGGGAGGGCCGCCGCCGCGGGCTCCCCGGGCTCTCCCGGGCCGACCTGGCCCGAGGCACCCCGTATGCAGCAGCGGGAGGCTGCTCCTTTTCACCCCGGCAAGTTTACCTGCATGGACGAGGCGGGGGGGCCTGAACCTGAAGCAAGACGCAAGCGACTTGCACGGGCGGAACTCACGCAAGGCGCAAGGCACTTGCACGCCAGGACTCCTTGGAAGAGGGGCGAAGGGGGGGTGGTGGAGTGGGGTGGGCGAGGCGGGGGGGGCGGGGGGGGGCGGGGGGGGTGGGGAGGGGGGCGAACGCCATGCAAAAACTTGCCCGAAATAACAAAAAAACAGGCTCTGGCCTGTCGGGGTACCCGCATCTCAGGCTGCCCCCCGCGGCGCCACGGCTCCGGGTTCGCAGCGCCGAGCACGCCGCCGGCCAGCAGGGCACCCTCGGAGGCTCAGCTCGAGCTGCCGGGCTGCCAGGCCGGAGCACGGAGCCACGGGGGGCATGGGCTGGAGAGGACGACGACGACGACGACGACGAGAACGACGACGAGGACGATGACGAGGACGACGACGAAGACGCCGACGACGACGACGACGACGACGACGACGACGACGACGACGACGACGACGACGACGACGACGACAACGAGGACGACGAGGACGACGAGGACGGTGACGACGACGACGACGACGCCGACGAGGACAAGGACGAGGTCGTTGCCTCAGCTGGCCCTCCCTCCGCCTCCCGCGCCCCGCCTCGCGCAGCCGGGCTGGTGTTTCTGTCGGCGCGCCGCCCGGCCGGCGCTTCGCCCCAGGGGCTGCCACGTTGTTTTTTGCTGCTCGGGAGGCGCCCGCAGGTTTGCGCGGGCGCCTCCAACATAATTAGGTTACGCCGCAGGGGAGAGGAGACAGGGGAAGGAGGAGAAACGAGAGGGAAGGAGGAAAAGGACGGCGAGAGGAGAGAGGAGGAGGAGGAGGAGGAGGAGGAGGAGGAGGAGGAGGAGGAGGAGGAGGAGGAGGAGGAGGAGGAGGAGGAGGAGGAGGGAGGAGGAGGAGGAGGAGGAGGAGGAGGAGGAGGGGAGGAGAGAGGAGGAGGAGGAGGAGGAGGGAGGAGGGAGGCGGGAGGAGGAGGAGGAGGAGGAGGAGGAGGAGGAGGAGGAGGAGGAGGAGATAAGGAGGAGGAGGAGGAGGAAGAAGAAGAAGAAGAAGCCCGGGCTTCGGCGCCGCACAACTTCTTTTTGGATTTTGGCCGGGAGGCGACGCGCGAGCGCACCCCCCCCCCGCATCACGCGTGCGCGGCCGAGGCGCCCGCCCCGTCCGCACGCCGCGTGCGCTCTCTTCCTCCTCTCCTTCCTCTCCTCCTCCTCCTCCCTCTCCTCCTCCTCCTCCTCCTCCTCCTCCTCCTTCCTCCTCCTCCTCCTCCTCCTCCTCCTCCTCCTCCTCCTCCTCCTCCTCCTCCTCCTCCTCCTCCTCCCCCTCCTTCTCCTCCTCCTCCTTCTCCTGCTCCTCCTCCTTCTCCTCCTCCTCCTCCTCCTGTCTCGCCACCGACCAGCTCCTTCCGCACCTTCCGCGCGACAGGTGCCGCGCTGCCGCGGCCGCCGCCGCTGCGGCACCTTACGAGCGGAAGGCGCTGAAGTTGCAGGTCGAGGGTACGTACGTCTCCTCATCCTCCTCGTGCTCCTTCTCCCTGGAGCTCGCGGAGTGTCGTCCGTCCCCAAGATGAGGTGCCGATCAGCAGGGGGGCAAGGAGCGGCTGGCTGAGAGCGGTTGGCCGTTTCGGACCTGTCCTCGGGGGGGAGGGAGCAAGGAGGGAAGACGGGGAGGAGGGAGCAAGGAGAAGGGCAGGACGAGGATGACAGAGGGAAGAGGGGGGAGAGGGTGGAGGGGGAGGGAGGAGAGGGAGGAGGGGGGAGGGAGGGAGGGACGGAGGGAGGAGGAAAGGAGGGAGAGCGAAGAAGGGGAGTAGTAGGTAGTAGGAGGAGGAGGACGAGGACGAGGAGGAGGAGGACGAGGAGGAGGAGGAGGAGGAGGAGGAGGAGGAGGAGGGAGGAGGGAGGGGGAAGTGGAGGAGGAGGAGGCGGGAAGGGAGGAGGAGAAGGAGGAGGAGGAGGAGGAGGAGGAGGGTGAGGACCATCGCACAGCTTGATGAGTTCGAGTTCACGGCGCACCCCGCACCGAGACAGCAGGTTACCTGCCGGGTCTGAAATCCGCACGACCCCATTGGGGGGTCTTTACTCCTGAGGCGACGGGTTGGGAGCTGCGGCTGCCGCCAACGCTTGGCGGTAAAACAGTTCGAGGGGAATTGGCGGGCGAAACACCTGGCGAGCACGAGGGTCAATCCTCTTGTGGGTCAGCGCTTGCGCTATTGCCTGCTGTGTGCTGGCACTGTTCGACTGAGATTATCTGGTGCACTCTCTAAACAACAGGCCCCTGGTTCCCGATTCGGAGTACGAGTCACAATCGAAACACATGATTACCGTGCTCGAGTTGAGCAGGTACTCAAAAATGAACAAACGGTGGCCCCTGGGGTTCTGCGCCGGCGAGGCCAGGCCAGCGCAGAAACCAGGGCCGCGCTCGAGACGTCTACGGTGGTACTGAGCGTCGTTCTTAGCTGTGGATCGGCACAGCGTGCAGAGGTGGCGGCCGTTGACAAGCTCCCACCGATGGGTTTCTCCAGCTTCCCCAGGGGCAGGAGGAGGCGGAGGAGGAGGCCTCGGAGGAGGGGGAACAGCCCCTGGGTCCCAGGCGCGGGCAGCGGAGGCTGCTCCCATCGGTGGGTTTCTACTCTGCGGTTTCGCGAGGGCTTTCTTCCCAGGGCACGGGGCCAGCGCGGGCCACTTGGGTAACATCTTCGCGACAATGAACAGGAAACGGCAAAGTAGGCTTCCATCATATTTGGCCAGCTCGATCTTGGCCCCAGAAGGCCTGCAAAACTTCTGAGCAGCTCTCTTGGCCGCTTTGTTTGCCGCATCGTTACCTTTGGCGTGGTTATCTAGAAGCTTCCTGATCGTTAAACTCCTGGCTCAGGTCCTGGTTGGCTTTGACTTTATCGAGACAACTCTCGGGCGACACGACGGCTTTGCCCATCAGAACCTTGAAACTTGCATGCACATTCTTCCTGGGGTACCCAGGTTGTTGATAAAGGTGAAACGCTCCGAGGTAATTCGTGCCGACTTTCTGTACTAGCGGCGATCTGGTGCAGGCTGCGGCAGTGGCCAGCATTTCCGCCACCCCTGAACCATGCGGGACAATTTCTCCTACTTGGCCTGAAGAAATGGCGTGGGGTTCTCCTTCTTGCATGGAGACTACAGCCCAGCCTGCAGAGCGGTGAGATCGGTGTTGATACGGATCGTTGCTGCCGCCGACATACACCTGACCCTCGAAGGCTTCTTCAAGCGAGCATGTGGGGTCGCTGCGCCAGAAATCGCAGCTGCTCAACCCTGTGCCCTCGGGAGCTCCAATGTTGAAGTCTGGCGCCTGCTGGTATCCGAATCTACGGAGCGGATCTCTGTCATGATTGGCTATCAAATTCAGCTTTTCGGACGACAAGGCTTGGGCTCTCTCCGCATGGGCCAGGGGACAATCAAAAAGACGGTGGCTGATGGAGTCCGAGAGGGATCCACACTCACACGTACAGTCTATGATATATCAAGCATCTTTGGCTCTGGATTTCGTCCAGCAGGCTGGCGCGAGAAAAGTTAACAAACTGCCCCTCTCTTGCTTGCTGAGGGTTGGACTGGACAAAATGCGGGGTCAACTCTGGAGTCGAGGGCGGCTCCGGGGTGGCCGAGCTTGGAGGCCACGGTTTCAGCAATCTGTTTGTTCCCAGTCCCGGCGCAGCAGGTTTTGGCAGCGGTTAGCTGCGTAGCGTTGAGGCCCGTGACTTCATGGCCGGAAGATGTTGCCGCGAATCTGCCTGTATTGTAGATCGTCTTTGTGTCCCTCCTGCCCTCCTGATAGCTCCCAGCCTCCTCGTCCTCGTCTTAGTCTTGTTCATCCTAGCGGTGGCGAGGCGGTCCTCTCTCCATCGGCACTGGGGGGGCTCCTGCGGCGATCTCGCAGCCGAGGTCGGGGCCCGAGATGTCCAGCGACGAACCTGCTCGGCCTCGAAGCTTGCGCTCGAGACCCTCTCTCGGCGCGGCGCAGGGGGCTATCATCTGAGTCTTGGCGGGGGCGACCGAACTGTTTAGATCCCGCTGGATGCACTGGATGAGGCTTCTCGGTCCACGGTCTAGCCTCGGGATGACATTATTCATGTAGATCGAAGGCGACTTTCTACGAGGAGGTCATCTGTGAACAGGTGGAGGTCTAAATTAGGGTTCTGCTGGGTCCAGGAGTCGAGGGGGCCGATGGTATACATCTGTATGAGATACGTAGCAAGCCCACACCCCGCGGCTATCCCACGCACCGTGTTGCCGACCGACACGACGAGGTCCTGAAGGGCTACGAACTCGGGGCTAGCGTAAATGCTGAGATGATCCTTAGCAGCGTAGCTGGAAACCCATTGTTGAGCACCCTGGTGGCAAGCTTGCTGCGGCTAATATGCTCATAGCAGTTGCTGAGATCGTAGAGGATCATTCCAGAATGCAGTTGCCCGTTGCGCTAGCTGTAGCACTGGCAGTCTAAACTTTGCTTGGACACTAGCTCCATTATGTAATGACCAGCTTGATGGGCTAAGGATGGGCGCCTGCGTTGCCTCTCCACTCGCCGTTGACTGACGGACGCGAGCCTGTGTTTCATGAAAAAACCGAGATGATGGTCTGTATCTGAGAGGGCATGAAGCCTAACCTTTCAATAATCAGGAGCAGCTGGGCGATCAGGTCCGCCTGCTGCTCTGTGATCAGGGCGAGGTGCCTAGGGTGGACTCCATCCCACGTGGAGGCCGTGCTCGTGGCGAAGCTTTTGGCGGCGTCTCGGGCAATCTGACCCGTCATGGGTCCCAGGGCAGCCATGTCATCGATGTCCCTCGGAATTGGAGTAACTTGCGTTGTCGAAGTAGTGTCCCAGATATTCGCCAGCCTCTCCGCTCCCCCTTCGAGAATGCTGCTGGGTCGTCCTGGCCACTTGCCACTGATAAAAGTAGCGGCGGGCTTCCAAGCGTCGAGGTTCGTCGCCCATCTGCGGGCCCAGCCGACGCCGCCCTGGAGTGGCGCTTGGACCCGCAAAGCCCAGGATTTGGAAGCTTCCGAAAAAAGCTCTTCTTTCGCTCGTACTCGATGTCTTTGTCGAGATCCTGGAGAATGGCGCCGATGGCGTGGTCGGCTGCGCCCGCGGATATGACTCTTGCTGCAGCGTCTGCTCGCAACAGGTCGCATAGACGGGTAGCTGCTTCCAGGCTGCCCTTCAGGCTCAGGACAGTGTGAAACTCTGCTGGTGGGCCCTCGAGACCCGCGATCAGATGGATTACATGCGACATGTCCTGCTTACCGACGGCGAAGTTTATGTCGGCGAGGCGGCTTCGAAGCCATCTGCGCTGGCTCCCCAGGGATCTCCAACGGGTCCTGGTCCGATTTTCTTTCTGCTCCGACCCACTTGATTTCGGGGGTCGAGGTGTCGACGGGTGCATGGGCGGGGTGTCTGCGATGCTGCTGATCTGCTTTTCGAGGTCGTGGAGGACGGCGAAGTAACAATAATCGAGGATCGATTGTTGCTGCTGCATTCCGGGAGGCTTGACGGCATCGGTGAGCAGGGAGCCGGCATGCTATAGTGCGGCCTGGCTTTGCACCCACTTGCTCGGGCGAGGCTGGGGCCCTATCGGTGCTGCTGAAGGTGACCTCTGCGGCTTCTTCAGTGCTAGAATCAGGCATTCTTTTTTACCTAGAACGTCTAGGCAGACTGGCCTGTGCGGCGACAGCGGATAGCGGGTCCACGTTTGGACCCTGTCAATCTTCTCACCCAGGGTTTCGCTGATCAGGAAATAGTCCAGGATGCTTTGCGATTTTGGCTTTCGGCACGCGGGGGCCTCGGGGGCAACCAGACGGAGCGGGGCCTTGTGGAGGAACTCTGTGTTTTCGATCTTCTCGTGGGGCAAGTTGAAGTCCTCTGCAACGATGATTGGGAGCTTGCTGAGCTCCCGCTGCACTGCGATGTCTGCTTACAGGCCCAGGTTTGTCTCACCTAGACCTTCAAGCGATTTGAAGTACGCACGGAGAATGCCCATCTTGGGGAAACCTGGCGCCTCTTGGCGGATGCCCGTCAGGTGGCTGGGGTCGACCGAGGCAGAGGAAAGCATGGGCTTGATCCCGAGGTCGAGCTGATCTCTGATGACGATGGCCATTCCGTTGATGCGCTCGGATTTGTCGCTCGCAGCTGCTGGTGGGATGCGAGCAAGCCAGCCCCGACGCTGGCACCGCTGAATCTTCTGAGCAATGACGCCCCCATCGATGAGCCTGTGCTCCTGGATACCAATCACCGTCGCGTCATTAAACCAACATGACCCAAGGAACTGCTCAAACGCGTTCCAGCAACTGCCGTTGAACGTTACCAGCTTCAGGTTAAAGGCTGGACGGGGCGGCAGGGTCGGCGCCGCCTGTCGAGGCGACGGCCTCTTTGATCTTCTGGGCGGTCTCGGTGTCGGCGTTTTCCTCCATGGGCTGCGCCACTTCCGAGAGCGCGTCTGCTGCGCGCTTGTCTCCGCGGCCGAAGCCCGCGAAGGCCATGGCCTCATCCTCCACCCCCGAGTCTGGGCCGACTGGGATGCGCTGCGATCTCTCGGGCGGGTGCATCGCGGCGGCGGCGAACAGCGGCGGCGCCTGGAGCGGGGCTGTTTTCGCCGACGGCGGTGGCAACTGCTGCCTCGGCGTGGCAGGCCGTGCTGCGGCTGCGGGCGGCGTGGTCTGCGCTGCCATGGCCTGCTCGTGCTGCTGCTGCTGCTGCTGCTGCTGCTGCTGCAGCTTGTCGAACGTGTCGGCCAGGGGCTGCATTTTCTCCGGAAGCTCAGGAGGGGCTACACCACCTGTCGGGGTCTTGGCCTGCAGCGCAGCGCAGACCAGATCCGAGATGTCGCTCTGGGCCGTGGCCTATTGCGCCGCCGCCGAAGCTGCCATGGCGCGCTGGGCCTCCAGTATCTGCAGCTCCTCCTCCGCGTCGGCGATCTCCTTCGCGCGGCCCTGGTACGCACTAGCCAGCGTTGCGATATGAGCGGCGGTGTCCTGGAGGTCGGTATCCAGGTCATCGGGCTTTGCTTTGATGGCGGTGGTCTGCCCGCTGAGCGACTGAGTCTGTTGGTCCAGGCTCTTGCCTCGAAGCGCCTCCATCTTCGCGTTCTTGAGAACCTCCCAAGCGTCGTTGCACTCCTGGGCCTGGACCCCGACCCACTTCCGGCAGAACGTGACCTGAGCTTGGGGGCCAGGGCCACGGGGTCGGGCGCCTGGGGGCCGCCGACGGGCCCAGCGTCGGCCATGGCGGCGTCCTCTGGCTCGAAGCGGGTGCGCTGCTGGTGCTCTTTTTCCACAGTCGACACGCGGAGGGCGGGATGCGGGGTGGCCCGATCCTCGCTGGCCCGACGAGGTAGGTTGCCGCGGCCTGGGCGACGTGCCGCAACGAGGGCAGGCCCTGGCGCTGGCCCACTCCCATCCCTCGCATCCAGCTTTGGTGCACCCCAGGCAGCGATGGCGAGGGGCCATGCCACGACACTGCAGGAGCGGGCGGGCCTGGGACGAGAACTGGATCGGGGAATCGCTGCTCTGCCCTGGGGCGCTGCGCCCCAGAAGCTCTCGAACCTGGGTCACGGATGCAGCCAAAGCTAATCGCTGATTCGCGGGCGTCTATAGCCCTTCACAACGTTCAGCCTTGAGCCAAAATGGCTACGAAGGAGCCAACATGGCTACGAAGGAGGAGGAGGAGGAGGAAGAGGAGGAAGAGGAGGAGGAGGAGAAGGATGAGGAGGAGGAGGGAGGGGAGGCGGAGGAGGAGGAGGACGAGGAAGAGGAGGAAGAGGATTAGGAGGAAGAGGAGGAGGGGGAGGGGGAGGGAGGAGGGAGGAGGGAGGAGGGAGGAGAGCAGTATAGAGCGCGGGGGAAGTAGAAGCAGAGCTTTCTGCTCTGCTCGTAGCCATCGGCTTACCAGGTAATTATGTCGTGCTCCTGGCCAGGCCAGCTGTGGAATCCTCCGTCGCAGGCTCCAGGCCGTCAAGTACTGTCCGCGCCGTCTCCTCGCACCACTGGTGGACGTGGTGCACCCACTGTCGGGCGTGCACGTGCCGTGGCAAATGTGCCGCACGCGCCGTGCCCAGCAGATCATACAGCAACAGTCCTTCGCCGAAGCCTCGCCCGTCAGCAAGGAAGCAGTCGACTGTATGGGCGCAGGCACCGCGCCCCGACTGCAGAGCGACCTGGGGGCCAAGTGCGTGTCCGTAGACATGCCGACCATACGCGCTGCACGGGAAGCGCAGCTGAAGGGCGCAACGGAGAGGGTGCACCCGGCGGTTTTCTGACGTTGCTATTTTCGGCCTTTGGGGCCCATGGATCCGTAATAAAATGATTCGGGCTGAAAAACCCGTCCCGAGATGGGGTCCAGGCCTCTGGGGGTCGTCCGCGCTGCAAGCAAAAGCGCGACATCGGAGCTCTGGGTCTCCTCCTTCCTCCGCCAGGAGTTTGCAGGCGTCAAAGAGAGGGGGGGGGGGGGGCATTCTGTGTGCGTGTTGGTATGATGGTGTCCGTGGCCATGAAGAGTCTCAGAGTTCATGCCCCCCTCCCTGCTCCCCCCCCCGTCCGCGCACATTCCCCCGGCCGTGATGCTCAAAACCACCCCCTTTTCCTGCCCTCCCCCCCCCAGACACGATCGCGTCTTAGAAAAATCAGGACGGCAGGTTTTTGCCACTCTTCGGCCTCGGAGGAACCTCGCCCGGCCTTGTTGCCGTCAAAAAACGGTTCTGGACGAAAAACCGGTCCCAGGGGAAAGGGTCGGGACTTCTAGGGACGCCGTATTGAAAAAAAAAAGCATGTCGCATGTCTGCGCCCCCTTCTCGGCGCACCCGACACAACAAACTGGGGCGACCGACCGCGCGGGCCCGGCCGAGAGCTGCGCAAAGTGATGCCGCCAGGAAGCCCTCCCCGGGCTTCCTGCTGCGACTGTTTTCCCCTATCGTGGTTCTCAGCGTACTCCCCAGCGAGGGCTGCGAGAACCAGCCGCGAGAACTAGAGGTGTTTCACTATTTTCGGCCTCTCGGGGCCCTTAGCGGCCCTCGGAACAGTCAAACAACGCTTCAGGATGGAAAACCGGTCCCTGGGAGTGGGTCCAGACCTTTGGGGGTCGACGATCTGAAAAAATCACGACGTTGGGGCTATGGGTCCGAGGCGTTCCAGAAAGGGCCTCGCCTCGGGACCCGAAGTGTTTCGCGCCAGCGTTGGACGCCCCTGGAAGCAGAACAGAGAAACCTGGGCTGGCCAGCTCCTCGTCAGTGGTGCCGCCTGGGGATTGTCGCCTCCATGCGCATCCCATCATCAGCAGTGTGCCACCATCATCGTACTCATTGTGCCCGTCAGCATCACCATAGCACTTACCAAAGGTAGGGCAAGGCATCACTCCCGTCATCACCAAAATCCGCAGTCACTCTGTCTTAAGCGGGTGCCCGTGACGAATTGCTGGGCACTTCCATAACCACACATCCGTGTATATTGTATATTACACCCCGCAATTACGCACATGGGGCGCATCCTGGCGCTGACTGCCTTCGCGGGGCACGCTGTGCACACCCAGGGGTTGAAGATCTTGTCCAACTCGAGCATCGTCTCGCTTGCCTGCGCGGGCCTGTCGCTGGAGACCTTCGAGGACTTCGTGAGGGAGTACGGGAAGGAGTACTCGCCCGAGGAGTACGGCACGCGCAAGGAGCTCTTCAAGAGCCGCATCGCGCACATCGCCGGCCACAACTGTGCCGACAGGCACCTCTGGAGTGCCCAGGTCAATCACATGGCGGACTTCGGCTTGACCCAAAAGGGGGTCCAGCGACAAGGGGGTGATGCAATAGATTTGGTGCAATAGATTTGTGGGGTTGCAATACATTTGGAGCGTGCAATACATTTCGGGGCGCTGTATTTGCGCGTGCAGCACATTACTTGCAACACAATGCAGCACATTACTGGCTCAAGGGCTCAAGGCTGGGCTCAAGGTTGGCTCAAGGGCTCAAGGTTGGCAGCCGTCGACCAGAAGCCCCTGTCAAGGATGGGGTGCCGTCCTTCTCCTTCATCTTTCACGCTTTTCCAATTTCTTCTCGTATCCCATCCCCCATGGCGGGGCACTGCCGAGTCTGCCTCGCCCGCGGCGTCGCCGGCCCCGCCCTGCCAGGCGCGGATGTCTGCGCGGCGCACCGGGGGCTCCCGATGGCTGCTGCCGCGCCGGCGATCGAGGACACGGACGACGGCTCCGGCGCCACGCAGGCCATGGCGACCTTGCACGTGGGCGCTGCCGCCGACCCCAGGGCGGTCCAGCCGCCCGGCGTGGGACCCGCGGCTGCTGCCCCCGCGCCGCCCCCAGGCCTCCTGCAAAAGCCCACCGCCGAGCCCATGCTCGCGGAGCTGATCGAGCACGAGATGTGGTCGAACTTCGAGATCGTGCAGGCGGCACGCAGGGTCGACGGGCAGACGGTCGTGCCCCGCTCTCTGGATTCGCGTTCGGAGTCCACGCTGGCCTTGAAGTCGCTCGCGTACAACCCTGCGGCTGCCGACGCGTGGAGCATCCTCGGCCCCTCGCCGCTGGAGGGCCCGGACCTCTCCCTGCACACCATCGGGGCCCGCCTCCGCTTTGCCAAGCTCCTCGCTTCCATGATCGACACCGCGCCATGGCCACCGGCCGACAGGGCAGGGGCGCATCGAGGTCATCGCGAAGAGCACCCAGGCGGCCACGACCTGCTTCGCCTCCTTCGACAGCTGGCTCAGGGAGCGCAGGCGGGCCCGCCCTTCAAAGCTCCCCCTGTGGCACGAGCTCGGCCACCGCGCTCTCCTCGCGGTCCTCGACACCGCCCCGGGCGCCTCCGAGGCCGTCTGCACCCAGTGGTCCGCCTTCCCGACGACCACGCAGTACCAGGGCCGGATCGCGCCCACGAGCGAGGCCCGCATCTTGGCCGACCTGGCAGAAGAGGGCGACCCTTCCTTGTGGGACGCGGTCAGGGCTAGCGGCAAACCGCTTTCACCCTGGGCTCCCGCTGGCGCCTCGGCGCTCGGTCGCCTCTTGGCTTCGCTCCTGCGCCGCTCAGCAGTCGAGGCGTCGTGCCGGCACATCCGCTTCATCGTCCCTTTGGACCTCCACCCGGGGTGCACCACGAGCGAGACGATCTGCGACTTGTGGTGGCACGATTTCCTGAGCGAGAACTGGGCGGAGATGATTCGGAGCGTTGAGTCCCACCCGCAGCCCATGGAGTTCGTCTCCCCAGGACCTTCGGGACCCCGCCACGAATTCCGAGGTCTGGCGATCTTCACGGGACCCTCCACCCTCCTTCGGCGACACCACCAGGTACGCGAGCTGGAGTCGCCCATCCTCACATCGGAAGCTGCCCCGACCTACGTCGTGGACCTCCCCTCGATGCTCACGGTGGAGGTCACGCATGCGTTGCTCGATGCCGCCGGCCAGTCGGCGCAAATCGGGCGGATTTACCGCAGCCCTGGGCACTCGGAGGAAACCCCGCGGGGTAGGGTGGAGATCCGGTTCGCCTTCCACACGCCGCGCTTGGAGCAGGAGTTGCGGATGCGCCAGGTCCGTCGTCACTTGCCCGCTGGCGTGCGCTTCGCCTCCCACGACCTGTTCACCGAGCCCGGCGCCCTGATCGCAGAACTCGGCCACGCGGGCGCCATCACGTCGATTTGGAGCCTCTGCTCAGGAGCTTTGTTCCTGGGGAAGAGCCGGCTCCTCCTCAAGGAGACCGCCGCTGAGACGTGGCAGGCGACGATGGACACGCTTATACGCAACGACCCGGACACGGCCGTCTACAAGCTGAAGCACCGGCCTTCGCGACATGGAGGGCGGGCATTCTCGCCCCCCCCGGCGCTGCTCGCGCGCGTCGCGGCCACCCGCCGCGCCAAGACGTCCCGCGGGGCCTCGTCGACGACCCAGGCCATCGCGGACGTCGCGATCACGGGTCGCCTCCACGCCGACGAGCACGCCGTTGTCCGCACCCTCATGAACCACCTGGCGTCCCAGTCAGGCCTCCAGCTGACTGAGCAGTCAGACGGACCGAGCAGCAAGGTCGGCACGTGGAAGTGGCTTTCGGCCACAGACCCTCCGGCGCCGCCTGGCAGATCTCGCCTGTTCTTGAAGGACCTATCTGAGGCGTCTCGGATCAAGGCGGCTCTCCACGACAAGACCATCAAGATCGGCATGGACACGTTCCGCCTCCAGGCCCACAACGACCTGCAGGACCGGCTGCGGGGCGGCAGTGCCGTCCAATGACTAGCCCCCGTTGGGGTTGCTGCCTGGGCCACTGACGGCTCAGGGTGCATGTTCCTCGTGCTGGACGTCGCACTGCACCTCCTGGGCCCCCCGCAGCCCACGAGCCACAGAGGCCACGCAGGCGCCGAGGTGAATTCGATTGCCGCCGCCGCCGCCGACTCTCATCTGCCGCCTCTTCTTCTTCTTCTTCTTCTTCTTCTTCTTCTTTTTCCAGCCCCTCACGAACATGTTCCCGCCACTGCGACGTCCCGCTGTCGCTTCGCCAGCGTGCGCTCCTCCGACGGGCGCGCGGCATTGCGCCGCCGACCTGCGTTGCGACGCCTCCGACACGTGTGACCCTAGCCAGAACGTTTCCACCGGGGGCAGCCGGCGCTGGCCACCCCTTCCGGGGCGATCTCTCGGTCTGCACTTGGAACGCGCAAGCGCTCTTCGCTCAGCACCCCATCCTGCAAATCAACAAGTGGAAGAACCCCGAGCGCCTTCATCACCAGCACGACGTCGTGATGATCACCGACTCCCACGGAACCGAGGACTCCTTGCTGTTGACTGCGGCCCCGCGCGGCTCCCTGGCGCGGTGGGCCCCTGGGACGGTGCGTCGCGGAGGAGTCGGCGTGGTTGTTAAAGAGTCGTTCCTGGGGCACTTCCCGCGCCGCGACTGGGTCATCGTGCACCCGGGCCGCGCCGCTGTCCTTCGACTGAACGGCCCTCTTTGGCGCCGTGGATTTCCACGTGACCTACTTCCAGACGGGCGCCGCCACCGGTTTCGCGGCCCCCTCGGAGGCCCTGGTGGAGCCCAAGCACGAAGCGGAGGTGATCCCACTCCGCCAGCAACGCGCCCGTCTTCGAGCTGCAGTCGCCCAGAGCACACGTCCAGCACGCGAGGCGCTGCCCATCATCGCCGGCGATTTCAACTGGGTCGCCGAGGCCAGGGGCCGCATCTGTAAATCCACGGGGGCTTCCACGGGCCAGCGGGGCCGACAGGAAGAGACCCACTGGTCTGGACTTCCCCCTGCCTTCTCCGAGGTGCACCAACCCTGCATGACGCACGAGTCCGCCCAAGCGCGGTCCCGGCTCGACATGGTCTATGTCAATTTGGAAGCCGCCGACCTGCTAGACCGCCAGATCACAGTCGGGGTGGACGACTGGGCCTCCGGCGTCTCCAACCACCGCCCGGTGTTCTTTGCGCGCCGTGCGCCCCTGCCCAAACCAGCTGCCCGCAGGCCCATCTCGCTGGAAGCGATCCGTCGCCCCGGCTGGGCACAGGCCGCGGCCCTCCGGTTCCAGACCCTCTGCGAGGAGAACTCCGCCACGAGCGCCGCGCAGTGCCTCGCCCTCCTGCGCGTGGCCATCCGCGACGCGGCGACCACCGGGGGCGCCGTGCAGCCCGCGGCCCGCGCGGACTCCCCCGACGACCAGATGGGCTGCACCACGGCGTTCATCCGGGCCGTCGAGTCCCACTCCACATCCGCGATGTCGGCGGCGATCGGGCGACGCCCGCACCTCTGCTCCTTGGCCCCCAACCCGTGCGACCCCGCGCTGGCCGCGGGCCGCGGCTTTATCCCGGTTCGCGAGCGCGCGGTGGAGTTGGCTCGCGCCCACGCGATCGCAGAGCTCACGCAGTTGCATGAGAAGTCGCTCGATCCCCCCCCCAGAGGTTCTGCGCCGCGCCCGGATAAGAAATTTGCGGCTCCAGCCCCTGTTTCGCCAGGAAGGGGCAAGTTCGCGCAAGTTATTTGGTGCGAGCATGGCACGCTTCGCACGCAGCCCTCTGACATGGCCTCGGATTTCGAAGGCACTGGGAGAAGGTCTTCACTGCGGGGGCGAAGAATCGAGCACTCCGTCGCCGCTAGTTCGAGGAGGACCTGCCGCCTGAAGTTCGCGCTTCCTTGCCCCCCGCGAATTCTCCCCGGTGGCAAGTGCGGCGCGACGACATCAAAAAGGCGATCCGGTGCTCGGGGTCATCGTCTCCAGGATCTGACGGGACCCCCGCGGAGGGGCACCGGCAATTGGGCGAGCTGGGCGCCGACGTCTTGCACAACGCATTTTCCTGTTTGTCTGGCCCCGACGGCGAGGAGCTCCAGCGCCGCCACCTTCACGATTTCAATTTCTCCCTCCTGCACCTCCTGCCCAAGAAAGAGTCGGGCTACGACGAGGTCGCTGGCAATTTCTACAACGCGGACAAGGTGCGCCCGATCAACGTGGTTAGCTTCGACAATCGCATCTCGGCTAACGCTGCCCGCTTCCGCATGGGGGTAGTCCCACATCATTGGTCTCCAGGATCCAGCGGGGCTTCGTCGGAGGCGCTCGCTCCTTGCCAGCGCGATTGACGTCGACGCGGAGATGCGTTTCACCGCGTTGTCTCAGGAGGACGGGGCTTGCATCTTCTTCGATTTCTGGGCGGCGCCCCCGTCGATCGACCAGTCCTTCGCGCCGGAGCTGCTAGACTGGATTGGCACCCCGCCGAGCCTCGGCAGATTCATCGCGGCCCTCTACCGCGACAACTTTTGCCAAATCGTCGTCGGGGGTTACAGGCTCGAGGGCTTTGCGCACTCGGCGGGCGGGCGGCAAGGCCGCCCGCTGTCCCCGCTGCTCTTCGCCATCGCCGCGGACCTCCTACTTCGACGGCTCCACCGGCCCCCCCCCCCGCCGCCGCCCCGCGGGCGTGCGCCGACGATCTCGCCCTCGTCGCGCCCCACACCTGCACCTGCACCTCCCGCAGCTGGAAGAACTATTCCGCGAGTATGAGATGATTTCCCGCCTGGCGCTGAACGCGGGCAAGTCAGTCGCCCTCCCCCTGCGCCCTGTCGACCTGGCCGAACTCTGGGACTCGATCTCAGCCTGCGCCCCCAGGTGGGGCGCCATGAAGATTGCGTGCGCCGCGGAGCACCTCGGTTTTACCCTCGGCCCCAGCAGCGAAGGCCTCTCGTGGGACAAACCGATGGGGATTTCTTCGAGAGGGCCGCCATGTGGGGGAAGGTCGGCTGCGGTTTCCAGCTCACGCTGCTCGAGGCCAGGATCCACCTCGCATCTGTGCTCGGCTTCGTGGCACAGCAGCTAGTGCTGTGGAGCGCGAGGCGGTGGCCCGTTTGTTCCCGGGCCCGCGGGGGTGGATCTCCCCGCCCATTCTGCGGGATCCGCTTTCGATGGGCTTTTCCGGCAGCATTCCCTCATGCCCGAGCTTGTGAAGCTCTCGCTGGCGGCCCGCTTCCGCGTGGCCCGGCACGAAGCCACGAACGAGGGCGGCCTGCAGACGACGCGCCGGGCCGGGGAGCTTCGAAGGGCCACTGCAGATTGCGACTTCGAGCTCCTTTGGGCGGGCCATGGCTCAAGACCGGCACCATTCTGCTTTTGGACGCCGCCACCTCGCACTTCGAGGATTTGGGCTGGACTGCGCGCAGGGTGCGGGAGCGCATTGAGGGGGCCGCCGACGCGGAGCTCGACGACGACGCCCGCGCCCGGAGCTCTCCATCGTGCAGGACGCGTCGGTGGTGGAGGCAGAGCGCTTCTGGCCGCGCCGGATGCAGCGTTGGCGCCTACATGTTTTACCGCCGGCCAGGCGCGCCCCGCGTGCGCGGCAGGTCGACCATGGGCGCCCTCCGGGCGGCTGCCCCGCCGCGGGTCAGAGCCGCTCTCTCACGCACATGGTTCAATGGATGGTGCGCGGGCCGGCGCTTCCAGCAGCGGGGCTCCCACTGTCTTTTTGGGTGTGACTGCGAGGATTCCATTGAACGCTATGCAGGTTGCCGGGTGGTCCGGGAGCTCGCGTGGCGGAGCCTCGCGATCCCTCGTTCCACGGCACCCCTCTCGGATTTCCTTTTCCTTTCCATCCCCCCGACGAGCCTGCCCGCGGACTTCGTCCTGCTTTCGGCCATTCGCACCGCGGCGGTGTACTTGGCGCACTGCCGGGCGAGACGCGGCGCAGGGCCTGGAACGCCCGCCGCAGCGACGCTCGGGCAGATCGCTCTGGAGCTGGTCCGCGGCCACCCCGCCGCCCGCCGCGTCAGCCGTAGCGCGCGCGCGCACGGGCGCGCGCGCACAGCAGCCGCGCCGCCAGCGGGCATTGTAGCTGAGTCTGCGGGTCTCCGCCATTGTCCTCCTGCCGGGGTGAGCCTGCTCTCCGCCTCCTCTGCCTGTCCCTTCCTCGCTCGTCCCCGAATGCTGGAATCTCCAGACATGGACAACCTCCTGAACGGAGGATGCAGTAAGAGCAGCCCGCTGTTAGTGTGGCTCTGTGCGTAGGTCGCCAGTTTATCCCGTCGTCCTCCATCCCTCCCTCCTTGCCGCTGCCGCCGCCGCTGCTTCTCCACCTTTTGATAGCGTGATGGTGTATCAGATTCGCTCCGACTGGAGCTGCACTCGCGGGGGGCTTCCGAGTGCTGGGGCATGACCAGTCTACGTTTCAGACTTCTGGATGGACCGCTGGAGCCATCAAGCTTTGCACACAGCATTTGCCCGATGTGACCTATACGTTTTTTAATGGGAATTCGTATCAGTGGGATCGTGATGGCCAACGCCTTCGACAGACAGCTGGCCAATTTCGAGCGACCCGGCCGATCTTTGATTGGAGGCTGGTCCCTGAGGTAGCGCTTTCTTCTTCCTCGTCCTCGCCCCCCTCCCTTCTGTCCTCCTCTCTCCTCGCCCCTCTCTCCCCCTCCTCGGGCCAGACAGCGCCTACCAGGCACGATGTGTGCTTGCGACGGCGAGGCGTCATGACAGGGGGAAAGCGTCGCATTCGTAAAAACACAGCGTTTCGGACCCGAATCGCTGTGCTGAATTCTGGGCCGTCTCGCGCGAAATTTGAACATGGCATTTGTGCGCGTTTGTGGTTTATTTTGCAATACTTTTGTCGCACCAGAGCTGTTGCACCGCCGAGCGCTGTCATGAGCCCGTGGCGGTTTAAAAAATGCAATAAAATTCCCCGGCGCAGTACATCTGCAAGACTCTTGCCCAAAATCTATTGCACCACCCCCTTTCAGCTGGACCCCCTTTTTGGGCCACCCAAAGGACTGGACCGAGTCAGAGCTGCTATCCCTCCGCGGCTACAAGCCGTCCGCCTCCTCGTCGACCCAGAGATCCTTGCCCCTGACGAACTTGCGCCTTGCGCGCTACTCGGATGAGCTGCCCGAGTATGTGAGCTACGGCCACCTGGCGTCCATCAAGCGCCCCGCCGATCAGGGCCAGGCGAGCGCCTTTATTTTCTGACTCGTTTTCCGATCGGCGGACCCTGAGGTCCGACGCAGCGAAAAAAATGCAACGTCGTAAAATACTCGCCCAGCGCCCTGGACCCCATCTTTCTGCGCCATACTTCGAGCCCGCGATCGATCTGTGAGGTGTGAGGGTCCCGGGGCCCCGGAAAAAACAAACGAAAACGCCCAGCTCGAAGAAATTGAGGTGCCAGGGTCTCAGCGGAAATTGCCGCACCCCGCCCACCCAACCCCCGCTCCAGACCCTTGGCGTCGTGATGTTTCAAGGGCGACCCCCAGAAGTCTGGAACCCTTCCCTGGGGCCCGCTCTTCGTCCTGAGTCTTTTTTTGACGGCGCCGAAGTCCCGTTAAGGACACCCGGAGGCCGAAGACAGCGAACAACGAAAAACCTCCCGCCGTGATTTTTTTCACAGCGCGAGTGGGGCTGGGGCGGTAGAGAAGTTCGGGGTTCATCTTGGCACCTCGTTCCGCCAGTTGGACGAGCGAGGGCCGCGGCCTTCCCCCCCCGCCCCCCCCCCACACGGGGGCGCGAGGCTCTGTGATGTGTGCGGCTGTGCGCCCTGCTTCTGCGCCTCCTGGGGCAGCAACCGGCGATTGCGAAACAAATTATTCACTGCTCATGTTTTATGTCATGTCATAGTGAGCGTCTGTTCATGAGCGTCCTACCCCCTGGCGGCTCCCCTTAGGGGTGCTGAAACCAGCGCCCCGCCTGAGACATCCTCACAAGCTGCTCTGAAAGTAAAGGATGTGGGGCATGAAAACGAGCAAACCGCCTGAGACACCCCCACAAACTGGCCGCGAACGGGCCCGTGAGAACACCCGTGGCGGCTCCCCTTAAGGGTGCTGAAGCCAACGCCCCGCCTGAGACATCCTCAAAATCTGCCGTGTGTTGAGTAACTCAGATTATGAGAAGTTCTGAGTATGTGTAGGTCTGAGTATGAGTAAGTCTGTTTATGAGTACGTCTGGGTATGAGTAAGTCTGAGTATGAGTAAGTCTGTGTATGAGTAAGTCTGTGTATGTGTACGTCTGGGTATGAGTAAGTCTGAGTATGAGTAGGTCTGAGTATGAGTAAGTCTGAGTATGAGTATGTCTGGGTATGAGTAAGTCTGGGTATGAGTAAGTCTGAGTATGAGTAACTCTGTGTATGAGTACGTCTGGGTATGAGTAAGTCTGAGTATGAGTAAGTCTGTGCATGAGTAAGTCTGTGTTCTGGGTGTGTTCTTGTTCTCTGGAGTCGGTGGCATCCAAGATATAACAAGAATCCCATATTAGGATATGGTGGAAAAACGCCCAGGTACGACGACAAGAAGATGGCGCAAGAGCGCCCCCCCGCGCCCCGAATTTCAATGTCCATCCAAGGGAGCAGGCCGCGGTTTGCAAGTGCGGGCGTTTTTTTTGGTGTTCGAAGCGACCCGCGCTCCCCCGCGTCGACCACCTCGAACTTTAAAAATTGGGGCCCGGGGGTTGGACCCGCTACGACACGCATTAGCGACGGGCGCTTTGAACGAAAACCACGGAAGGCAGGGGCTCTGCAGCGCCGGCTCGCGATCACCACGCATACACGCCAGTCGTTGAAAGTATGTACATTCGGACTCCCAGGTTCCAATCCCGGAGATCCTGGCGTCTCAATTTTTTCGAGCCGGGCGTTTTCGCCTCTGTTCGGGGCCCTGGGACCCTCACAGATCGATCCGGCTCGAAAAATTATGCCGAAAGATAGGGTGTGGGTCTCCTGGCATGATTTTTGTACGATGTTGCATGTTTTCGCTACGTCGGATCTCAGGGTCACCAACAGCATACACGCTGGTCGTCGAGAGTGGGTATTTTTGGATTCCCAGGTTCCAATCTGGCGCCTTCCCACTTTTAGGGTCCAGTGTTTTTTCATTGTCCTTCCTCGCTATGGGGCGTGCAGAAGCCGAATCTACTTCAACGCCTTCCTACTTCATGCTTCGACCCGCTTCTTCCGACCGTCGGGTACCTTTGGTTCCCCCAGGGAGACGCGAGTCTGTGATGTGTGCAACTGTGCGCCCTGTTTCTGTGTCTGCTGGAATCGCAGCCCTGGAAGGCAAGAGAGAGAGTCTAAATTGTCGGCGCTCCCGTGCGGGAGGTCCTGCAAGTCTATATTCTTGAAGCCCGCACGATTTAGGCTATTTGGGTTAGACACGGATAGACTCTTTAGACACGCCTGATATATAGACACGAATTAGACACTCATGCACGGGGCCTGCGCGAGAATGCGATTGATGCGCGAGTGTATAAATCCCGCCCGAATCGCCGAAAGTATGCCTCCGCTGCAGCGAGAGGGAACGTAACATTATTTAGATGCCGTCTTCCAGGGAAGGTAAGGCTCTGGGGCGCCAGACGCGATCACCAAAAGCATGCATCCAGCTTCCATTTGCCCGAGGACACTTTCAAGGATCACAACAAAAAGGTGGCAATCGTTCTACAGTCCCTGCGCAGCCCTTGCACAGCCTCTACACAGCCATGCGCAGCCCTGGCGCAGCTTTGCACAGCCCCTGCGTGTCCCTGCACAGCCCTGCACGGCCTTCGTGCACGCCCCTGCCCAGTCCTACGCGCCCCTAGACAGCCCTGCCCAGTCCTGCAAGCTCCTGCACGGCCCTGACAGAGCCCTGGCACAGCCCTGCACAGATCTTGTACGCAAGATTCGGAACCAATGTTTCAAAGACAAATGGAATTGCCCGAACCGCTTCAAACAGACCGACTTAGCACGGGCCCCGATCCAGACGCCCCCACCCCCCTTTTACGCCCCATGACGGGGTCAGTCATGCCTCGCGCTGGACCGCGTAGGCAATTCAAAACCATAGCGTGCACACGCTGGAGCCTCCGCTTTGTGGGCGGCGGCGGCGGCGGTGCAGAGAGAAGGAAAGAGGTGCACAATTAGCAGAAATCATTCTTGAATGAGCGGGCGAGGAGCATGAAGAGGAGGAGGAGAGGCGGAGGAGGAGGAGGAGCAGGACAAGGAGGGGAGCACGCATGGTGACTTACGAACCTGCGCCAAGCCGGAGCCTGAGAAAAAAATAGCTCACCAGTGTGGATCCTGCTGGGCGTACGCCGCCGCCGCGACGCTCGATGCACACAACGAGCTCAACAACGGGTCGCACCAGTTCTCCGTTGGCCAGATCCTAGCCTGCACCCCCAACCCCAACCAGTGCGGCGGCTCCGGCGGCTGCGAGGGGGCCACCGCGGAGTTGGCTTTCGAGTACGCGCTGCAGGTCCCGTCGTCGTCATCCTCGTCGTCATTGTCGTCGTCGCGTCGTCGTCGTCGCAGCCGTCGTCGTCCGTCGCCGTCGTCCGTCGCCGTCGCCGTCGCCGTCGCCGTCGCCGTCGTCGTCGTCTTCCGTCGTCGTCGTCGTCGTCGTCGTCGTCGTCGTCGTCGTCGTCGTCGTCGTCGTCCCCGTCCGTCGCCGTCCGTCGTCGTCGTCCGGCGCCCGTCGTTGTCGTCGTTGTCGCCGTCGTCGTCGTCTTCCGTCGTCTGTCGTCGTCGTCGTGTGTCGTCGTCGTCGTCGTCGTCGTCGTCGTCGTCGTCGTCGTCGTCGTCGTCGTCGTCGTCGTCTCCGTCCGTCGCCGTCTCCGCCGTCGCCGCCGTCGTCGTCGTCGTCGTCGTCGTCGTCGTCGTCGTCGTCGTCGTCGTCGTCGTCCGGCGCCCGTCGTCGTCGTCGTCGTCGTCGTCGGCGCCCCAGGCCCAGGTCGTCAGCAAGGCGGAGTTCCCCGCGGACAAGACAGGGAAGCAGCCCGCCTGCCCCGAGGACAAGCGGCCCTGGGGCGCCCTCGCTCGCACGGGCGTCGGCACGCAGGCCGTGCTCATGCCCGACGGCTCGGAGAAGCACATGATCCACGGGAGCTCGTGGGCGGGAGACCCTCCCAGACCCTTCTCCTCCTCCTCCTCCTCCTCCTCCTGCTCCTCCTCCTCCTCCTCGCTCCTCCCCCTCCTCCCCCTCTTCCCCCTCTTCCCCCTCCGCCTCCTCCTCCTTCCTCCTCCCCCTCCTCCTCCTCCTCCTCCTCCTCCTCCTCCTCCTCCCGCCTCCTCCTCCTCCTCCTCCTCCCGCCTCCGGGGGGAGGAGGCCCGGCCGCCGAAGATCGAGGGGGAGGGCGAGCGCAGCCCGGACATGACCGCGTCGTGAAAACATCCGGACGGAAGGTTTTGGGCCGTTTTCGGCCTCGGGGGGCCCTCGCCGGGCCTCGCGAGGTCGTGGAAAAACGGCGCAGGATGAGAAGCCGGTCCCAGGGAGAGGGTCGGGACTTCCAGGGCCTCCGTACTGAAAACAACAGGACGTCGCATGTCTTCACCAGCTCAAGACAGACGCCCAATCCCGAAAACGCGAGGGCCAAAGCAAAACGCAGGCTCCTCGAGACTTCGGGGAGGGAGATTTCGGGGTAGGCTTTTACCAGGAGGGCAGCAGAACGAACGCAGACCATGCCCCGAAATCTTCGTTTGGTGCTCGAGTCCTCGGCGGCTCCGCGACTTTGGGATTGGGAGTGTGTTTTTCCTTGGCCATGTCTGTGCTGAGATCCTGGCGCTGCAATGGTTACGATCCTGGCGTTTTCGCTCGATGCTTCGGGCCCCGGGGCCCCGACGTGGCAAAAAATTGCGGCATCGCAGAAAATCGCGACCCCATCTGTCTGCTTCATTTTTCGAGCCGATCGATCTGTGAGGGTCCCGGGCCCCAGGGCCCGAAATGGAGCGAAAACGCTGGTTGCGAACAAATTGCAACGCCAGGATCTCAGGGCAGATCAATCTGGCTCGAAACCTGCGGCAGAAAGACGGGGTCCAGGGCTCTGGGCGTGATTTTTGTTCGACGTTGCACTGTTGTCGCTACGTCGGATCTCGGGGAACGCATGATCGCGAGAGGGCCTCGCCTTCGAGGGTCGAAGGAGTTGCCATCTCTTCGTCGGCGGAAGGCGGCGCAAGGGCGGAGGAAGCCGACAAAATGATCGTTTCTCTGCGTTCAGAATTTCCAGAACCTGGCATCTCCATATCCACGGCCGCCTCGCCGCCCCCCTTAGCAGCCAGTTGCCGGTTCGTCCGAGGCTGGTCTGCGTGGGGGGAGCGCGCGCGCGCAGGCACCGTTTTCTGATTTCTTCTGCGCATTGCCGTGGCGCAGAGAAAACAAAAAAAAAAAATCCACGGCCGCCTCGCGGGTCGGGCGCGGAGATTAGATACGTTCGCCGCTCGTGAGGAGCAGCGACGCGAGCCTCATGATGGGCCGCAGGACCGGGCTGCTGGGGTGGACCAAATTTCCATCGAACAAGGATCGGGCGACGAAATCTACACATATCCACTGCTCCCTGGCCAAGTCCATCCTGATTCCAGGAGCTGTGTGTACGCCCTCCTGGCTAAGCCAGGAGGGCGTGGCACATACACCGCTGCTAGGTTCAGGATGGGCTTGGCCAGGGAGCAGTGGATATGTATAGACTTCGTCGCCCCGAAGGAGGCAGAGCTCGTTCACGGCCTCGTCAACTACGGGCCGGTTGCCATCGCCGTAGCCGCGGGCCCTGACTGGAACTGGTATTTCCACGGCATCCTGACGCCGGATGGTTGCGACAGCAAGAACGTGATCAGCCACGCGGTCGTGCTGTACGGCTACGGGAAGTCCATGAACGTCAAGATTGGCGAGGTCAAGTACTGGCAGATAAAAAATTCGTGGGGGCGAAACTGGGGCGAGGACGGCAGCATGCGCCTCCAGCGCGTCGAGGAAGAGGACCGTGAGCACAAATTGTCGGGGCGAATTTTCAGGCCCAGGGAAGCCAAAGTGCTGTCAGAAGCGAGGCTTCCAGCCTCAGCTGCTTGCGCCAAAGCTGCCACCCTGCGCGCCAAAGCTGCCACCCTGCGCGCCAAAGCACGCACGCAAGCCCAGAGACACGGCGCGTTCCGTTCTTGACCTGTCAAGTCTCACCTCCCCTTCTTTGTCCACCTGGCGCTCCACAGGAGCTGCGCTGCGGCTGGGACAACTCCCCCGAGGTGGGCTCCGGATGCAAGGGTGGCCCGAAGCAGGTCTGGGTCTGCGGCTCCTGCGGCATCCTGTTCGACACGGTCATGCCGATTTTCAGGATGTGAGATTCATTGGATGGCCCAAAGCGGCATAAGCAGAAGTCTGCGAATGCTTGCGATCCCTGTCCCTGCCGGACCAATCGACGCCGGTGTATCGGCCAACCCCTTTGGGGCTTACTCGACTGCAGACATCCTTCGGATTCTGAGCCCCTGCCAGCTTTTTTCAACAATCTGGCCTACGTAAAGGGGTAGGGTCCCCAGACCCCAGACGTCGTGATTTTGTTCGCAACGTCGGCCCCCAGAGGTCTCGACCCCTTCCCCGGGACTGGTTTTTCATCCTGAATCGTTTTTTTGACAGTCCTGAGGCCATCTGAGGCCTGGTGAGGGCCCCCAGAGGCCGAAAATAGCAAACAACCTCCCGTCATGATTTTTTCACAACGCGATGGGGTCTGGGTTCACGCGTGGTTGCCCAATGAATTCCTGGAGGTCCGCGCGCGGATTTCCTGGCCTTGGCGAGGCGGGTCCTCGGTTTAAGTCGGGCATGTCCCTCTACAGGAGGAAAATTCAAAATTCATCACAAAAGTAATCTGGGGACGATTTTTCTCATATGTTTCACCATGTTTGAATATTGTTCCCAACGCTATGTGTATATATTCCTATTTATATATTTTTACAGGGCCGGGGACCCCGGAAAAGCGGCACACGGTGCCCCCCCCCCCCTCCCAAACGAATTTCGGCCTCCCCGAGCCTCTGGGGCGCTCCTGCAGAGTGCTTCCGTGGATCTCCGGTCCTCCTGGACCCCCCAGGCAGGTCTGTCCTGCGAGTCCGACGCGAAAAAGAAGCCCCCACGACGGCCAAAGAGGGCCCCGAGACGCCCAAAGATCGGCCCAAGACGCCCAATATGAGCCCAAGACTGCCCAAGAGGCCTCCAAGACGCCCCAAGAGACCCCCAAGAGGCCTCCCAGGAGAGCCCCGAGAGGCTAAAATGGTTAATTTTCCGGTGTGTTTTCCGATGTTTTTGGCCTTCTCGCTTTTTCCGCTTCCCCACGCTCCAACACGGCCCAAGAGGCTCCCTAGATCGCCCCAGTACTGCCCAAGAGGCCCCCAAGAAGGCCCCAACACGGTCCAGGAGGGCTCCAAGACCGCCCAAGAGGCGCCCAAGGCGGCCCAAGAGAGCACCAAGACGGCCCCAAGAGAGGCCCAAGAGGGCGCCCAAAAATTCAAAACTTACGTTTTCCGCCGCGAGCGGGCCCCGAGAGGCCCCAAGAGGGCCCCATGAGGCCCCAAGAGGCTCCCCAGAGGCCCCAAGGAGCCCCCAAGAGGCCCCCAAGAGGCCCCAAAAAGATCCCAAGAGGCCCACAAACAGCCCCCAAGAGGCTTCAAAACTGCCTCCCAGAGGCCCCCGAGAGGCGTACCACGAGATCCCAACACAGCGGTCTCCCCCTCTCATTATCCCTTCTCTTTGTCGTCGCCTTCTTCGTCGTCGTCGTTGTCGTCGTCCCCATCCTCTTCCTCGTCTTCATCCTCCTCCTCCTCCTCCTCCTCCTCCTCCTCCTTCTCCTCATCCTCTTCAGCTCTTCCGGTTCAGCTCAATCGGCACAGGACTGAGGAGGAGAAACAGGAGGAGAAGCAGGAGGAAGGGGGGAAAAGAAACGGGCACAGAAGAATACGAGGACAAATAGAACGAGGAGCAGATAAAGGAGCGCGGAGGAGAAGTAACGATTACCACCCAGCTAGCAAACGAAGCAGGGGGAAAAGGATGAGGAAGAAGCAGTAGTCGAACCCGCGTCGCTTTGGATTTCCTCGCAACTCCGACTGCGGAAAGGCATTGCTCCATAGTATTCCCGCTTTCTTCGCCTGAGACATTCTTGCAGACCTTTCGAGATGCGCATGTGCATGCGCACCCAGGGCTGCGCAAACGATTTGCGTATACCTGTACATACCCTTGCACGCGTACATTCATATTCACAAATACAACGTGTACGTATGGGCGCAGATGCGCGCGCATGTACGCACGCACGCACTCCGCTAGCTTGCGAAACTCAAGGACCAAGGTGCATGGTGCGCAGCGCCAGTGCAGTCTTGTATATATATATATATATGAAAGAGTGCGTTCTGTGGTCGCTTGGAGGGGGGGGGAAACCAGACCCCCCCGCCCCCCTGGATGGAGGGGGGGGGTCCGAACACCCCCCCTTCCTCCCCTGCTTCCCCTCCTCTCCTCGGGCCGGCGCTTGCGTCGGCGGCGGCTGGCGGCGGCGGCGGGGACGACGATTTTCTTTTCTGGGCTGGCGCCGGCGCCTGCGGCGGTGGGCAGCGGCGGCGGGGAGTGTCGACGAGGACGGTGGTGGTGGTGGTGGTGGGTTGTGGTGGTGGTGGTGGCGGTGGTGGTGGTTGTGGTGGTGGTGGTGGTGTGGTGGTTTGTTGTGGTGGTGGTGGTGGTTGTGGTGGTTGGGTGGTGGTGGTGGTTTGGTGGTGGTGTGGTGGTGGTGTGGTGGGGTGGTGGTGGTGGTGGTGATGGTGGTGGTGGTGGTGGGTTGTGGTGGCGGTGGTGGTTTGGTGGCGGTGTGGTGGTGGTTTGTGGTGGTGGTGGTGGTGGTGGTGGTGGGTTGTGGTGGTGGCGGTGGTTTGTGGACGTGGTGCTGGTGGTGGTGGTTGTGGTGGCGGTGGTGGTGGTGGTGTGGTGGTTTGTGGTGGTGGCGGTGGGTTGTGCTGCTGGTAGTGGTGGCGGTTGTGGCAGTAGTGGTGGTGGCGTGGTAGATTGTGGTGGTAGTGGTAGTGGTGGTGGGTTTTTGTCGTGGTGGTGGTGGTGGTGAGAGTTGTGGTGGTGGTTGTGGTGGTGGTTGTGGTGGTGGTGGTGGCTGTGGTGGTGGTGGTGGTTGTGTGGTGGGTTGTTGTTGGTGGTGGTGGTGGTGGGTTGAGGCAGTGGTGGCGGTGGTGGTAGTGGTGGTAATCGTCGCTGCGTCTCCGCCGTCGCCGGCGCCAACGCCGGCGCTGCTGGCCGGCGCCAGCGCCAAGGGGGGGGGGGCGGTTGAACCCCCCCTTCTTGGGCTGCCTCTGGTCATCGTCGCTGCGTCCCCGCCGTCGGCGCTAGCGCTGGCACCGGCGCAGGGGGGGAGGGGGGGGTGGCCCCCCCCTCCCCCTCCCTTGGGAGAGAGGGGGGGTGCGGGGGAGGAGGGTTTGGGGGGAGGGGAGTCCCCCTGGTTTTGATAGACGGCGTCGAGTGTTGGGGGGGCCCCCCCCCCCGGGTCAAAACGAGCCGCCGAATGTTCCCAAGGCAAGCGCCCGTGAAACGCGTTTTTATTTGTTCTCTCTCTCTCTCTCTCTCTCTCTCTCTCTCTCTCTCTCTCTTTCATACACATGTATGTATGTATGTATGTATGTATGTATGTATGTATGTATGTATGTATGTATGTATGTATATATACATATATATATATATATATATGCAATCTCTGCCTGTAAGGGGACATGCCCGACCTAAACTTTGGTTGCTGCCAGAGGTGGCCCCTTAGGCCCTGGGCGACCTCGGCTTCCTCCCCGGGGCGGCCCACGGGGCCAAAGCAGGGGGTCGAAGGCTCGGAGGAGGACAGATGTGCGGATCCACCTCGATCCTTCCAAACCCCCTCGCGTTGTGAAAAAATCGCGACGGGCGGCTTTTCGCAATTTTCAGCCTCCGAGGGCCCTTACCGGGCCTCGGGGCCGCCAAAAACGACTCGGGACGAAAAACCGGACCCGCGGGGAAGTGGTCGAGACCTCGGATGGTCGACGTTGCGAAAACATCATTGCGTCGGGCTTCTGGGTGTCGTGACGCCTTGCGTGCCGGTTCTGGCCCGGCTCGAAAGGTGACGCATGAAAGATGGGGTCCGGGGCTCCGCTCGCGATATTTTTGCGCTGTTGCAATTTGTTGTGCGGCGTCGGGCCTCAGGGATCAGAGGTGGAGGAGAGGAGGGAGGAGTGAGGAGGCGGATCTGTACCCAGCCATGATCGCGTCGTAGTCGTAAATAAATGATGGCGGGCGGCTTTGGGCCGTCTTCGGCCGCGGGGGGCCCTCGCCGGGCCTCGGAACCGTCAAAAACCGACTCGGGACGAAGAGCTGGCAGGTCCCGGGCAACGGGTCGGGACTTCCAGGGGCGCCGCATGGAAAAGATCAGGACGTCGCCTGCCTGGGCACCCTCCCTTGCTCGCCGGCCAATCTGCCAGTTCGTGCCCCTATAATTACCTGGGCTGCCACGCTGGTGCGGATTTCGCCGCCTCGCCGCCGACGAAAAAAAGTTTGGGCACCCCTTCCGGCGGAGGCCGGCGCAGGGCAGGCGTAGGCAGAAGCGGCGGCGGGTCCGCCCGCGGAGGGCGGCGGGAGGGCGGAAGGAAGCGTGGGACGCCAACAGTGTTGGATCCCAGCCAGGAGGAGGAGGTAGGAGGAGGAGGAGGAGGAGGAGGAGGAGGAGGAGGGAGGAGGAGGAGGAGGAGGAGGAGGAGGAGGAGGAGGAGGAGGAGGAGGAGGAGGATGGAGGAGGAGGAGGAGGGAGGAGAAGGAGGAGGAGGAGGAGGATGGAGGAGGAGGAGGAGGGAGGAGAAGGAGGAGGAGGAGGAGGAGGAGGATAGAGGAGGAGGAGGAGGAGGGAGGAGGAGGAGGATGGAGGGAGGAGGAGGAGGATGGAGGGAGGAGGAGTTGGAGGAGGAGGAGTTGGAGGAGGAGGATGGAGGATGGAGGAGTCAGGAGGTGGATCTGCAAAAGTGCTCGATGTCCAGAAAAACGGTGCGAGAGAGGCTGGGGGCACTCGCGAGGCCAGGGTCGACCCTCTGACGCCCGAGCGCCCGGCGCTGGCCCGGGAGTTATCCACGCGGGCGTCCGAGAGCGCGCTCGAAGAAGAGCAAACTACATAATCATACCCAGACATGCTCGCGTGGTGAACAACAATCAGGACGGAAGGTTTGGGCCGTTTTCGGCCTCGGAGGGCCCTCGCCGGGCCTCGGGAGTGTCAAAAGCCGACTCAGGATGCAAAGGCGGTCCCGCGGAAAGGGTCGGGACTTCCAGGGACCCCGTATTGAAAACGTCAGGAAGTCGCATATCTGGGTACGGTAGGTTCGCGCCGCGCGGACGCGGCTGCGATCCCCAGCTCGGGCGCTCAAAGTTGGGCGCCGATGGTGGCCCAGCATCGGCGGATGTCGAACGATCTGCGCTGCCGGAGAGCCGCGATCGCTAAGCGTTAAACAATCCACGCAGCGTCTGAAACCAACACGCAAGGCGTCACGACACCCAGAAGCCCGACGCAATGATGTTTTCGCAACGTCGACCGTCCGAACCCCTTCCCCGCGGGTCCGGTTTTTCGTCCCGAGTCGTTTTTTGGCGGCCCCGAGGCCCGGTAAGGGCCCTCGGAGGCTGAAAATTGCGAAAAGCCGCCCGTCGCGATTTTTTCACAACGCGAGGGGGTTTGGAAGGATCGAGGTGGATCCGCACATCTGTCCTCCTCCGAGCCTTCGACCCCCTGCTTTGGCCCCGTGGGCCGCCCCGGGGAGGAAGCCGAGGTCGCCCAGGGCCTAAGGGGCCACCTCTGGCAGCAACCGAAAATAGCGAAAAGCCTCCCATCCCGAGTTTTTTCGCAACGCGATGGGGCCTGGGCCAGAAACCAACACGCGAGGCGTCACGACACGAACCTGCCGTCGCAATTCGGAGGTCCGCGCGGATTTCCCGGATCGGCGCTGTCCCCTGGCTGCGCCGGAGGGGGGGGGGGGCTTGCGCCGATCCAGAAAGTGGGAAAGTGGGCGCGGACCCGAGCAGGTCTGGGCACGCGTGTGTGCCGATGCTTCTGCCCCCCTCCCTGTGCGTGCTTTTGGCGCTCTTGTGGCCTTCGGTCCGTCGTCACGTGCGGGCCGCCCCAGTCAGCCCCGAATGCAGGGCCCCCCCCCTGCAGCAGGGCATGGTGGGCCAGGACCCTGAGCATTCCACGCGGGGAGAGCGACGACTGGAGGCTGCTTCGAACCGCCGGCTGCAGCTTTTCACAGGCGCGTCAGTGTTCTGGTTGATCAAAAGTCCCTGCTCACCCACGACCTGCGCCTCCCCCACACCTTCCGCGCGGAAGGTGCCGCCGCGATGCGGCCGCAGCAGCGCAGTGCCTGCCGCGCGGAAAGTGCGGGAGGTGCAGGTCGAGAATGATGGGCCCGTCCGTTTTCCACCAGCATTACCATCGGTAGGACGGGGCAGAAGGGGGGATGGGGAGGCCCCCCTCCTCTTTCTCTTCCTCTTTCTCCTTCTCGTTCTCTTTCTCTTTCTTTGTCTCTTCCTTCTCTTCCTCCTCCTCCTCCTCCTCCTCCTCCTCCTCCGCCTCCGCCTCCTCCCCCCTCCCCTGCCCACATTGCAGCGGTGGTGGAACCTCGGCCCATCAGAGGAGGGGGGCCCTGGTGCATACACCGCGAATCCGAGCCCGCAGCCCGTCGAGGACTTTTAAACCAACGGGCGGTCGGCGGGCGTAGAGAGCTCCGAGGGCGCGTCCCCCCCGAAGGGGCTGCGCGTCCCCGCCTCGCCGCGCCGAGGGGCGCCGCGCCGCGCTCGCGCGGGACGCCCCCTCCGCATGCGGTTCTGGACAAGCTGTCCGTGCCCCGCATGCGCGATGCTGCGCCTCCTCGTCGCCTCGTCCTCATCGTGACTCCTCCTCCTCCTCCTCCTCCTCCTCCTGCTCCTGCCCCTCCTCCTCCTGCTCCTCTCTCTCTCTCTCTCTCCCTCTCTCTATATATACACGCTTGTCTCCTGCTCCCGCTCCTCATCCAGCTCCTTCTCCTCCTCCTCCTCCTCCTCCTCCTCCTCGAGGTCCTCTTCCCATCCTCCCCCATCCTCCTCCTCCGTCTCCTCCTCTCCTCCTCCGCCTCATCCTTCTCTTCTCCTCTTCCACTGCATCCTCCTCCTCCTTCTTCATCTTCTCCTCCTCCCTCCTCCTACTCCTCCTCCTCCTCTTGATCCTCCTCCTCCCCCTCCTCCTCCTCCTCCTCCTCCTCCTTTTCCTTCTCCTCCTCCGCCTCCTCCTCCTCAGCCGTTCTGGCTCAGGCGGGGTCATGAGCATGCAGACGCGTGCTTCAGAGCGGCTCGTGTCTGCGAGTCACTCGAACCGCCAGCGTGTCTCTCGCGCTCATGGGCTATGGGCGCCAGTCGAGTCAGGATCAATGGATCGAGGACGTACTCGGGCAAGTCTGGCGGTTGCCCGGGAAAAAAAACGTTCTTTCTGCCGTGGATTTGGGGCCAAGTCTCTGCCCAAAGCGTTCGGCCTCCAAGCTACCTTCCGGGAGGCTCCCTGGAAGCAGCCCAAACCCAAGTGGGGTTCTGAACAGTCGTGTGGGAAGTGGTCATCGTCGGCGGGCTATTGGGGCGGCGGGCAGTTCAAGTGAGAAGCCGTCGACCTCACCAAGGAGGACGGCAACGAGCATCAGGGGGCTTGCTACGGCCTCCGCTATCCTCCAAAAGGTTGCCAAAGCCTTTGGGGGGAATGTGCAAGTTCCTGAGAAGTGGCTCGCCGTTTTGGCCAAGCCAGTGCCACCAGCAGAGGCGAAGGTCAATCTGTCGACCAAGTCCTTGGCTCAGGTGCTACAGCGGCGGGAACACAAAGCAGGACAGGTCGACACATGCAAGACCAGGGTCGTGGAGGAGGCGGAGCTCCTTACTAAGGCCCAGGAGGCGTACGACGAGGAGTTGCGCCAGCTGCGAGAGCGTGAGGAACGACTCGCCGAGCTTGACGAGATGGCGAGGTCGAAGAACGTGAACGTAGCGCGGCTTTCGGGCGAAGAGGACGGTACGACCACCCGGACGGTTGCCTTCGACGCTTTCAGCAATATGCTTTCAATTGTCGCCAAGCAGCCTTGCATGGAGCAGCTTAACACGGCCACCGACGCCCTCCTGGCGGATATCAAGCAGGTGCGTGACGCCAAGGCAGCTGCCCAGCCGGAGGCGACCAAAGCCAAGGCTGCTGCTACTGGTGCAGCCAGTGCTGCTCCTGAGCCTCAGCCAGGTCGGGCTGGCCCAGGAAACCCCATGGGAGTCCACGCCCAGATTCCAGACCTCGAGCTCGGGGACGGTCTGCTCAATGCTGCCATGGGGGGAATGGGAGGAGGCAAGTCGACTCTCAATGACAAGGCCAAGTGCATGCGCATGGCCGGACCCTCGCCAAGTCAAAACGGCAGCGAGTCTGACGACATGCTGTTCGACTTGGCCGAGTTTTTTCCCGCCAAAACCTTGTGGCGGCAATGGCATCGAACAGCAGGCCACTCGCCGCATCCCTGATGGGGCCAAGGCCCGGATCTGCAAGGGTAGGCGAGCTGCTGCGGACCGCTGGCAGCAAGAAGGCCAGCAGCGGGATAGGCGCGTCCACAACACAAGTGCGGCCGCGTCCAGCGGGATGGGTATCACCAGCTTGGGTGGCGATGCGAGCGCGGGCCCAGGGGCTTCGATTGCGGACGCGGCCTGGTGCGCGAGCAACGGCAGCCTACGGTCAGGGACATCGATTACCTCGTCATCGCTGCGGCCCTGGTGCGCCCTAAGGAGAAAGAGGCCCGCCAGCGGACGGGGCCCACGGAGGGGTTTACCCGAAGTGAGGGGCACTACTGGTTTGAACTGTTGGAGGGAAGCCCGGGCACGTACTCGCTCAACGTCGATGTCCACAGGGACTCCGAAGACCCTGAGACGGTTGCGGACCTGGGTGGGCCCTGAGAAGGCCGAGACAGCCCTGCGGACGAGACCCACGGTGGGCGCGGCCTGTCGCGCGGGCACCCGCAGGGTAGAATCGTTGGAGGGCAGTCCGAGCTCACGCTCGGCGGCGGCAGCTTGTGGGATGTGTATTCCCATTGGGGCTGCCAAGTTGTCCAGTGCGATGGGTAAGTACTTCCAGCGGCTCCAGTGGGACGGTCCGTGTCTTCCAAAGGAGCGGCGGCGGCGCCGGGCGGGGTGGGCACTTCAGCGGCACCGCTGCTGGCCCCGAGGGCGTGCGGGCGAGTGGTGCGCGCGCTGACAGCCAGTTGCCAGGCGGTGGCAGCGCAGGGCCAGGCCATCCCAAGCGCGCGGGCGGCGATGTTGACAGCCGCGAGGGTGATGTTGGAGGTTCTCGCGCTACGACTGCCAGCCTGCCCGAGAGCGCGGTGGGGGGGCCGGGGGGCGCCGCGGGCAGCGAGAGCAGCTGGGCGACGGGCCAGTGCCTACTTGGGTGATTCGGCAGCGCGAAGTCGAAATCCCTCACCGACTTCGTCTGCGTTCGGGAACGCCGCCTCAAGTTGCCGAGTCGGGTCGCCTCTGCGAAGGAGTGGGCGCGAACGTGGGCTACTCGTTGCATGTGGAGCTGGCCGCAGTCACTGGGGCTGGACCGCGGGGCAGCTCGGGGGGGCGCACCATTCTCTCGGGGCCGCCGGCGCTCAGCTCAACCGCCGGGCCCCAGCGAGGGAGGGGGCCGCCCGCGCGCCATGGGCAGGCCGTCAGGGTCCACGCCGGTCTTGACATCCCGATGCGTGCGCTCTCGGTGCTCATCCAGGACACCATCGGGGCCGCGGGTGCCAGCATTGAGTACCAGAGGCACTGATGTCGTGGGTCGGGGGCCTGTCGCAGTCGTAGACCGTTATGGCAGACTGGAACATCGAGCCGTCGGACCTCGCGTCGTGGGCCAGGCGGGCCGACGCGGGCGCCGTGGCGGGCCCATCGCTCTCCGCGCCGCCGTCGGCGCGCGCCTCAGAGGCCTGCGCGGCAGAGCCGCGATCGCCAGATCAGTTTGCGCAGGTCAGTTCCCGCTCCAGCTCAGGCCGCCCACGCAGCCTGGCTCCGAGGGCCCTGGAGGGGCAAGACTGGGCGCGGGTGGCCAGCGAACCGCCGAAGGATGTCGAGCAGGCGCCCAAGTTCTGGTTCACGATGGCCCGTGGCAGAGGACTACGCCGCCAGGCCGCACGGCGTCGGCGAGCCGAGTGGGCCGAAGAGCGCTCAGCTGCTAGTTGGCCGCGAGAAAACGAGTGCTGGATGGCGTGGGCGGGCCCGGACGGCGGCCTCGCTGGCCGACGCGCGCGCAGCTTTTAAGTCCATCGAGGATGGCGAGGTCGGGCCCGCGGTGCTGGAGAGCCGCTGCGACCCCGACGGCGGGGCGCCGTTGCCCGTTGCACGAGGCGAGGTCGTGCGAGTTATGACGAGTGAATGGGGGGCTCTGCAAATCCACTTGGACGCGAAGAAGGACCTGGGCCACTTGGCCTGGAGCACTGTGTCAGGGCGCTGACGGCGACTCCCGCCTACCGCCCTCGAGGAGCTCGACCAGGCCCCGGCCCCTTTCGACAGGGTCGCGGGTCTAGGGCGGGATCGCTTCCGCCCGAGGCAGCTGCGCAGGTTGCCGAAGCGCCGCCGCCAGGCCTTCCTGGACTCTGCCCGTAGCTGAGAAGCAGATTCCACCTGGTGCGCTCTCTGGGTGACGTCGGTCGCGTTCCAGCAGAAGCCCCGGCCAGGGGGCATCCTGGCCAGCATATGGTCAAGGGAGTTTGATCGAAGCTGGGGAAGCCCATCCTAGCCGGATGGGAGCAGAAGATCGACTCGCCCGTTCACTGGGGCGCGGCTGGCCGCGCACTCGAGAGGGCGGGCGCGGCGCGCAACGCCGTGGCCACACATGCGAGACACCCAGGCTCGGCTGCCAGGTCGTTCGCCCAGGACCCTTCCAAGCACTGCGGGCTCATCAGCCGTGACGAGCTGGTGGAGCAAGCCGTCGAGACGGAGTTCCCGCTGGCCCCTTCTCAGGGCTCTTGCTGCGGCAGGCCTTGTGGCGGCAGGAAATCGGGCCAGCGGTCGGGCCCAGCGGCGCGACGGCAGCTCGGCGCTCGCGCGCGGCGGGCGCGGCCGAGCTGATCGCGTTCACTCCCCTCGGGCGGGTGGCCGGCACAGGTTCCCCGCCGCGCGGGCCCAGAGCCCAGAGCGTGACTGCCGCGTCCAGGCGGTCGGCCCCCGTCGCCCGGTCGCCCAGCTGATGACAGGGGCGGCCCATGCCCCAGTCGAAGGTTTGCAGGCGAGACGTCTCGGAATCAAGTGGGGCAAGACGTGCTGGATACCACGGGCGCCGAGCTCGCCGCCGGGGGCCGCTGCTGGCCTCGACGAGTTCTGGGAGGACCTCGGGCTGAAGCGGCGCGCGGGGCTGATGTGCTCGGGGGGCGACGGCAACGACGGCGGCTGCCGCGGAGTGAGTTCCTGTGCAGGGCAAGGGGCTGGCCGCAGCCAGTTCCGCCGCTTCGAGGATCGAGCTGCCGCAGTCGGCCGGGGCCAAGACCTGCCACTCGCATCGCGGCTCGCCTTGCGCCGCGGCGGCGCGGGGCTCAGCTATCGCGGGCGTCGCTGACGGCAAGCTGAACGGCGTCGGGGCGCACGCGCACGCCAGGAGTCGCCCTCGGGCTCGAGTTGAGGATCGCGCCGAGGGCGACGCGACCCTCTGGCCATGCCCAGCGCGGAGATGGCAAAAGCGTGGGCCACGGCATTCGACGACGGCCTCATGAGCAAGGCAGTTTTCGAGCCGGTTCACTAGCAGGCCGAGGACAACCTCAGGGCCGAGAGCCCGTGGACGCGATGCACTGACCCAGCCCGGGCTGCCTCGCTAATGTTTGCGCGCATCGCCTGCGAGCGCCCTAGACCAGACTGAGGTAGACATGCAGTTTTTGCATTGGGCATGCTGACCCAGGTTGCCAGACTAGCAGCATCCGCGGCCTCGGGCGCCATGGCCCTCCGTCGGGTCAAGGCCCCCTGGGTCTCTGAGATTCTTCGGGGCCCAGTGCTGGCAGAGCTGAGTCGCGCGAGCTCCGAGGTCTGGTTCGAGGCACAAGAGCGCGTTCAGGTCAGTGAGCTGCGCGCGGGGCCCACTGGTGCCAGCGGCGTCTTTTTGACGCCAGCAAAGCTTGCGGCCCGACCAGCAGGTAGCGCGGGGCCACGGGCACCATCTGGCACCGCGTCTTTGACCGCCCAGGCACCTCTGTCACGCGGCGAGAGTGCCCCCCGAGCTTCTCAGGGCTGCCAGAGCCGCGGCCGCCGTTCACGATCGGTGCGCCTCGTTTTTTCCTGGGGGCATCTTGCCCTTTCACCTGGGCCTGCGCAGCTCGCGCCCGCGAGCTTGCGCGCTGGATCGGTCTGCTGCGCGCCTGGCAAGTGGGCGATGATCTCCCACGCGCGGGCGGGGTCGTAGGAACCTCAGAAATCGCGCTTGACCTGCACTTTGTTTTGGACGAGGTTCTGGCCGCCCGAGAGAGTCCCGGGCGGAAGAGTGGCGGCTGCGCCCCAGCGCCTGCGCCAGAGCCTGAGCCGCAGGACGGCGGGGATTGGGGCGGCAGCGTGGATCTGGGGGTTTTCTCGGGACAGCCATGGCGGTTTCCAGGGCATTCTGTTGTCAAGTGCGACGTTGGAGGGGGGGCGGGCGGCCTCCCCCCCGTTCTTTTGCAAGTCCTGCAAGGCCTCCGTTGTCTACAGCATTTCCCCCAGGGCGAGTTGGCGGGCAAGTGCTTCGGGGCCCAGCGCGCTGGTCTCAAGACCCAGCCCCCTCGCTTCAGGCGCCGCCCGCGCCCCGCCGCCGCCGCGCCGCATTCTTTCCAGGGTTCAGAGTCTTGATGCGATGGCGACATTGAACGGCCGCGCTAGAAGCTGATGGGATCTCAGTCTGGTGGCCTTGGGGGGGGCAGGGGGGGGGGCCGGGGTCGGGGCCCAGTGGCGGGTCGCCAAGGGTGTCTTGGTCCGGTGGCCGCGAGAGGCCCGTCAGTTTCTGACAGTATGGGGTCGAGGTCCTTCAGCTGGACACCTATCTGGTCGCCCGCCTGTACGGTTTTGCTTCGCCCGCTTCGGTCATTGAATGGATTGGGGAGTTGCGGCAGGCGAAGATCCCGACGAGGAGTGGGCTCAGCCTGGTCCTGCTACGCGGCGCGGCGGACCCGCCGATGCACCATTACCGTTGCCATTGCCTCCTTCTCTTCCTCCTCCTCCTCCTCCTCCTCCTCCTCCTCCTCCTTTTTCTGCTCCGTACCTTTTCCTTATAGTTAACTCCTCCCTGTCGCGCCCCGAGGCCGGTCGAAAGAGCGGGCCTGGCGTTTCGTCTGGGACGTCCTCGCCATCGATGGCCTTGAGGTTGAAAAATTTGCAAATGCTTCAGAGATGGAGGGCGGGTGGTTTTCAACATGTGGCTCCCGCGCTAGCGCCGCACACATTCATTCTCAATCGCTGCAAGAGCTTCACGGATTGAGGGCGGGTCGTTTTCCAAATGTGGATTTCTCTTTGGCGCCGCGCGCATTCGTTTCAAACATTTACAAAAGTTTCACCGATTGAGGGTGGTTCGTTTTCAAAACGTGACTCTCGCATTCGCGCCGCGCACATTCGTTGTACGATGTGCAAGATCTTCGCGGAGGGGCGGGTGGTTTTCAACATGCGGCTCCCGCTTTAGCGCCGCGTACATTCGTTTTCAAACTCTGCGATAGCTTCACGGATTGAGGGTGGGTCGTTTTCAAAATGTGGTTTTGTTTTTGGCGCCGCGCACATATGTTTAAACATGTGCAAGAGCTTCACGGGTTGAGGGCGGTTCGTTTTCAAAGTGTGGCTCTCGCATTTTCGCCGCGCGCATTCGTTGTAAGATTTGCAAGAGTTTCGCAAAGTTAGGGCAGTTGGTTTTCAACATGCGGTTCTCTCCTTAGCTCCGCGTGCATTCGTTCTAAAGAATTGCAGCATCTTTACGGATTGAAGGTGATTCCTTTTTCACAATGTGGTTCTAGCCTGAGCGCCCCGCATTCGTTTTTAAACATTTGCAGGAGGTTCACCGGGTCTCATGGCGACCGTACCATTAGCAATGTTCTGGAATGTTTCAGGATTGTCAGGGCGAAACAGTTACGTTGATTCGGAAAGAGCGCGTTTTGTGGTCGCTTGGAGGGGGGGGTGAAACCGACCCCCCCCCTTCCCTCCTCTGCGTCCCCTCTCCTCGGGCCGGCGCTTGTGTCGTCGGCGGCTGGCGACGGCGGCGGGGACGACGATTTCCGTTTCTGGGCCTGTGCCGGCGCCTGCGGCGGCGGGCGGCGGTGGCGGGGAGCGTCGACGAGGACGACGGTGGTTTGTGGTGGTGGTGGTGGTGATGGTGGTGTGGTGGTTTGTGGTGGTGGTGGTGGGTTGTGCTACTAGTAGTGGTGGTGGTTGTGGCGGCGATGGTGGTGGTGTGGTAGATTGTGGTGGTGGTGGTGGTAGTGGTGGTGGGTTTTTGTGGTGGTGGTGGTGGTGGTGGTGATGGTGAGTTGTGGTGGTGGTGGTGGTGGTGGTGGTGGTGGTGGTGGGGTGGTGGCTGTGGTGGTGGTGATTGTGGGGTGGTTGTGTGTGGTGCTGTTGGTGGTGGTGGTGGTGGTGGTGGTGGTGGTGGTGGTGTGGTGGTGGTGGTGATGGTGGGTTGAGGCGGGGGGGGGGTAGTTTGTGGCGGTGGTAGTAGTGGTGGTAAGCGTCGCTGCGTCCCCGCCGTCGCCGGCGCCAGCGCCGGCGCTGCTGGCCGCCGCAAGCGCCGGCGCCGGCGCGAGGAGGGGGTGGGGGGGTTTGAACCCCCCCCCGTCGTCTCCAGGAGTGGGGGGGGGTTTGAATCCCCCCCCCCTTGGGCTGCCTCTTGTCATCGTCGCTGCGTCCCTGCCGTGGGCGCTGCTGGCGGCCGCCAGCGCCGGCGCTGGCGCCGAGGGGGGGGGGTTCGGGAGGGCGGGGGTTTGGGGGGGAGGGGAGTCCCCTTGGTTTTGATCGACGGCCCCGAGTGTTGGGGAGGGGGGCCCACCCCCCGGTTCGAAACGCGCCGCCGAATGTTCCCCAGGCAAGCGCCAGTGAAACGCGTTCTCTCGTTGATTCGCGACGTTGGAGTCCCAGGAAGGGTGTTCTGGCACGGTTTCAGGATCGCCAGGACGTAACAGTCAGGTTAATTCGTGGCGTCGAAGTCCTGAGAATTGTGTGTTGGCACGTTTCAGGATGTGCACACGGTTGTCCCCCAACGGGACAATTGCCTCAGTGGAAATGACCTTTTGTAGGGGCCTATGAAGAGGGATTTTGGAGGGAGGGTGTACTCGAACATCGTTGGTGAGTCTTGGGTTTCCTCCTCATCGTCCTCGTCCTGTTCCTCCTCCTTGTCCTCCTCTCTTTTTTGTTAGCCCGACGTAAGGTTCTAGCCTGTAGCGTTCTTGAGCGAATGTGGAAGCAAGTCACGACGAGCGTGCTGCTCGGCGCAAGATGTACCTGGCGGGCGCGGCGGGGAATGAAGGAAATACGGCCAAGACAAGAAGAGTAAAAAGAGTAGGTGCCCGCCAGGTACTAGAGGTCCGCATTAACCTTAGCACGATAGTTCCCCAATCAGATCCAGTAGCCCTCAGTACGATAGTCCTCCTCCTCCTCCTCCTCCTCCTCCTCCTCCTCCTCCTCCTCCTCCTCCTCCTATGGCTCCTCCCCCTCCTCCTCCTCTTCCTCCTCCTCCTCCTCCTCCTCCTCCTCCTCATCCTCTTCTTTCTTTTCCAAGGAGGAGTGCACGCACCAGGGACTCACCGAGGCCCTTCTTGAGTCAGCCCGCGACAGTGGGCTCCCGTGCGAAATCACTGCCTGTCAGGCCTCCTCAGGCGAGACAGCACGTTTGTGCGGCGGCGGGAAAACGGTCGGCCTTCGGGTGCCTAGGGGTGCGAATCCCCGACAGCAGCGAGGCGCACCCCCGTGTACCAGTGTGCCCGCACCTGCGCGACGAACCCGGCGTGTCCGTGTGGAACGCAGGAGGAGGAGGAGGAGGAGGAGGAGGAGGAGGAGGAGGAGGAGGAGGAGGAGGAGGAAGAGGATGACGAGGACCAGCGTAAACTCAAGACGCATCAGCGATGTTGCGATAAGCCCGCCCTCCATGCTCCCTCTGCATAGCCTCCTATAGCGATTTATCTTCACTGCGGAAGGGCCTTGTTGGAAGACGACCGTCTGACAATTTTTACTGGTGCTAAAGCACCAGTCCTGGGATTTCAGCGCCGCGAATCAACATTGGTGTTGCGACTTGGCGATCGTACATCGTGCTAGAACACCGTTTCTGGGACATCAGCACCGCGAGGCAACGTGATTTTCGCGCCCTGACACCTACATTGTGCCAAACACCGGTTGTGGGGCTCCAACCATAAGAGCCCGTAAAATTGCTGCAGACTTGTAAGGCGGGTGTGCGCGGTGCTAAGGCGAGAGCTACGTTTTGAAAATGAGCCGCCCTCCATCCGTTGCAAGCTTGTAAGCAAAATGTGCACGGTGCCTAGGCACGACCAACATGTTCAAAAGGAGACGTTTTCAATTCGTTAAGTTCTTGCTATTTTTTAATTGAATATGCGCGGCGCCTAAGCAACATATTGAAAACCAGCCGCCCCCCATCCGTGAAACTCTTGCAAACTTTTGAGACGATTGTGTGCAGCGTTTAGGCGACAGACACACGTTAAAAAGACCCGCCCTCCATCTGTGAAACTGTTGCGAATTGTAAACTTCAGGATCCCAAGTGGTGAAACGCCCAGCCCGCCCTACCGACCGATCTTGGGGTGCGACAGGGAGGAGCTATTCATAAGGAAGAGGGATGAAGGAGGAGGAGGAGGAGGAGGAGGAGGAGGAGGAGCAGGATTTGTGCGGAGGAGGCGCAAGCGACAGGCAAGGGCGGCCAGCCCCCAGAGAGGGAGGGACGGGAGGGGGGGAAGGGAGAGCGAGCAGGGAAGCGTGGACCGGGTACGGCGGGACGGGGCTGGTGGTGATCCTCCCTGTGGTGGGTGCGCTGCCACGCTGCCGCTCGGGGGGGGCAAGCACCCAGGGTGGGGGCTCCCCCCTCCCGCCACCCCTGAGATCCGACGTAGCGGAACAATTGCAGCATCGTAAAAACATCACGCCCGGAGCTCCAGTCCCCATCTGTCTGCCTCGTTTTCCGAGCCGGATCGATCTGTGAGGGCCCCGGGGCCCGAGGAAAGCGAAAACGCCCGGCTCAGAGAGTTGAGACGCCAGGATCTCCGGGTCGTTCGTCTTCTAATCATCCTCTCTTCCTCCTGCTCGCGCTGCTGCTGGTGCTCCTGTTTTCCCGTCTCCGAGTCTACATCCTCCTCCCCTCTTGTCCTTCTCTCGCCCCTCCTCCTCTCTCTTTCCTGCCCTCCCTCCCTCCTCCCTCCTCCAATTGCGTCTCTCCTCCCCCTCCACTCCTCTTCTATCTTCCTTCCTCCCAACTCCCTGCCTCCATTCTCCTTCCTTCATCTTCCTTCCTCCTCCTCCTCTTCCTTCCTTCCTTCCTTCGTCGTTCTGTCCTCCCTGCCTCCGCATGCTTGCTTCGCTGCCCCATCCTGCTCATTCCTGCCCGGTCTCTCCTCCTTCCGCGCTCCCTGCCTCGTCCCAAACATCCGATGTCTTGGGTTAAGTCGGGAGCGTCCTTCTACAGGAGGAGTATTCAAGACTAGCCATAAAGTAGTATGGGGACGATTTTTCTAGTATGTTGATTTATTTGGGGGGCATGTTTGGACTATGTTAAAATCTGCGTCAAAAAATCTGCCTGTACGGAGACATGCCCGACCTAAGTCTTTACTTGCTCAACGCGGGGTCCCCAGAAGACAATCAGCCACGCGCAGAGGTGGGTGGGGGGAGGGGGGAGGGCTTCTTAGAAGCACCCCTGCTTCTTAGGAGGCGCGGGCCTTATCCATAGATGTAAGGCCGGCGCCTTCTAAGAAGCAGCCTCCTTCAAAGAAGCCCCCCCCCCTCCCTCCACCCCCCTTATGCGCGCCGCCAGGACAAGGGCTGGCTTCTCGTCCTCAGCCTCTGCCTGGGCGGCCTCCTGGGCCTGGCGAGGGCCCCCGGGGACCGAAGCCGGGGGGGAAACCTCCGCACGGAGTTTTTCGATGCGCTGGCGGGCTTAATCCCTCCTCCTCCTCCTCCTCATCCTCCTCCTCCTCCTCCTCCTTCGATCGTCCATCCTCCCTCCCCGTCTCTCGGTTGCACGCCCTGGGGCGTTAGAATTGAGCATTGGCGCTGGTAGATCTCCTAGGTTGAGATCCACTTCAATCCGATCCGTTTATGTTCTGGCCTGATCCCGCTCGACTTGATGGCCCCGCAATGCTGAGTAAACCTTCGTCGTTCTTGCGAGGACCTCCCAGAAGTTGCCTCCCTCTCTCTCCCTCAGAGTTATGCCGCCCTGGGCAAGCAAACCAGTAAACGGGCGCGGGACATTCGAAGTCTGCCAAATGTGCGAAATCAAAGCAAAGCGCAAGTTCGAGTGTGAGACAGAGGAACATGGAAGTATGAACAAACATACGGAACAACGTGTGAATTCAATGTCCAAAAATGTTCAAATTGTTGTTTCAATTTTTTATGATTGTTTCATCTTCCAAATATGGGCGTACTTGTTTCAAGCTGTTCCAACCTTGTTTCAAACTTCCGAATCCGTGCTGATTTGTTTCCAACTTTTTCCAAGTTGTTTGAATATGTGTTTTCAAACTTTCAAGTCCAGGCGTACATCTCTCAATTGTTTCGTGATGTGTCAAACTTCCAATTCCGGGCGTACGTGTTTCAAGCTTGTTTCAAATGTGATTCCTTAATTCTTGGAATTTTTACATCTGGGCGTTTTCTTCAAACAAATCTTTCAACAGTCTATAAACTACCAAATCCGGGCGTACTTTTTCAAACGTTTAGCTATCGATGTGTTGTAAGTTTTTCAAAGTGTTTCAAGCCTCCAGATCTGTGTGTACTGCACCACCATTGTTCAAACGTTTTTCAAAGTTCCAAACCCGAGCTTACTTTGGCCAAACTTCCGACTCCGGGCATGTTCACATTCATGCGTCGCCCGATTCGCGATTTAAAACACGTGCCATACTCATCTCCCACTGTGAACAACTCCCAGATTTCAATAGGCTGCCCGCTCTTGGGGCGGCAGTACCTCAGAGGGCTCAGAAGGCCTCCTGCCTCCTGAGGCCTTCTCCGAGCCTTCTCCGCGGCCCCGCCGCACCTTCGGTTTCCGGGCCACAGCTCGGATCCCCAGCGGCCCTTGGGGACGATCCCGGGAACGCTCTCGGCGAGGCGCAGCCGTTGGAGCGCCTCCCGCGGCGGAAGGGCCGCCGAGGACCGACGACCACGCCCGAAAGCCTGGGGCCTCGAACCCAGAGCTTCGGAGGGGGCCTGTCCCCCTCTCGCCTTCCCCCCTCGGCGACGCTCCGGGGCGCGGATGTGTCCAGAACCACCGCTTGGGGCACCTATCTTGGGGGCCTCGGCAAGCAGTGGGTATGGATGCACATAGTCGGGCCCCCCGGGGCCGAAAGATGTCCACGTCCACCGCCCGCCGGGGATCCAAGACGTCAGTGCCCCAGGCGGTGGATCTGGAGATACGGTCGGGCACCTTGGCTATAGCGTGTCGCTCCGCTGGTTCTGGCCCACGGCCCCCCGCAGCGTCAACATCCCGAGCTCTTCTGAGCCTCCCGCCCCGCGGAGCGGAGCGGAAACGCCAGCCGCTCGCGGGGCGGTGTCAGGGGGGCCCGCCGCCGCGACATGCCGAGCAAGAGTTCCACACCGTAGATCCCCGCCCCGCAGACGCCCTCATCCTCCTTCTCCTCTTCCTGAGGTCCTCCTCCTCCTCCTCCTCCTCCGCCTCCTCCTCCTCCTCCTCCTCCTCCTCCTCTTCCTTCCCCCCGCTGTGCCCCGCCTCTGCTGGGCCGACCTGCCCTCCCAGACATGCGACGTCCTGATCTCTTCCAGACGGGGTCCCTGGAAGTCCCGACCCTTTCCCCTGGACCGGTTTTTCGTTCCGAGTCGTTTTCTGACGGTCCCGAGGCCCAGCGAGGGCCCCCAGCGGCCGAAAACGGCGAAAAACCTCCCGTCCTGATTTTTTAACGACGGTAGCATGCCTGGGCTCGTGCCCCCCCCATCCCGCCTCGCGAGGTGGGGAAGCGCCAGCTCGAGCAGCTCGCTCGGCACACGCTCCGCAGGGAGTTCCCGCACCTCGCCGCTGAGGGCAGGCCCTCGGGGCCGCGAGGTAACGCGCACGAGACCCCCGCCCCCCTCGATGCTCTTCGGTCCCGCGGCGAGGCCAGAGATGTCTTAGTGGCGGCCAAGGGTGGGGGATGACCAGGGGGGGGGGGATATCATGGCGGGGGCCAGGATATCTTCCCAGATTGCATGGCCCCTCCTTCTTATCTCGAATGCGTTCCCTGGCCCACCACTGCGCCGCGCACATGCCGCTGGCCATGATTTGCGCCCCCCCCCCTCTTGGACGCCCCCCTCTTGGCCGACCCCGAATATCCGAGGGACGAGAGCGACCCAGACGTGCGAGGTCCTGAATTTCTCCGCACGGGGTCCCTGGAAGTCCCGACCCTGCTTCCCCGGGGCCAGCTTTTTCCGTCCCGAGTCGAGTGCTGACGGCCCCGAGGCCCGGCGAGGGCTCCCATGGGGCCGAAGCTGGCCAAACACCGCCGCCCGTCGTGCTTTGCGTTGCGACGCGCTCACGTCTGGGGACGCACCCGGGGCAGCGACGACGAGGGCCGCGGCTGCAACGACGAGGGCGGCGTGCTCGGAGCCGTCGACGGGGGGTCTGGCCAGCGGAGGCCCGGAGTCGGCCTGGCACGGGCGGGCGGCGGCGGAGGAGGTGGGGGGCCTCCTCCTCCTCCTCCTCCTCCTCCTCCTCCTCCTCCTCCTCTCCTCCTCCTCCCCTCCTCCTCCTCTTCCTCCTTTTTCCTCCTCCTCCTCCTCCTCC
>CAUYUJ010017133.1:85362-105362 GCA_963575745.1 Prorocentrum cordatum | reverse complement strand
TGTTTTTGAAGGCTGTATGTTGAAATGTTGAAATTCCAATGTGTTGTTGGACCCTGACGTCACGATCTGTGTGACGGATGCCACCAGTTTTCAGAATTTCGAGGATGTCCCTAGCGAAACGGCCAGAACAATCGCGAACGACGCGGCGCTTACGCATTAATCGCCTCTGAGCTTTACTCCCTCGGAGAGGCGCGTATGATATATATATATATATAATATATATCTATATATATATATATATACACATTGCACCTGAGACAACCCAATCAATGGATGATTTCAACATTACTACTATGAATATTGAGATCGATTGTGAGATCGATCATGAGATCGATAGTGGAATTGATAGTGAGGACGATTGTGAGGTCGATCGTGAGACCGAGCGTGACATCGATTCAATGAGATCGATAGTGAGATCGATCGCAAGATCGCTCATGCGATCTCTAGTGAGATCGCTTGTGAGATCGATAGTGATATCGATTGTGATATCGATGGTGAGATCGATAGAGAAGTGGGTAATGAGATCGAGTGTGAGATCGATCGAAAAGAAGATCGACCAGGAACCCGGAAACCTGGGAACCTCGCCGCCCTCCGAAATCGGCACGAAACCCGGAACCAGGAACCCGGGAACCCAGAACCAGGAACCCGGGAACCCAGCCAGCAACCAAAATCGGCGGGAAATTTTCGCCAAATCCTTCAACATCCGCGAGGACCCCTTCAGTGCAAGCACTGATTGCGGGGGGGAAGTATTTCCCAACCCTCCCTTGGTTGGGTACTCGTTTTGAATAGAGCACTCTGGTCGCCCCGTCCTCCCGCCCACCTACCTCCTCCCACAATCTGACTATTCCTCCGCCCGGGCGTCCGCCTGGGCACCCGGACACCCGGGCGGCGGCCCGGACACCCGGGCACCCGGACACCCGGGCACCCAGACACCCGGACACCCGGACACCCGGACACCCGGACACCCGGACACCCGGGCAGCGGGCACCCGGACGCCCGGACACCCGGACACCCGGACACCCGGACACCCGGGCACCCGGGCACCCGGACGCCCGGACACCCGGGCACCCGGACACCCGGACACCCGGACACCCAGACACCCGGACGCTCCGACGCCCGGACACCCGGACACCCTGACACCCGGACACCCGGGCACCCGGACGCCCGGACGCCCCGACGCCCGGACGCCCGGACACCCGGGCACCCGGACACCCGGACACCCGGACACCCGGGCACCCGGACGCCCGGATACCCGGGCACCCGGACGCCCGGACACCCGGGCACCCGGACACCCGGACACCCGGACACCCGGACACCCGGACGCCCGGACGCCCGGACACCCGGACTTCTGGACACCCGGACACCCGGGCACCCAGACGCGTGGACGCCCCGACGCTCGGACGCCCGGACACCCGGACACCCGGGCACCCGGGCACCCGGACACCCAGGCACCCGCGGGTGCCCGGGTGCCCGCGGGCACCCGGACGCCCGGACACCCGGGCACCCGGACACCCGGACACCCGGACACCCGGACACCCGGACGCCCGGACGCCCGGACACCCGGACACCCGGACACCCGGACACCCGGACACCCGGAGGCACCCGGGACACCCGGACACCTGGGCACCCGGACACACGGACACCCGGAACACCCGGCCCGGACACCCGGACACCCGGACACCTGGGCACTTGGGCCACCCGGGCACCCGGACACACGGGCACCCGGCAATGGACACCCGGCCACCCGGACACCCGGACACACGGACACCCGGACGCCCGGACGCCCCGGGCCCGGACGCAGACACCCGGGCACCGGGCACACGGACACCCGGACACCGACGCCCGGACAACCGGACACCCGGACACCCGGACACCCGGACACCCGCGGGTACCCGGGCACCCAGACGCCCGGACACCCGGGCACCCGGACCCCCGGACACCCGGACACCCGGACACCCGGACGCCCGGACGCCCGCGGACACCCGGACACCCGGACACCCGGACACCCGGACACCCGGACGCCCGGACCCCCCGACACCCGGACACCCGGACACCCGGACGCCCGGACACCCGGACACCCGGACACCCGCGGGCACCCGGGCACCCGGGCGTCCGGACACCCGGGCACCCGGGCACCCATGCGGACACCCGGACACCCGGACGCCCGGACGCCCGGACACACCCGGACACCCGGGCACCCGGACGCCCGGACGCCCCGACGCCCGGACGCTTGGACACCCGGACACCCGGACTCCCGGACACCCGGACACCCGGACACCCGGACACCCGGACACCCGGGCACCCGGACGCCCGGACACCCGGGCACCCGGACACCCGGACACCCGGACACCCGGACACCTGGACGCCTGGACGCCCGGACGCCCGCCCCCCCCCCCCCCCCCCCCCCCCCCCCCCCCTGGCCCCGGACACCCGGACACCCGAGCACCCGGGCGCCCGGACGCCCGGACGCCCCGACGCCCAGACGCCCAGACACCCCGACACCCGGACGCCCGGACGCCCGGACACCCGGACACCCGGGCACCCGGACACCCGGACGCCCGGACACCCGGGCACCTGGACCCCCGGACACCCGGACACCCGGACGCCCGGACGCCCGGACACCCGGACACCCGGACACCCGGACACCCGGACACCCGGACACCCGAACACCCGGACGCCCGGACGCCCGGACGCCCGGACACCCGGACACCCGGACACCCGGACACCCGGACACGCGGACACACCCGGGCAGCTCGTCGTCGTTGTCGTCGTCGTCGTCGTCGTCGTCGTCGTCGTCGTCGTCGTCGTCCCGCTCGGCCGGCCCGCCGGCCGCCTCGGCTCGCCTCGGCTCGGCCTGCGAAGAAATGATGATGATCATGATGATGAGGAGAAGGAGGATAGAAGAACGGGAATCAAGCTAAGAGGGGTTTCCGAAGAGATGGTCGGGAGATGGTTTCCGAGGTGTCCCCGAAACGCTGGTCCTTGGTGGATCGCACATCTGGTTTTTCTGAGATATGGGCCCCAGTATGGTTCCTGGAATCTTGTTTTTTTTCGGCGCCTGGCGAGCTCGAAATCGAGCTCGGCGGATTTGCAATTGTTGACGGCAGCGCGATTCTCGTTTTCAGCGGGGTGGATGCAGGACGTGCGATTTTGGCACAGTAAGGGTATTCAAGCGCAGAGCCAGTATCTCCTCCATTCCCGTGCCCCTCACTTCTCAATGCAGCAGAAATCCGTACATATCCTCTTGCCCTCCCTCATCCCTCCCCTCGTGCTCCACCCCTACGTCACACTTCTCCCTGTCCTCCCCACTCCTTAAAGCCTATCCCCCTCATCATCCTCCCCGTCCTCATCACGCTTTTCACTCATGTCCTCGCCCCTGCTCCTCCCCTCCCGCCCAGTCTGAGGGCACGAGAGGCCTCCGAGACACATCCAAGAGGCCCCAACAGGTTCTCCAAGAGGCCCTCTTAAGGCCCCAAGACCCCAAGAAGCCCCAAGATCCCAGGGTTCCCAAGAGGGCCCCAAGATGGACTCCAGGGGCCTCCAGGGTTCCCAAGAGACCAATAGGGGTCCTACAGGGTTCCCAAGAGGGCCCCAAGAGGCCCCAAAATGGCCTTCAAGACTGCCCAAGAGGCCCCCAACAGGTTGTCCAAGACGGTCCAAGAGGTTCTCCAAGACGGCCCAATCGGCTTCCAAGAGGTCCTCCAAAGGGTCATATTGGCTCTCCCCCCCTCCTCCACAGCTATGCTTTCCGCCGCCGTTTCGATTCGAATGCGACTTGCGGCCTTGTCTCCATCACCTTGTTTTTCTGTGAATATCTGAAATGGTTTGTTATGAGTGTTTCGTCGGACGACTGGAACGATACTCATGATGGTGATCGCCCTGGCTGCGCGGCGGCTGGGGCGGCGTCCGACGATGACTGGAACGTTGGCGCGCCCGTCTCCGATGGCCAGGTCTCTGTGCAGAACGATGCTATCGTGGCGCCAGCTCCTGACCAAGCATGTGTTGCAGCAGGTCCTGTCGCTGTTGCCCCTGCTGCGCGCTCACGCGCAGAAGCGGTGGTGGAGAGGGCGCGCCAGCATCGTGTGGACATATGTCGAGATGTGTGTGGCACGTTCCAGTTAGATGTACAGAGCACGACGAGATCAAGAGCTGCACGTTATGGCACTGATACGAGGAGTTTGATTGAACACGCTCGGGCGAGCGCCTTTTATCTCTTTCGCAGTCTGCGGCAATGTATTTCCAGATTTTTGCAGAGTGCAGTTCTTCGGTGCGGCCAGGGGCCTGGTTCCACCCGTGTTGCAGTGTACATCCGCCGCAGGAAGTACGACGAAGCCCAGCAGCTCTGCATTGTGCCCGTGCCTCCTGTGAGCGGCGATAGTAAGAGTGAGAGCGCCCTGGCGATTCAGGATCGACGCGGCCACCTCGACGACGTCAAGAGCAAACACAAAATTATGGTCACGGAGTTTGCCTGGGCTCTGATTCTGCGACGCGCTGGTGGCAACGGTCAGCAATACTTCACTATGTTGGGTCGGTTGCCGTCTCACTTGCAATCACTCGACAGCAACAATTCCGAGACGGTTGTCCAGAGTTTGAGGCTCCAGTCGTTCGATGGCGAAGTTTCTGTTTCGAATGCTGTGGAAAGGCTTGTGAACATATCGTGCCACGACGAGGGCGCCCCGAATATGAAAGCAGAGCGGCACCTTCGACAAAAGTCCAGCGACAAGGAAGTCACGTTAGATTTGCTTTGTCTCGCTCACAAAAAAGCACAGTGCACTGGTGAGTTTAATAAAGTACAGAAGCCAATCGATTCGAAGCTTATCAGGTTGCAGTTGTCAATGCAAGGGGCCCACAGCAGATATGTCATAGCAGCTGCCAGGTCGATCATTCAAGAAAGAGTTGTGCTCGTCCCCATCGAGTCCTTGAGTGCAGAGGCCCTCCAGATCATGGATAAAACGTTGAATCTCTGTATGGGTGGACCTACGCCGTGCGACCGATATCGCAGGCACGTTGCCTCGACGTTGTTTTTTGGTGATTGGTCGAGGCACGATGTATTTCGAGTTGTTGACAAGAGCGGTCTCGGGAGGTCCAGACTTGTGAAAATGATGTGCTCGATTGGTTTGCAGTGTCTTATGCCTCGGAGGTCGTGGAAGGTACTGCAGAGGAACAACTGGACGGGCAGCGACGCCACCGTGGACCAGGTGTTGCTGCCGACTCTGGTGTTCGGCATCTTCCCCGCGGCTTACTGCAGAGTCGCGAACGTCGACGTTATTGCAGGTCGTCGTCGTTATCGTCGTCGTCGTCGTCGTCGTCGTCGTCGTCTGCCGAACGTCGGCCCCCGTGGAAGCATCGCCCCCCGCCCCAAATCGCACCGTCCTCCATCCTCCCCCTTCGCAGTCCTCGCCCTCCCTCCTCTTCCCCTTCGAGCCCGCCCCCTCCTTTAAGTCTTACCGGAGCACCCCCTCGCCCCCCCGCTGCTTGCTCCGCCCCCTCGCCCTCGCCCTCCCCCTGGCCCTCCCTCGAACCCCGAGCCGAGCACCCCCTAGGGGGGAGGGGGGGGCGGGCGGTTTGGGTTCGGAGGGCGATGCTTCCACCAGGCGGGTTTCCTGGACCTGCCGACGGTCTCGCGGGCGCGGAGGACGCGCACCACCTCGACGACGACGAGAACTTGTGGGCCGAGGACGACTCAGACCGCAAGTCGCGGACTGCCAGCTGGCTCGCCAGCGGATCGTTCCAGGATGATTTGGTGATGTTCCGACTGTGCCTGCAGCATTCTATGCAGTGGGTGCTTCGCCAGTTGCGGTCGTCGAGCGTGTCCTTCGAGCGTGAGCAGCAGGCTCGCTTTCTACGGGAGGGCGCTCGTGACTACCAGGCAATCGTGCAGTTCGACGGCGACGACAATAAGAAGTTCATGAATGGCATTGCCAGCATGGTGTTCAATGGTTCCGAGTGCGACCTCATCCAGCGACGTGACGAGGAGCTGCAGTTGAAGGCCTACCTCATGAGCATCCGCCTCGGCGCTGCTGGGCATGAACTGGTCATCCAGAGATGCGCCAAGGCGCCGTGCATCACGCTGGCAGGTTTGAAATATCCCAGGCTCTTGGACGAGCTCGCGAAGGAATGCCCCAACACGCTGGACGCCTACACGAATAGTTTCCTGAAGTTTTACCGTGCAGACTTGCACGGAGCGGGTGCGAGGGCAGAGCTGACAGCAGTGAATCTGGTGACTGACACGGACACGAGCTCGACAGAGCGAAAGCATTCTGTGCAGGCGAAGAAGACAGGTTCCACGACCACCAACAAGAAGCACATCGCGGACCTGAGTGCGGAGGTATTTTTTGCCGAGGAGGTTGCCACGAGTTTATGGCGCGTGCAGCCCAAGGCCAAGGGCACGACGCTCCGCCAGCGGCAGCACGTGCAGCCCGAGTGCGAGGACGCGCCTGCCCAAGCACGAGTTCGGAGCGTGGGATCGTGGCGAGCATTCTTGCATTGTGCTGGCCAGTCGTTCGAGGCTGAGTCTGTTGCTGAACTTTCCCTCCGCTACGCGAGCCTTTCGGGCGACGAGATGGCCTACTATGAGCAACTGGGTCGCGTCCTCACCACGATTGCCAGGCATGGCGGCAAGATCTCGAGACCTCGGAAACGAGCTCGGCGAGATCCCCTGCCACTGGAAGACTGTGAACTCCATGATGCCGCTGCACTGCCGATCGAAGATGCAGACCCAGCTGACGTTGCCGAGGATCGTCGCCTTGAGCCGGCAAACTACAAGGCTTGCATGCACGACTTCAGGGCCAAACTACACCGTGAGCGACAGGCGAACCGCGAGCTGATCGCCAAGCAGGCGGCGATCGAGAGGGAGGTTTCAGCTGGCGCTCCTGATCGGGATGCGCTTTCGGAGACCTTGAGGCCGCAGCTGGGTGCCCGTGCAACCCTTGGCCACCCGCTCCCCCCATTACTTGGTTATGGCTTACGGGGGGGCTGCTCCAGGGGATGGGTGGCGCGGGCGGGCGGGGGTTGCGCAGGCACCTCGAGATCGTGGCACGTGATGGGCGCGGAGATGCAGCAGACCAATTTTCAGACCGAGCATGCTCACGCCAACTCCACCTTCGTGACTATGGACATGAGCACCGACCAGGTGATCGAGGCTTCTGGCACAGTCGTCGGCGATTTTACTTTGGCGTCTGCAGCGCGGGAGTGGAGGAGGATGCACGCGCAGATCATGACGCCGCACCTCCAGAAGATCGGAGCTGTCCCGATCAATCGGCCAGATTGTTTCGAGGCTGGCCGATGCGTCTGCCAGGGGGACCTCGGCATGTGCATCAGGCTGTTCGTGGCTCGCGTTCGCGCTTCCCTCCGTGCCTTGAAGGCCAAGCTCGGGGCCAAGACGGGCTTCAAGAATGTTGTCAGCGGCGTCCCACTGCTGGTTGTTAAGATGGAGGCCGCTCCTTCATCCGCGGGGCCTCCACTTCTACAGGATGATGCGTGGCTGCATGTTGCCAGGCTTCGGGAGCAACCAACGGTCTATCCGACGTTCTGCCGCATGGCTCGTCTTCCTACTGAGGATCGCGGCGACTTGATCGGCGTCCAGCCTGTCCAGAGCGGCGAGTCTCCAGATTTCATCGACGTCTGGAAAGTTTGCCTCGACTTGCTGGCCGTGGACGGGCCGTTCAACATCGCGTTCTACAGGCTCGTCGGCCAGCGGCGTGTGCGAGTTCACCGCATTTCCCCTTGGAGGCAACGTGTTGCGAGGTTGCAGCTGGAAGACGACTTCTACCCCGCCATCGCCGTGCGGGGCGGCATGGAGGTCGAGATCAAGAAGCTCGAGGACGCCAAGGAGGCTCGGAGGCTGGCGCGCAGAGGGAAGGGCCGAGGGCGAGGAGACAGTCGTGGACGGGGCCCTGGCCCAGGGCGCGGGGGAGGTGCAGAGGCTCCGCATGCTATCTGTGACGACGAGGCGATCGACGAGGTGTTGTCGGGCCTGGGCGGAGGCGTTCTGGGCGAGGATCCCGAGGGGGGGGCTGAGCCTGAACCAGACCCCGAGTCGGACTCCAATGGTGGCAGTGATCACATGTATCCGCCTTCCGATTCGGGGTCGCTGTCATCTTTTTCTTTCTCATCTGACGGCGGCGCCAGTGGCGGGGGCTGCTGTCCAGGTGGCCGCCGATCGTCCGACGAGGACATTGGTTCTATCGAGTCGGATGTGGATTTGGAGGCTGAGATGTGGCGCGCATTGCCGCCAGGCTCGGCTGTGGGCACGCCGACGGGCAGCCCAGCTTCGCCGTCTGGCGGCGCCTCGGCGGAGCCCAGCGCCCCCTCCTCAGGGCCAGCTCCTGCGTTGCGCTCCGCGGCGCCTTTGCGCGAGGAGAGCGGTGCCATCGTCTGCGACACAGGGCACGGCCTGATTAAATTTTATCCTGTGACGAAGCGCCTCGTTGCACACTTGCCCGACGATGTCTTCGGCAGGAAGACGACCCAGGAGAGAACTTGCAATTTTTCGCGTGTTCGTTGCAAAGGGAGGCCTGTCGGCTATCTCATGGCGTGGCTCCTCCACGTGGACCCCGACCTTGGCCGCCGCACCCACGTCCATCTTTTTTCTGCTGATTTTCACCGCCGAGAGGCAGCCAGAGATTTTTTTCAAGAGGCTTGGCAGCCCCGAGGCGCAGTTCATCCTGGAGCATGGGGAGAGGCCCCAGTTGGCTGACGAGGGCGAGGAGCCCCTGCATGCAAGCTGAGCGTGTCAAATGTAAGCCAGCGTGGACCCCGACCAGTGTATCTTAGCACGCACTGTTTGGGGCAATGGATGTGGTGCAATGTATGTGGTACAATCTCTGTGGTGCAATCTTTGTGGTGCAATCTACGTGGTGCCATATATGGGGGGCAACCTATGGTGGGCAATGCATGTGGTGCAATCTGTGTGGTAAAACATATGTGGTGCAATCTATGCGGTGCCGTCTGCGTGGTGCAATCTATGTGGTGCAACCTGTGTGGTGCAATGTACGTGGTGCAATCTATGTGGTGCAATCTACGTGGTGCAACCTATGTGGCGCATTCTATGCAGTGCCATCTATGTGGGCCCATGTGTTGTCATCCCTCCGTGTTCCCTCGTCCCCTTCTCACTTAATCAGCCTCTTCCCCGCTCACCCTCCCGTCTGAACAGAGTGAAATACGCTAATGGTAGGTTTACAGCCTATGCGCAACGTTATATGTAAGCTTGCAATAGGAAGGTCGGGAAAGCAGCGCGCTGGGGCGCTTCCCAGCGACCCACCCACCGACGCAACCAGAAACACCGATTTCACACCCAGCTGTCGTGAGCCTGCGGAACGATTTGCGCGCCGCCGCGCCGAGCCCGCCAGATATTTCCATGTGCGATTGGGGCTATGTCGCCCGAGCGCCGCCGCGACTATCATCGTTGCGCCGCCTTCAACAAACGTGCGTGAGTTTCATATAGTTTGAACGGGGTAGCGGGGGTTCGCGAGCGAACCCGCCAACAGACGAAACTCGGCGCGGCGCGAGCGGCGCCCCTCACGCGATGAGCGCGCGGCCACGAATCCCCCCGTCAATAGAAATTAGCGCGGGCTGCAGATCGCGACGGCACGGGCCTACGGGCGGCGCGCGGCAGTCTGGGTCAAGGGGGCAAGGGCGATCAAGCAATAAGTGGCCGCGCTCGCGCGATTTGCGGTCCATGCGGAAACGCTGCGCGCGCAAGTTTTGTCACGACAGGTACATGTGCCCCTCCCAGCAGTAAATGGGCCCCTCCCAAAAGTAGATATGGCTTTCCAACAAGCCTATCGGACCCTCCCAACAGGTAGATAGGGCCCTCCCAAAAATAGATTGGACCCTCACAAAAGTAAATAGGACCCCCCAGCGCGTAGATGTGACCCCCACCAAGACTAGGTAGGACCATCCCGAAAAAAAACCATTAAACACAACCAACAAGTACATATAACCCCTTCCAAAGTAGATAGGGCCCTCCTAACATGTAGGTCGGACCCTACCACAAGCATACAACACCCTGGAAACAAGTAGATATGACCCTCCGAACAAGTATATAGAACTAACCCAACAAGTAGGCATGACCCTGCCAAAAGCAGATAAGACCTGCCAAAACATAGATCGGACCTTTCCAACAAGGAGATCGGACCCCCCCAGAAGCATAATGGACCCTAGCAAAAGTAAGTCGGGCCGTCACAACAAACATATACGACCCTCCCGCCAGTAGGTAAGACCCCCCCCAGCGAGTAGATATGGCCACTTCAAACAAGTAGATAGCAACGTCCAAAACGTAGACAGGACCTGCCCAACGAGTAGATGGGACCCTTCCAACAATAGATAGGACCGTCCGAGAGTGGTTCGGACTACCCCAAAAGTAGACACGGCCCTGCCGACCAGGTCGGACCCCCCAAAAAACAGATATGACCACCGCAACCAGTACATCGCCCTCCCAGCATGCAGATCGGACCCTCCCAGACGCAGATCTGACCCTCTCAACAAGTAGATAGGACCCTCCCGACAAGTAGATAAGACCCTCACACACGTAGATAGAACCCTCTTCAAATTAGATAGGGCGCCCCCAAAAACAGATGGGACCCCCCCCCCCAGCAAGTAGATAAGACTTCCCCGCAAGTGTCTAGGACCCTTCCAAACTTATATAGGGCCCACCAAAAGTAGACATGACGATTCCGCAAGTGGGTATGACCCCCCAAAAAATAAACCGCCCCCCCTCAAAAAAGTAGACGGGGCCATCCCAAAAGTAGATAGGACCATGCTCTCCGCGACCAGGGCACGTGCCCCCTCTCGCGGAAGCAGGATCGGCTGCTCTGGTGGAGTTGCGCCGCACGGGGCCGCCCGCGCCCGCCCGCGAGCGCGGGCCTTGCGCGGGGCTAGACGTGCACACGGACGGGGGCGGGCCCGTCCGAGGTAGACCAGCCTTGCGCGTGTAATGCTGTCCCGATATGGTTCTCCGTGCGCGCGACGAGGTTTGCTCGTGGCGGGTCGAAGCTCGCGCGGGCGACTTGCCGCCGCGAATCGCAGCGCTTGCGCGAGCGGCAGCGCCCTGCGCAATGCCCGAGCACTCCGCAGCGGGGTTCGGCCACCTGCATGGATCGCGCCGTGCATCGTGATGCCATCCTGCGGGGTCGCGCCGCCAGGGTTCACATCACCCCGAAGCGGGGTGGACGTGCCCGCGAGGGTTCTCCCCGACAGGGGCCGCGCCCGCCCGCGAAGGGTCGCCATGGATCGCGCTCATGATAACCGCTGTGCGCTTCTTTTGATGCCCGAGTACGATTGGTCCGCGCTGGGGCATGTTGGTTGCGCGACCATGCGCGCGGCGAATGCATTCCGCATCGCGGTGCCCGAAGCTATGATTTGTAGCACGTGCGCGCGGGGGCCGACGCTCGTGTCCTAGACTCCCCCCCAACGCTTCCCGATCGCGCGAATCCCATTCGGAAGTGCAATCGGGACCTCGGGGTTCGCCGCGGCATCGGGGGGCGCCCTGGCGCCAAGGCCCGTCATGACCCAGCGGCGCATCTCGCGAAATGCAGCCATCGCTGGCCACCAGTGCCGCGCAAGGCGTTCGCCCCCCCGCACCCCCCGCTGCCGCGCCCAGTGCCAGTTGGGTTCGGGCGGGCGGCGAAGCTCGCCACGGCGCCGCGGGGCGCCGAACTCCATCCGATGGCTCCGCGGGGTGGTGGGCGCTGGCGGCATCTTGGCCCGACTTGGGGCGGTGGCCTCGGGGGCCGAATGTGGGCACCGAGGCGCAGCATAACTCCAAGGGGGCATCGGGCAACGCCGATGGCGACCAGGCGGCACCGCGGGGCCCAAACCCTTCTTGAGTTTGGAGCCAGCGGGCGCGTGTGTGCCCGCAAAGGTCAAGCCGCGGCTGCCAGCGTTTGGAGAGGACCAGACGTCGGCGAACGCATCTCGGGGCGGCGAAAGCAATCGGCCCGAGCGCTGTTGCTGATCAAGTGCGATATCAAGTGTGCTTGGCACGCGCGGGCGCGCGGGCACGGCCCGAGCTTGCTCATTGTTTTTGTTTAAGATTTGCGAGCGCCCGATTCACGCGGTCAGCGCTTGGCGCCCATCCAGACTGTTCGCGGCCGAACCCAGGCGTGCATTTCGGCGCCCAGCCCATTTGCGCGGCGACCCAGGACCTCCGACGGCGCCGCCGACACCGCCCGACGACCACCTCCCGACCACCTCCCGGCCGCCTCCCGACCACCTCCCGACCACCTCCCGACCACCTCCCGACCACCTCCCGACCGCCCGCGGCCGCCCCCCCGACCACCTCCCGACGACCTCCCGACGACCTCCCGACGACCTCCCGACGACCTCCCGACCACCTCCCGACCACCTCCCGGCCTCTGGGGCGCCCCGACGACCTCCCGACGACCTCCCGACGACCTCCCGACGACCTCCCGACGACCCCCCGACGACCTCCCGGCCGCCTCCCGACGACCCCTCCGGCCACCTCCCGACGACCATTCCGTTTGCGGGGGTTTGGGCGGCGAACGTGAACCTCCGCCGCGGGCTGGTGAGCCAAACGCGATCGATGTCGGTCGTCGATTTCCAGAGCCCTCCCAGGGCGTCGATCTATGACTGCGGGTGGGCCAGCCCTGGCCTCGGGACCGCTGTCGATCCTGGTGCGCGCCCCTGGTGCCAGTAGTTCCCCCAAGGGCTCGGGATTTTGCAAGGTACCCCCCCCCGCCCCCCACGCGCGCGGGCTCGGAATTCTGCGCAGTGCACCAGCAGCTGGGCTCGGTTTTTGCAAAGTACCCCCCCCCCCTCCTCCGCGGGCTCGGATTTTTGCAATGTACCCCCACGCCCCACCGCGGGCTCGGGATGTTTGCAAGGCCCCCGCCAGCCGATTCCCGCTGCGCCCGCGCCCCCCACGTCATCTTGGGTCTTGGGGTTCGCGCGGTATCGCGCCCTCTCCCGTTCGTTGCGAGGCGGCGCACCGCGGGGCGCAGTGTTTGGGCGGAGCGCAGGCGGGGCGCGGGGCAGGAGATGGCGGGGGGGGGGGCTCGGCGCGGGCTTCTGGCAGAGAGGGATCGCCCGCGACGCCGATGGCACCGCGGGAGGAGACATGCGGGGCCCGTAGTCTCACGGGCCCCTCAATCCACAGAGGCGCATCCATGCCCCGCAGACCCCGATGACCCCGCGGGCTCCACGGCCCCCGTCGTCGCGCGTCGCAGGCCGCACAGTTACCCTGGGCCTCGCAGGGCCCGCTGGCCCCGCCAGGTTTCGCAAGGCAGGCACCGCGGGTTCCAACGGCCCCACTGGCCCACTGGCGTCGCAGGTCTCGCACGCCCCACTTGCCCCATCTGCCCAAGTAGCCCCGCAGGTCTCGCAGCCTCGCAGGTTCCAGAACCAGCGGGCCCCACAACCCCAGCAGGCGTTGCATGCCCCACTGGACCCAAAGGGGCCGACATGCCCCGCGATGCTACACTGCGGGGCCCGCGGGCCCCAGCGGGCGAGCGAGCGCCTGGGCCGCGTCGCGCTGCGATCGCGCGGCGCGGAGCAAACGCAGACGATTCGGCACCGCCAGCGCTTGCAAACGCGCGCCCGCAGAAGCATGTGGCCCGCGGCTCGGGTCGCCAAGGATGTTGAGTGGGTGGGTGGGTGGGTGGTGGCGGGGACCTCGGCGGGCGGGGAAGAGCGCCGCACCGCGCGCGAGGCGCGTCGCGGCAGCGGGCCTGGGGCGCGGATCTCGCCCAGCTGGCAGCGCGCCATGTCTGGCAACGCGCAGCGCGCCATCAGTACCATCGCACGCGATGTCCGCGCGCGCGGGCGCGCGGCAACATGGCGCGGCCGCGCTCGGGCAGCAGCCTGGCGCGGGCGACGCCCGCCGAGGGCGGCGCAGGCGTGCAGCCCCTTGCGAAGTGCAGATGCGATGCGGCGCGAAGCTGGGCAGGCTCTGCCGCGTCCATGGCGCGGGGCGGTTGCGCGGCGCCCCTGTGCGAGAGTATCGGCGCCGGTTGAATGCCAGTGCTGCGCGCGAGGCGCGTGGCGGTGCCCCGATCGGCGCGGCAGCCGCCGCGGCGCCCGCGCATATGGTCATCGGAACAGTCGATATGGTCATCCAAAAAGTACATCGGACCAGCCCAACAAGTTGATACTACCTCCCCAACAAGTATATAGGACCCTCACAACATTAGATATGAACCGCCCGACAAACTGATCGGGCCTTCACAAGAACATATAGCACCGTCCCAAAATAGATATGACCCTCACAACAAGATGATAACCCGCCCAATGCAAGTAGACAGGACTCTCCCATCCAGTAGGTAGGGCCCGCCCAGCAGGTTGATATGACCATCGCCAAATAGATAGAACACTTCCATGGTTTAATCGGACCCTCAGATAGGATCCTCCCAGCAGTAGATCGGACCCTCGCAACGTGGGGCCTTCGCAGCAAGTAGGTAGGACCGCCCCACCGAGGATATCGGACCTTCCCAGCAAGTGTATAATACGACCCTCCCAACAATTAGATAGCACCCTCCCCAAAGTAGACGTGACCATCCGAGCAAGTATTGGGGCCCTCCTAACGAGCAGGTAGGGCCCTCACAACAAGTAATCAGGACCTGCCCAACAATTAAACAGCACCCCCAACAACTATATAGGACCCTCGAAGCAATTAGGTGAGGCCTTCCCAACAAGTAGATGCAACCCTTGCAACAGTAGGTAGGACCTTCCTAAAAGGAGACAGGACCCTCCCTCAAGTATACCAGACTGTCCCCAACGTAGACCGGACCCTCCCAACAATTATGCAGGACCCCCCCACAAGTAGATAGGACCCACTCCAAAAGTATATCGGACACCCCCAAACGTAGGCAGGCCCCTCCCACAAGTAGATAGGACCCCGTCACAAGCATATAGGACCCTCCCAACGTAGATATGACCCTCCCACCAAGTAGCTCTGACCTTCCCAAAAGTAGACAGGACCTTCCCATATGCATATAGGACCCTCCCAACAAGTAGATAGGACCATCCGAACAAGTAGATAGGACCCTCCCAAGACGTATACAGGACCCTCCCAACAAGTAGACGGGGCCCTCCTAACAAGAATGTGACTTCCCAACAAACAGATAATCTTCCCAAAAGTAGAGAGGACCTCCCGAATAAAGGAGATAGGGCCCTCCCACCTGTAGATAGGACTTCCCCAACGGTACATAGGACCCCCAAAAAAAAACAAATAGGCAGGGCCCTCCCAACAAGTAGATGGGACCCTCCCAAAGGTACATAGGACCCAACCCAAAGTAGGTAGGACCTTCCCGCAAGTAGATAGGACCTTCCCCAACAAGTAGATAGGACCCTCCCAAAGTAGATAGGACCCTCTCAGCAAGTAGATAGGGCCCTCCCAAACGCATATAAGACCATGCCAAGAAGTGTATAGGACCCTCCCATCAAGTAGATAGGACCCTCTCAGAAGTAGATTGGACCCGCACCAAATCAGATATGCCCCTCCCGAGAAGTATATAGGACCCCCATCGCAAGTAAATAGGACCCTCACAAAAGTATATATGACCCCCCCCCCAAAACAAGTAGACAGGACCGTCCCCAAAGTAGGTAAAACCCTTCCAAAAAAGTAGATATGACCATCCCAATAGTAGATACGACACTCTCAACAGTACAAACAAAGATCCTCACCAAAATAGGTCGGACCCTCCCAAAAAGTCAATAGGAGCCTCTCACAAGTAGGTAGGACCTTCCCATCAAGTAGATATGACGCTTCGCGAATCATTCGTTTCTGGAAACCCCCATGCGTCGGCAACGCAACCGACCAACAGCAATACGTGGACCTTATCAAAGCAAGCGTCATAAACATCTGTAGCCAGACAGCAGCGATATGGAGACCCCCTCGAGGCCAATTTCTGGGAGGACGGGAGTTTCGAGCTCTGCCGACGTGCGGTCGCGAGCGAATGCCCACTTCAGCAGATGCCCTCCTGGGCAGCGCCGACGTGGTCTCTGGCCACCAGCCGACGGCGACCTTCGACCAAGGCCGCGGCCTCGCCAGCGTTTGCTCCTCTGTGCCAATCCTTCTCTGGACCAGCGTCGAGGGCCACCTTGCGTGGTGGTGGCGTTTTCAGGTCGACCTTGGGCTTGTGGTTGCCTCGTCGCCACGTGCGGACGTCGGCTCTGGTCTGGCGTTCCGTTCGGGGGGTTTTCGGTCGGGGGCCCCAAATTCTTGATTTTTGTATTCAAAGTTCGGTTTCGCCTGTCCGCCGCCGTTGGCGTCGAAGCATAAAAGCGCATAACCATAAGTATTTCATTTGGTTGCGTGGCTTGGTGCTCTTTCGGTGTATTTGTTTCTGGGGAGCGGCGCCGCCGTCGAGGTATCCTGGGATCCCTGGGGCTCTTGCCGACAGGGAAGTGGACGCTCATGCAAGGGTCCAGAGTACCGTGCCGAAAATCAACAAATCAATGTTGACCTTGCCCGAGCGGCCGCGGGCCCCGAACCTCTGAACTTACCGGAGCGACCGTGGCCTTTGCAATCGATCGGGGTTGCAGTGGATCGTTCGGCAGACGCGCAGTTGTGGCGCGTTGGGCGTAGTAAGTAATTTCCCACACGGTCTCGCCTCAACACGCGGCCACGCCACATGATTCAATGGGTGCGTCCGTGACCCTGCCTCCTTCTGAAGCTCTGGCATACCTCGAGGAGCATCTGGGATCCATGGCTGTTCGTTGTCTGCCCCGCGCTACCTACATGTGCGATGAACGCGTCTGGCCCAGGCCAAACCCCGAAGCAACGACAGAGACCAACAGGGAAGGTCGTCGGCCCCATCGCCCCTCCGTCGTCGCCACTTTGGTTCAAGGACGTCGCGAGTTGCAGTCCTCCCTTCATCACTTCTGTTCTGGCCACTGCACTTGACTTGCGCGTGGCTGGCAGGGCGATGGCGCCCCGCAAGCGTTCTCCGAGAGGCGATGGTCCTGCTGAAAAAGGGCCCGTGCCCAAGAAGGCCGTCCGCAGTCGTGGGCACGGTCGCGGGCGTGGAAGGAAAGCCAGGGAGGCTGCTGATGCAGGCGGTGCCGACCAGGACATCGGCGGCCTCTCCCACCTCCCAGGCGGCCCCGCCCCCCCGACCATCGGTGAGACGCGAAACCCTGACCTGGGCGATGCCTTGCGCAAGCCTGGTACGCCGTGCACGTGCCAGAGGTGCAAGGCTAAGTCTGTGCCCGAGACGGTGCCCCTCTCGGTCAATGCGTGCGACCGGTGCTATTCCCCATGCCGCACTTTCACGCCCTGGGCGCGAGCTTCGTCCAGGTTTGCGGCCAGTGCAGCGCTGACAAAGAGTTCGGCGGTACCTTCGAGAAGCTGATCAAGGTGGCTGACACGGACCCCGACGAGAGGTCTTTCCCGACGCAGAGCATCATTGCGCACAAGAGGTTGGGCTATACAGTCATTGCGGATTTCACTGCCAAGAAGGAGAGCGACATGATGTCCACCGACACGAGGGGCCTGGACCTCGAGGTTCTGGGCTAGAAGACGGGCACCATCCCGAGTCCGTTCACTGGGGGGCAGATGAACGACATGGTCATCACTAAAGACGACAGCGGGCCCTTCTTGCAGGTTAAGATGTGGTGCAAGGTGGAGCTGGAAGACCAGATCGTCAACATGGGTCCTCAGAAGCGGGCGGCGGCAAAGCAGCCCGCGACGATACCCGACAAAGTCCGCAAGCTCCTCGCCGAGTCCCTGCCCGTGAGCCTTCGCGGGAACAAGTCCCCCCCGACCCTGGAGTTCTTGAAGAGGAAGGCCCTGGGTATGACTGCCCCTGGAGACGACGGTGTGGGCGCTAAAGGCAGCGGGCAGTCGCGCGGAGATCAAGATGGTGTCTCTGCAGAGCCTCCTGCCGGTAGCCGTGGACTCTTGGGTGAGGCCAATGCCGCGTCTGGCCACGGTGCGGCCTCGCTTGCTGCGACGGGCGCGCGGGCCCCCGACGCAGGTGCAGAGTCTGTGCATCCTGACGACGCCGCCGCAGAAGCTCCTCCGTTACTGGGCCTGCACGCGGGATCGCCTGAGCTTCTGAGGCAGGCGCCAGGGGGGGCGAGGTCAGGAGGATCGATGGCTGAGTTGCACCAGAGCCCCTGCGACACCAAGAGCGTGGTGAGCGATGGCGCCGCGACCACAGCGGACGGCAACACGAGGTATAAGCGGAACCTCACGGACCAGGAGAAGGACATCGACCTCGTCAACCGATTGGATGCTGGTCAGGTTCTCCAGGGTAAGTACAACGGCTCCGACGTCTATGCAGCAACGCGTTTCGAGGAATCGGCGAAGGTCGACTCTTGCATCTCGAAAGTTCGGCGCGCCAGGCTCAAGCACGAGCAGGCATGCAATATTGTGAACCCAGGATCCGTGGAAAAGGGCGTCTTGCTCAAGACCCTGGGTGGGCTCAAGAAGAAGGGGATGGCATTCCCGCCAGCCTACGCGGTGAATCTGGTCCAACTACGAGTCAAGAGCGCCAGCGTCACGGAGGACATCGCTGATGCGATCATGCCTTTCAGCACTGATGGCCTAGAGGATTTCGCTGGCGATTTGGATGACGACGGCGGCGGCTCCAACTTCGATTGCCTGAACCCTCGCCTGCGGGATGTCCCTACACCTGAGCCAGCTGCCTTCGTCGCCAGGTTTCGAGCGGTGGCCTCGGAGTACGCCGTGATGCCCTTGATCAAGCAAGGCCATTCGGGGAGGTATCTCAATGCGAGGTTCGTCGACGATATGGAACACATCTTGGAAGACGCGACCGTCGACAAGTATACAGGCGCGCCACATGATTACGGCATTCTCAAGAACTGCGCCCTGGAGTTGATTGCCATCCTGCGCCTTCTGGGGCCACTTGGCGCGCCAGGGGTCGACCAGCTTGTGAACTTGGACAGCCTGATTGTGAAGAAGGTCTTGGGTGGGAGTTTGGAGAAGTGCTGGCAGACCGCCAAGCAGGACATCGAGGACAGCAAGTTCTGGGCTCCAACGCTGGCACTCTTTATGGGGCACAGGGCGGACGAGTTCGACCTCGCTCCCAAGGTTGTCCACCTGATGAAAACGCTTGGTGATATTCCGAGTGGGGACAAGCAGGAGCTCTTCAAGGGCAACGTGACTGAGTTGACACGCGTTGCGAAGCTGTGCAGGCCGACCGCTTGCGACGTGGTGTGGGCCAAGCTGCTGGATACCATAAACACGTGGCTTCGTACCCAGATCGCCGTCGAGGAGCTCGAAGTTAAGGAGATGGGCGGCACCGACCGCTTCATCGAGGGGCTGCGCAACTCGACTGGCTTTGAGGAGTACTCGAGTCTGAACGACAGGATCGACGTGCTGCGCAGCATCTCCTTGGCAAAATACGAAGGCATGAAGCAGGTCGACGGTTCCAAGCGAGCTGTGCTGGCTTTGCGGCTGTTCGCCCCTGCCCCGACCGTCGATAACACGAACGCTCTCAAGAAGACGATCTACCAGAGGCAGCCCCACTTCACCGACGCGGACCACATCGAGGCAGTTCGCCATGCCATGGTATCAGTGAACACGGCTGCCATGGCGAGCATTAGCAAGTGCTCAGAACAGGTCTCGGTCTCTCCCGAGTGGGCCATGGACATCAAGCTCCACAAGGAGCAGCTCAAGACGTTCGTCGCCGACGAAGGGTGGCCAGACACATGCAATACGGTTTTGGCGGACCTCCTCTCCGACAAGCCGAACACGATCGCGATGGCCATCGATCTCCTCGCAGAGGGCGAGACCGCTGAGCAGCAGGTAGCAAGCGACAACGGCTTCGATGCATTCGAGGCCTTGCGCGCGGTGTGTCTGGAGAGCGGCCGCGAGCGCTGGAAGGGGAAGCTGACGCTCGACGGTTCCGCCTCTTGGTCCGACGTCGGGGTCCAGACGAGGCACGCCGAGTTCTTCCTCATGGGGTCGACGCCCGCAGACCTCTTCGCCACCATCGGGAAGATGCTGGAGGACTTCAAGCGCGCGGGGATGGCCGGGGTGACGGCGCAGCTCGGCAGGATGGCGGACTCCCTGG